>FXXK01000439.1:344460-365062 GCA_900184695.1 Betula pendula
TGATGTGACTTTTAAAATTACCATTGAATTTATTATTGATGATTATTAATTTTTTATTTAATAATAATTTTAAAAATCACGTCACTTTTGATTAACACAAAATAAATATGAAAGATAGCTTGTATCATTAATCGTTTAATATTATTACTGTTATTGTAGGTTAGTTGAGGATTTGGCTGATATTGCTCTGAAATTGTTATTTGAATGACATATGGCCCAAAAGCACACGTACATATATAGGCGATTGTCAAATTGGGCTTTTTTTTTTTTGGAATTAACTATTGGCCTTTTCTTATTATTACTAATAATAGTTTTATAATTATTTTTTATTATATATTATAGTAAAAGACAAACTTTAAAAGTCCTTCTTATCAAAATACAAACACTGACTTTGAATTTCTTGCAGGGTGCGAGTTTTACCCGTGTGGTAAATAACGGTCCGACTTTCTAATTTTGACAACTATATGAAGTTTTTCTTTTGCCAAAAATATGTCATTCCCTTAAAATTTTCGTCCACCTCTCAGGCAGAAAACGTAGCAACCAATAAATCTGACATGCTGAAAAAAAATCAAACTAGAACAAGATGGATCAAAAAGATATACAAAAAAACATTTTTCTATTGATATTACACAAGCATTATGGTTGTACAATCGATTGTAATTGCGATTATTAAGGAATATCGCAATCGCAACTAGGATATCTGGTATATTTCATTAGACCAGTTACGATTGCCAATAACTAATAACCGATTTTGACATAATAAACTTTTTAGACCTATTTTTAATTTTTGGATATTTTTTTGGACTATTTTAAATTCACTTTTTTGGTATTTTTATAGCTATTTTATATTCTCATAAATAAAATATAAAAATGACATAAGAATAACCTATGAAATTAATAGGAAAATAATAATACATAGGACTGAATTTATAAAATTTAAATTATTATTATTATATATATATATATATATTATATATAAAAACCGTATTCGATATATCCGTTACGATTATTTCGATTTTCTAATTTTCGATTATCTAATTATCTAGCTTTTTGATTATCCAATTATAAGCGATTAATAATCGCTCCGCTTGTAATTCCTAACAAACATTGTAGCCCATCACCATGACACATGTAAAGTATGTTAAAGACATTGTCAGTGCCAGGTGGAGTGAAAACCTCCCAATCTTTCACGTGATATATTTTTTCTCTCGAAGAATGCTACATGTCTTCTGTCATTTTTGATCTTTTTTTATTTTTTGCAAATAAAAAAAAATAGGTCTATCACTTTTTACAAAAAGAAGTCCATCATTTTTGCAAAAAATAAGAAAATAAAAAAAACCAAAGATAAATTAAAATAGACCAAAAAATAATAGACACCAAACATTTTTCTTTTCCTACTCTCTTTGGTCAAGAAAAGCACAAACACTTTCCATAATTATTTGTCTATTTATTGATTGTAATGATTATAGATGCTGCTTTGATGTCACACTTTGCCTCCGTCTAAACGAAAATGTTTCCCAAACATATTTTGTAATCTATCAGGAATATCAGGAAACGGGAGGCTCCCAACTGGAGGGCACCGCAACTTCTGGAAAAGGCATCAATTTCAATCAGTTCATAATCCACGGTGATGCCTAATTTTCACCTTTGACATAGGGTTGGGTTGGGTAGGTAGGGTCGGTGGATTTTTGAAATTTAATGTAATATAAAATAGAAAAAATATTAAAAAAAAAATTGTATGAAAAAATTAAAAAAAAATTTCGTAAGTGCTGAATTATGGGCCTTCATATATTCATCATACAACTGATGCAGAACTTTAGTTAAAGAACAAATTCAATATTCCTAGTAGCTTTTGACTCTTGTTAAATTATAGGAAAAATTAACAAAACTATACCAATACACCCTTTTGTACCTTAGATCCATCACTGCAACTACATATCTATCAACGAATTATATTCATTTTTAGAGCCCACTCATTGGAAAACTCTGTTATTGGGGGTACGTATCATTCATTCATTTGGCGCAAGAGCAGCTTCTCTTTGTTGCCCATGAATTCATTCCAACTAGTTTGATTGGGCATCATATATAACCACTCCCTCCATGCAACTGAGCTTTGCATTGGCAAATCCCACTGAACTGGAACATCCACGGTCAGCTAACGTGGGGCCAAGCTTCGTCTGCTAGTGGCCTGGAGACGATCACCTGCCTCTATGCTCTCTGGCCGTTCAAGGAAATACGTTGATCCAAGCCCCCCTTCACCCCTCATACACTCTGTCTCGACAGCGATGAGTAAAATCTGTGCTGATTTGCTAAATGGTCTTCCCTCGCTCGCATGGGAGTGTGTTGCTATCTTACCCCGTCATCACGTTTAGCTTTCTAACACCTTCGCAAGTGACCAAACCCGGTCAAGAGGATGTGTAAAGTCTGAGACAAACCCCTATCTTACTTTGCGTAAAGGAAAATTCTCGGCCTATAAAATATCTACAAAACAAAAAAAATTCTCACAGAGTAACGTGACACAACATAATTTTATTTTTTGAAATTTGGATTCATTTATATACTCCTATAAGAATGTTTTTGAAAAAATGTTTTATAATCTTAACATTCCTCTTCCTTAAAACCATCTTTTTCGTGCCTTTTTTTTCTTCTTTGTTCTTTCTGAGCTCATGTTTCTACCTGACTAACTGTACCGAACCCGACGCGGAAGCACCATTTATTCCAGTTTCTGATTCCAAGTCCACAGTCCACTTCCTTACTTTCTTTATTCGTTATCGTACCTAAATTTACTTTCTTTTGGGCCAGGGTTGACTTGGCCGTATTCGGATCCTTTTTCCGACTTGGCCTACCGCTTTCATCTTGTTTCTTTATTATTCTGTTTTTTTTTTTTTTTTTCTACGCTTGCTTATTTATTATTCATCACATGCATCTTTGACAATATTATTGGTCAGAATCGTTGACTCTAATTGTTAAATTTATTTTCTTTCTTAATTATGTTTTTCCCTTTTCAAAATAAAATTTCTAATAAATAATCTAAAACATAAAATACTTACAAAAAATTTAAAATTATTTTTTATCTTTATGTTACATTAGAATTTTTTTTTTTTAAAACAAACAAACAAAAAGTACCCACCAAAAAACATCAAGTAGAAACCAACTTGGTTTTTGTGATTGTGATCCCATTAAATACCTAGAAGCTAGAGTATTGCATTGGTGTAATACAATTTTTTTGGGGCTGTTCATTTTAAATGAACAATCCAAATCATGAAAAGAAGGTTATTTTTTTTTTTTTAGAAAAAGACTTTTAGTTGTTTTGTGTGTTTATGTAGTAGCCGAATCACTCATAATAATCGAATTTGAGGGAGTTTTGAGATGGTTCAGTTCTTTAAATCACCCCTTGTAGATGGCTAAACCATCCAAGGTGAGTGATTCGGTCGACTCTCTTAATTGTAATGCCCCAATAATTATACAATTTATAATTGCTACAAAGCATTAGTACCATGCCTCAATACTACACATGCAATGAAATTTCTCAAGATATATATATATATATACTATATATTATATATATATATATATATATTATATATTAACTACAAGCATCACAGTGCATTCATCTATCACTATATGCATAAAGTATGGAGACTTTACAACTTTTCTTGCATATTAGAATTTCACACTATGATTAAACAAGTTATAATTACATAATCAGAAGGCATTTATGTTATATATCCAACTAAGCTTGTAGTTACATCATGACAATATTTACAGTTTAACCAAAAACTGTACACTCGAATCCTCTATGGACCATGTCTACCATCTATTCTGGCCCATCCTTTAAATTCCTGCACGTGTCATCTATAAAATAATATTTCACCGATGGAAATGTTAAACTTAGTAAGTAAACAACCATTCGAGATAATGTGTTATGAGCCCATTTTTTTATTCTGATAAAAATCCCTCGCTTATTTATGAATGGAAGAAGCAAAATACATAAACCATTATCATATTAAGAGGAATCATTCTAAACATAGATACTTTCACAAATAGCATTCTCATTTCTTAAAGTGTAAAGAGGGAGTTTTTCTACTTATTATAACTCCTTTGTTTTTCCTGGGTGACACAGTACTCTACTTATTTTGCTTTTTTATTTTTATTTGTTTAATACTTATGTGGCTTGCTTAATTTAGAACATTGATTTTAAAGAAACCGTCTGAATTTTTGAAATTACAAGCCCTTTTTAATTCGAAAGAATTTCAATCTAAAAAGGATGACCTTATAAAGATTGAATGAACGACCAAAAGATTAATTGAGGGTAAACCCGTACAATTGCAAAGGAGTTGATCCCAAAAGGCAAAAGATGGACCGCATGGGAATTCCCTTGAATTTTTCTAGTCTAAGATATGTGGCCGATACGGGCACAATCCCCTTGGACTGTACCACTCCAAGTTGCCAAAAGGCTAAAGAAGTCCCAGTTTATTAGCAAGTCAAATAAAAAAAAAAATGCGTCCCCCCTAACTCCGCTACTTTAACTCCCTAGCTCCCCTATATCTTCCCCCTAATCCCTCTCTCTGTTTCTCTCTTTCACCAGACTAGATCATGACCCTCTCTTCTATTTTCTGTACCCTCCACAGTTTGAAGATCCACAGATGAAAGAGGCAAGCTTCCTGCTGCCCATCCTCTTCTTTTCCTTTCTAGCGAGAAAATCCTTAGGCGTGGACGACTCACGCTTCCTAGCTTGTAAGTTGCCCAAAAGCTGTGGTGATGGCCAAAACATAGCATTCCCCTTCTACATCCAAGGTAAGCAGGAAGACTATTGTGGCCAACCTGGATTCCAGATCTCTTGCAATAACATTGGCCAATCCACTCTCAACATATCCAAGAACAGCTACATCATCCACAAAATTTTCTACCAAAACCAGACCCTTCGCGTCTCAAACGCTGACTTTTCTAATTCAAACACCGATTGCATTCCTTTAACAAAAAACATATCCCTTCCTACTACCCGATTTGATCCAGTACCAAAACAAAGCAATCTACATCTGCTTTATAATTGCAGCACCTCTTCGCTGCTTCACAGAACTGATTTACAGTCTTACGCCGGTTGTGATGGGGAAAATGTTCTGGCCCTGTCTGAAGAGGATCCGAAGCTGGGGGACGTATCAAAGGAGTGCACGACTGAGGTGGTAGCACCCGTTGAAGCTTATGGATTTGGGGGTCGGAGTGATGGGATGACTCTTAGAAGGGTCCTGGGAAACGGGTTTTGGCTTAAATGGAAGGCCACCAACTGCAGCAAGTGCGAGAATAGTGGAGGGTTTTGCGGGACCGAGTTCGACGCCAACAGTAACTACCGTTTCCGGTGCTTCTGCGCCGATAGACCTCGTTTGGTCGGCTGTCATCGTGGACGTCGTGGTCAGTTTTCTCTCTCGAGACTTTTCTCTTTCTCAGTCTTAAGAAATTTAATCAAACTTAGTTGCTGGGCTCAGCATGTCCACTTGTTTGTTTATGAAGTGGTAGACAATCGTCTATTGCCCGATAAAACTCGTCTTAAGTGGATCCCACTTAAGTTCGCGGGTGATGATGACATTGCTGAGATTAGAAAGATTTTTGCTTTACATATCCATTCTTCCGCTTAGATTTTTTTTTTTTTTTTTTAAAAAAACCCATTCTCTCTGTCAAAAATGGCTATAATGAGTAAAAGGAGTGGAGAGACAACTCGGGCCCAAGTCCTTTGGTCAAATGATATGAACGTTGACTCAATTTTATAATGGAGGATGCCATTTTTGTGACACGGACACTTATCTTTTAATCTGAATTGGACTTACAAGACTTACAACCTTACGTGGTCTCGTGCGTTTTGTCTTAAAATTCAGGATTATTTTACTTGCAATTATTTTATTTATTGTTCGAACATGTTTCTTACAAACTCACCTGATAATGCATATTTTATAGAAATAACTGTTACATTAGTTTTAATGCCGTGTATGTGTGTGTATATATATATATGTGTGTGTGTTTGTGTGTGTGACCATTTATCTTTTAGTAATTTGACATAGTAAACTGTAAATATGATGTAAATTGTTACATTAGTAATTAGTTTCCGTGATAGTGATATGACCATAGTACTATTGTCAAAGTCAACGCAGCGTAATCAATTATTAGTTTTTGAAGTCATGGGTCTTACCGTTTAATAGGACTAACAAACACCTAATTGTCAATTTTAGGTTGGTATAAATTACTTAATTAAGTATTATTTTAAAGCCGCGGGAGAGGCAAGTTTTAGGTGCTTCTGTAACATGGTTCAAAAGCTGAAAGAATTCTCTTGGGTTAATTCAAAAAATTGGTGATTGAATCATTGAATTATTTTTATTTTTTTCAAACTCTGGATTACACTTGCTAGATAAAACTCTATTGCCAAAAGTTTGAAGAAATTTTAAAGAACTCAATATTAATTTATAAGATTTTATAATTTTAGTAATCAATATCTATTATATTTATAATTTTAATTACCAAAAAAACTCTTGAAAAATTAGATATTAATTGAGTTAAGCAAGTAAGAATGTGGTCGTTTTGTTTAACAAAGAAAAAAATTGATAGGAAAAATATTATTCTTCTCCGTGTGCTTTCTGTTTATACTAGTTATGTTTTCTTTTATTTTATATTTTTCGGTAATTAGTATTTACTCAAAGTTCTAAGAAATTAAAAAACATTGATTCAAGTAAAATTATGTCACAAAAATTCTGATAGATATTTAATTTGTAAACCATGGGCTGCTATTAAAAACATATAAAGGCTATATTAAGACTTATGGACAATATACTTCTTTTTTTTTTTTTAATAAAAGTCATATAATTGGAAATATTTCCAGATGGCGTTGCTCTTGTGTTTGAAGCTATATATGTTCCTATGAGGATTTCTTATTCATAAAAGTCATATAAAGAATATTATTTACTGTCGGTTTCTTCAGTTGCCATGATTATTAGCTTAGATAACTTATGTGGCGATACGTGGGAAACGGAATATGCTTATAAATGACATTTTCCCATTGGAAGCTGGTGATATTGATAAGATAGAGCGAGAAAATGCCACCCCTAACAGGAAATTCCAGTCAATTTAAGGATCATTAAAACCAAGTCAAATCCAACTCCCCCAACAGGAAATTCCGAAATTCGAAGGCATTCTTCCCCCTTGGCCCTTAGGATCAACATCCTCGTCTCTATCTCTTGATTGAGTCTGTTCTCTCAGCAAATACATGACATTCATGCCTGCACGCCTAGAAACTGCGGCACGGGCCCAAACATAAGCTACCCTTTTATATTTTTGGTACCGGGACAGACAACTGTGGCTACACAGGTTTTGTTGGTCTTTTTGTTTTTTTTTAGCAAACGATACGCATAACGAAAGAAAGAATAGCAAAGGGCACTATGTTAGTTGTGGGGTTCCATCAGAGACAGTTTTTTTGCTTTCCAAAGGGCACCATGTTATCCAAGATAGAGACAGTTTTCTTGCTTTGCTCTTCTTTACAATTTCTCTTTTGGTCGCTCTTCCTTGAATTCACTTCCAACAATGCCAAACTACTCTTCTTTTATAATCACACGACCTCATTTTTTGTTGGTTATGAGAAATATTTAACTCCATGTCCTTCCAGCTCCACACACTGTTCTTTTGTTGCGTTAGTGAATTAAGGATAAGAACTTGAATGGGAGTACAATTGGCTGTGACGTTTTTGTGGCTGCACGCCTGCACCACTTAGAGTAGGGGGAGGATGCTCTAATCAAATCATTAAAAAAAAAAAAAAAAAGTGTTGACTACACGAAGTTGTTGAAGGATGGATTTACATTGAAATGGATTGGGCATAATTGTGCTAAGTGTCGAGGAAGTGGCCGATGTGGGTGTGAAAAGGAAGGGTTATGTTACTGCCCGGATGGAACCCATCAAAGAAACTGCCATAACGGGACTGAGATCTGGTGCAATACCCACTCATGCAATAGCTATGATTTGAACTGTTCATTTAAAATGAATGACCCAAATTTTGTTGCGTCATTAAAAACTCAAAACCTTATCTCTTTCCAGCAGCCATTAACCCTTACTGCTACCCTTACCACCACACATTCACTACCAGTCTCCCCAGTTCATGCAAAGCTCCTCCTGAATGCCCAATGTGGCCTAGATGGTAGCCCCCTCACCTACGAGCAAAACGTTTACATGGTGAGGTTGGCTGAGCAGGCGGAGTGCTACAATAAAATGGTAGACTTGATGGGGAAAGTGGTACTAAAAAGCTTGAAGAAATTGATGGAGGTGAACAAAGATGTTGGAACAAGTGGCTCACATTCTCTCAGTCACAGAGAGTAGTATTGTGGATGGGTAAGTTGTCTCCCCCCGCAGTACGGTACTGGGTATTTTGAAATTTTTTCAAAGAGCATTCGTACAGTTAGGGTTTTTTTATAAATATGTCATAATGTAACCCTAAGACATTTAATAGTGAAATATAGCCGTACTCTTCCTGTGGCCGTAGGCACATTATCGAACCACGTAAATCCTTTTCTCAATTTTCTCTTTCTCTTCGATTCCATATTATTCATCATTATTATGTACGGTAACAACAAAAAAGAAGTGCAACATGTTCTATGTGGCCTACAAGAACACCAACAACGCCCGTTGTGCGTCTTGCAGATAGTGTCCTCCACTTAGCATAAGGAGGGCTACAACAACGGCCACCACGTCAACGCCATCTGTGACTACCACGCCAAAATCGAGTCCAATATCTCCTCCACCTACGCCAGTGTTCTCTGCTTACTCTACTCCAAGATCATCCCCTTTGCCTCCTCCACTAACTCCAAGCTCGTTCTCAAAGGCTAGTTGAGAGTGACCAAACCAATCATATGCCCAATACATGGTTCAACCACCCTCAAAGCAATCAAAGAGGTGGCCAGCCACCTTCAATGGTGGTCATGGGACATTGATAGTGACGATGCGGCAGTGAAGCTAGTGAAGGTAGCAGTAACGGTTGGTGGCAGTTGGAAAGAGAGAAGGTTTAAAATTTTTAATGATGTGGTAGAATCTGAGTCGTTCATTTAAATGAAGAAAAATATTAGACTTACAAAATTTTCTACAAAAAAAATTCTTACAAAGTGATGTGGCACAACATAATTAGATTTTTTGAAATTTAGATTCATCTCATTTCCATTATATTATGCCACATCATTTTGTAAGAATCTTTTTTTGTAAAAAAATTTGTAAGCCTAGCATTCTTCTCAAATGAATATTATATGTATTGCACTCTAAATATCATCGGATCTCCATCCGCTATGACAGCAAGTAGGGGTGGGAGTTGGTTAAGTCTGTACCAAAAATAGCATTTTCGTGTTTCGCCAAGCCACAGGCGGTAATGTCGAAAATTGTATCAAATTTACCGGCCGACCGCCTGTTTTGCCTACCGACATTATCGACTTTAACGGCAATTGGCGGTTGGAAATGTCAGTTGGGCTGAACCAAGTTTCCGGTTCGGTTGGGTTAACCCATGCGCTTTTTGGGCCGATTTTCAAGTTATAGCCTTGCAGCCTGTGCGTTTTTTGGACTGAAAAATAGCTTTTGGACCTTCAATTTTTTATATTTTCAGCAATTTTAATTTAAATGATTTGGGTCACTAGGCCAGTTTCAAAAATGTAAACCAAATCTGGCCATTTTAAAAAAATGTGGATATTTTCAAAAATTTGCCCAGGCCTAACAGTAAGGCTGCTAGAGCTGCTTTGCTGTAAGCTCTTTTCTTACTTGCTTAATTTGCTTTAGCTCCTACAACAGTCTAATAGCTAAGTTCTAGGAAAGTGTCAAGAAACTTAGGAAAGCTTTGATTTTAAGTCCAGATAAATTTGATTTTTCAAAAGTTTCTCTGAAGTTTGTGAGACGGATACAATCTCAAAAGACACAAAAGAAGATTGTGGACAAAGATGGCATGCGGGTAGGTCAAGTTAGGTTCAGGTGCTAAAAACCTTAACCCAAAACCAAGCCCTTTCTAATTGTATTGAATGCAGACGACTCGATTCGTCTCAATTGGGCTTTACCTCGAAAATAACCCATTAACAAATAAGTGGGCTTGTGTTGACCATTTATATATGGGCCCGTAAAATGACTACCCATTACCGAACCCATGTTAATTCCTTGATTCTTCCTTCCCGTTTGCGTTTAGCTTCAAATCCATGGCAGTCTAGCAGAACGGAGAAAGCCCATGAACTAGAAAATAACAACATCTTCCTAATTCCTAGTATTCTTCCCTTGTCAAATCGTTCTCTCTACCCCGTCTCCTACTTCCCTCACAAAGACGACTACTGGAAATCTGATTGTTTGACTAACCTTGGAACCCCACCATGTTTAGATTTTTCAAAGATGCCAAATGCTTTGCGTCTTTAAACTGCTTTCTGCTTTCCTTTCCACACCACCCGGAACTTTTCCAAAGATTGTGGACCATATACCAATTCTTTTTTCTTTTTTTTTTTAATTATTATGAGGAAGACGCGTAGTACAATTATCACCACTATATGGTCTAATCTTCTTCACCTTTATTCAAAATGTTCACACGAGAATTAGAGAGGCAAGACATGGGTGATGTCGATGAGAGATCTTTTTCTTTTTTGGTATTAGTCATCATCAAGATTGGACGATTCACGATTGAAACCAGCCGCATTGATTTCCATCAATTTGTTTTGAATGTTCATGGGTTTTGAAGAGTCAAGGAGTCAAGTCTTTCTAATGCGGGTCAATGGGGAAGATGGGTAGGAAAATCCCTCACCTCACTACAGTTATCTTCGGCTGTGGTATTAACGAATTTCCCAAAGCACAGACCAATTATTAATCACTTGGGTATCACGTGGGTGATGGGTGCCCCCCGACTTGCTCTAATCTCAGCCTCTATTACAAGTCTTCCATATCCAATTTCCAAGTCAACTACCGTGTTTAACTGAGAAACTGAATGTTATTTAGTGAAGAAACAAGGAAAGATGTGGTTATTCAAACACGTTATTTCAATTTAGAGCAACGAGTTGTTGGCGTTCTTTGTTTTTGCCGGTGAATTGGGAATTTTGGTATGGCTTCTGTCTTCCTGTTCGTTTTCTTTGTTCTCTCACATCTCCTGCTGCTTCTTTCTGCTAAAAAATGTGAACCCTTTTCCTGTGGAAATCTGAGCGATATTCCCTTTCCATTCGCCAGCAAGGAAAATCCAGAATGCGGTGTTTTCAAAGTAGATTGTTGGGATCAGTCTTCGACGATCCAACTGGAGGTCGGTGGAAGAGAAAGAATATATGAAGTTAAACGGATCACCCATGTGGATAACAACAGTTCCACCATAGGTGTCGTTGACACAGAGCTTTGGAATCACTTGAACTACCGTAGATGCGAACCCTTAACCAATTTGACTTTTGCCAACTCCCCGTTCTTCTCTTTTGAAATCCATGCCAAACTCAATCAGACCCTTTTTAAATGCAAACACAATTTTCCTCCCCCTAAAAATTTTAAAAAAATGAGCTGCAATGATGACTACAATATCTACTATAGTAATTCAAGCGATAGTGTTCCCAGTTCTCTTTCTGGATGTTCAATTATTCAGCTCCCAAAGAATCCGAAAGCGTTGCCAAGTGATGATAAGCCGTTTAAGCTTTTAACAGCTGAGTTCGACCTTGGGGTGAGTGTCTCTGATGAATGTCAGACATGTCTTAAAGAAGGTCCATGTAAGCTCAGCGACAAGGGGAAATTTTCTTGTGACTATGAATGTTTCATGTGTCGTAACAGAAGACGTCAATGTAAGTGGGACGACAAAGGAGGGAAATTTTCTTGTGTCAAGAAAGGTAAAGACCTAGGAATAACACTAACAATATTTCGGGAGACAACGCATACATTCATGAAAATGCATACAAATTTCTTTTTCTTTTTGCGTGGTATTTATTTATAACATACATGTGCTGCTACCATTTTTTTTTCCATGCCATAATCCACTCCTATAAAGCAATAGCTTTAGCTGATTTGGATTAGTGTCAAATTTAGATTGAGAGTATTAGTAATAACTTTGTTGCAATAAAACCCAAATCATGATACATATATATGAGCTGATTTTGACATTTCTTTCTTACTAACCCTGTTAGGCATTCAAAGGCTGCCAATTTAGCTGCTTCACCTCAATCTTCATTGTTTAGACTAACATCTTTTATGTTTGTATCTTCTGTTGCAGAGAGTAAGAAAAAGAAACTGGCGATAGGATTAGGTGAGATATCACTAGCTTCAATCTAATTTCTTGTTGAAAATTGGTATTCACTTGTGATTGGAAAGCCTATGGTAATCAAATTATTCCATATTAAAGTGATATATTATGTTATTCATCACATCCAAGTTGCTAGTTGCAAGCCATTTTTATTTTCCCCTTCACTGCGTTATGGCTAGTTCAAAGCTTTAGAGCACTAATTTTGTTATTTTCATGCAACGGAAAGTTTTCCATCTGCCACCAGCTTTAGCAATATCCTTTTTGTCCACTGCTAGAATCCTAGATGATGGCCTTGGCCTTGGGTCCTTTCTGAGTGCATAAGTTCTGTTGGTGACCTTCAATAGAAAATTTGTCAGTTTACATGATTTCCTCCATTGCGGCTTGTCAGTTGATACTTAACTCCTTCCTTTACTCTGGCTTTAGGTGTCGGAGGTGCAGTCATCTTCATAATTTGCGCTTTCTTTTTATCCGGCATCATTACAAGAAAAAATATGCTTCTTCAAACATGCTGCTAAGAATGCTAATTCTTGATCCATCCTCAAATCAGACCTGGAAGGGGGACTCTCTACTATTGGAGTCCCTGTTTATTCCTACAGCGAACTTGAAGAAGCGACCAATAATTTTGATATTGAAAAAGAACTTGGAGATGGAGGATTGGAATTGTCTACTATGGTAAGATGATAAACACATTGCTTCACTTTCATCTCACCTAATTTACAGTTTAAACTTTCTAAGCAAAAGTGCAAAAAGAATAACAATAGAAACAGAGACTTTGCATGCATATTTTTATCATGGGCTATTCTTTAACTAGGCAAACTCCGTGATGGGCGGGAAGTTGCAGTCAAGCGCCTATACGAGCACAACTACAGACGAGTAGCACAGTTCATGAATGAAGTTGAAATCCTCACCCGGTTGCGCCACAAAAAATCTTGTCTCCCTCTATGGCTGCACCTCACACCGCAGCCGTGAACTTCTTCTTGTGTATGAATATATCCCCAATGGCACTGTTGCTGACCATATTCATGGAGAACAAGCGACACCGGGTTCGCTCACATGGCCTACTCGTATGAGCATTGCCATAGAAACTGCTAGTGCATCGCTTACCTCCATGCTTCTGAGATCATACATCGCGATGTGAAAGACTAACAACATCCTCCTTGACAACTTATTTCGGCGTCAAAGTTGGCAGATTTCGGGCTGTCTCGGCTGTTCCCCACTGATGTCACCCATGTCTCGACAGCTCCTCAAGGGACTCCAGGCAATGTTGACCCAGAATATCACCAATGTTATCAGCTTTTCTACTAAGAGTGATGTTTACAGCTTTGGGGGTTGCCTTATCGAGCTCATATCATCTCTGCCGGCTGTTGATTTAGCTAGAGCATAGGCATGAATTAACTTGGCTAACTTAGCCATAAACAAGATTGAAAAATCCGCATTCCATGAGTTGATCGACCCACATCTTGGATTTGAGTCGGATAAAGAAGTTGAAAGGATGACCATTTCGGTGGCACAGTTGGCTTTTTCATGTATACAAACAGGACAAGGAAACGAGACCTTGCATGGATGAGGTCTTGGAGGCTTTGAAGCAGATTCAGGGTCGGTAATGATGCGCCGGAGGATCGAGAGAAGGATTTGATGATGATGTGACCATGAGTGCAAAGCCACCAATTTCGCCAGAGTCTGATGAGCTTGGATTGTTGAGGAATGAACCGCTGCCACCTTCACCAATTTCTGTGACCGCTAATTGGACTAGTAGGTCTACTACACCTAATATCAGTAGTTGAAAATTTCTTCTCCATGCTGCTATGTTTTCGAGTAGGGTTAAGAATATGTTTAACACTCCTATCAGACGCAAATGAGTGGGTTGAAATTTCATTTTCTTCTCATCTACTCGTTCTGTTGTTCATGGAAGGCACACCGTTTATAGTTTACAGTTTTGGGGGAATGTACATAATTTGAATGGAGTTATTAGTAACGTTCATATATAGATATATTTAGCAGAAATTTCGGATTATTTGTTTTACTGCTTTTTGGCACTCTTACCATGTATCAAATAAATAAGTAGTGGATTGGATTGTATGCATTGATGAGTAAATACTTTACTGGTTTAGTGTTTGTTGTAATGTCTAAGTGAGCCATTCTATGGTTGGAGCTTAATGAAACGTATCTACGTTTCAACAAAATCTTCAAATTTCATGTCCTATCGTATTTAAAATTCTAGTAACTACGACAAAGCAAACTTCCATGCTGTAGTGAAAATTGTCATCAAAGCAAACTCCCATGATTCGACATTCCTCATAGTCATCGAAGCTACGAACTAACGCATTTGTGATAGCTTTGGCCCTGGAAAAGTTGTTGCCTTCGCCCTTCTTACCTGCATTAGCCATTTCCGGCAGCCGAGCTTGATTCCCTCACTCACTCGAGTCACTCCCCACCAAGAACTTTGGTATACTATCCTTTGAAATCCAGACCAAACTTGACAGTAGTTTGATCAGGTTCGGGTTGTAATAGTAGAATGTAAGTATAAACAGATCGAGTTGTATAGTAATATGAATAAATGTAAATGAGCTTTTCAGTTAGTGCTCTAGAATTGTTCTTAAAGTTATAATTCTACTGTTTTTTTTTTTTTGGAACAAAATTTGGGATTTTTATTGATAAAACAAAAATGAAACAGGGGCAAATTGCTCCCTGAGCACAATACTATAGATACAATTTAGGAATTCGTCAACCTACACTCTATCTATGATGGTCTTAATAGCCTATGATGGTCTTAATAGCCTCTGAGGCAAAACAATGAGCAAATTGCTCCTTGAGTACAATACCATAAATATAATTCTATTGTTATTCTTAAAGTTAAGTCATAGTAATAATAATGCCTCAAGAATTTTACAGACACAAAATTTTTGATTGTTGATCTCATCTCGCATGTGCAGATTGAGATACGTAGAGATGCTTTCTTCAGTTGATCGAGCTCTCCTCTCAGTTGATTGAGATCACCAAAATTCAATCTCGACCGTCCATATTTCCTTTCAAAATTTCTTCCGCCACGTAGCAAAAACATCTTGGCCGATTGAGACTATATAGAAACTACAAAAATTTTGATTTTTAACTCGAATTTTTCAGTCTCCTTTGACCTAACGCCTACCAGCTTTATCGTGCTCAACTCATTATTACTACAACACACATTTAGCTTAGTATTTTATTCCTTTGTTTTTCCCGCGTGTTAAATTTAACTTGTGTTTTGTTCCATTTCTCCGATGATAAGCCTCATGTGCATCCTCTTCTTTTCCTTTCTAGCGAGAACATCCTTAGGTGTGGACGACCACGCTTCCTAGCGTGAAGTGTGCCCAAAACTTTGTGGTGATGGCCAAAATGGTGTGTTTGGCAATATACTCTTTTTTTTTTTTTGTTTTTTCAATTTCTCCTTAAAAAAGTCTTTTTTTTTTTAATCAAACAACTTTTTTTTTATTCTCTCACAAAAATTTCAACTCTCATTTCATTTTTATATCGAATCAATAGCTTCTTATTACTTTTTAAATAAAAAATTTACAACAAAATTTTTTGCCAAACGGTCATTGCATTCCCTTCAAAGAATCTTCTCAAATCGTATGAACTACTTAAGCGGCAACAAAATTGTATAAAAAGTGTGGTGTAACCTTATAAACTTAGGCCTCGTTTGGTTCGCGGAATGAGTATTCCATCAGGAAAAGGAATAATTATTACTAGGTTTGGTTTGCGGAATAAGTCCTGGAATGGAATAACTATTCCTACGGAATAGTCATTCCTTTATTTGGTAAGAGCCTATTCATAAGAATAGTTATTAATACTTATTCCCTTACGAAGAGGAATAGTTTCCTTTAAAAATGGAGGGAATGCTATCCTTTCCTACGGGAATAGAATTATTTGCAGATTTCTCATAAAAGCCCCACACTCCCAACATCAATTTTTTTTTTTTTTTTTTTTGTATTATGACCATTTGGTGATGTGTTTTCGTTTTTTTTTTTAAAAAATACAAATAAAATAAAATTTGGGATGGGTGAATATGATGTTTTGTTGGATATTTTTTTTTTTTACCAAAAAAAAAAAAAAAACAAAAAAAAAAAAAAAAACTACGAACTTTTTTTAAAAAAACTTGGACAGTTTTTTTTTTTAAAAAAAAAAAAAAAAATACAGTATAACGGTTTTTGTTTTAAAAAAAAAAGAAGAAAACGTCCTTAAATTATATTTTGCATTATAGGGTATTTTAAAGAAATTTGATTACAAATTATGAATTCTATTCACCAACATATTCCACTATACCAATAAAAAAATTCTATTCAGTATTTCTTATTCCATCGTTAAAACCAAACTAGGAATAAGGAATAACTATTCATTCACCTTCTTCCTATTCCAAGGAATAGCTATTCATTTTCCTAATGGAATAGTCATTCCGCAAACCAAACGGAGCTAAAGGAATGGTGGAATGGAATAGTATATTCATATTCTTTTAGTTTGGTTGGACAAATATATATTCTAATGGGGGAATTGGAGCAAAAATTCACTAAAAAAACCTTCGCTTTATTTCTTATTATTATTATTTTTTAATAATTATTAAAAAAAAAAAAAAAAAGAAACAACTGTGGCCTGACCACCCATTGGTGGTCGGCCACCCACGGTTGAATCGGGGTTGGCGCACCACCCCCGAGAGCCATCGTGGTGGACCCACGACGGTCCTCCGGGGGTGGTGCGGTCGACCCCAGTGCCATGGGAGTGCCAAGACCACCCCGGTATCATTCGGTGGTGGCCTTGGCCACCCGATGGCACTGGGGTGGCCGCGACCACCCGCCGAAGACGGCCTAGGGTAGCCGCGACCACCAAAGAATAGCTATCCCTCTCATTTTGAAGATGAATAAGTAATTCTTCTTCGTTAAGAGAATAAGTATCCAACGGAATATTTATTCCTTGAGAATAAAAATCCTTACCAAATAAAGAATAGGTATTCTATAAGAATAGTCAATTAGTAATTTTATTTTAATGGAGTTATTTCACAAATTCAAACAGACCTTATAAACGTGACCTTCATAACCTTTTGAAAAAAAAAAAGTACAAATTATGGCATAATGCTTGGTTTAGAATGAAAGGAAACGAATGTTCGGACTTTTTGAATGATTAGTTGGACGGCCGAGTTGAATTCCCTCTTTTTTTCCACAAACCCATACAAATAGAATTTTACTTGGAAAATGCACCGTTCAACCATCAGCGCGCGTCCATGCTTTGAAATTTGCCAAAAAAAAACGAAAGGAAAAGAAAGAGACAAAATCCAATCCAGTTGAATTCAAAGAAAAAGATGATAGATAACCCATTCCCAACAAGCTTAATCCTTTCTCCCTCTTCCCACCCTCAACTCATTTTAACCACCTTCACAATTTCAAACCCACCGAAATTCAAGAAACCCAATAAAGAGAAAAACATAGGCAACGCTTCAGAGTTCAAGATGCTGGCGACTCCAGGTGCGGCGTGGGCCGGCCCCACGCGGGAGCCGGAGGGGACGAGCCCCACTTTCCAATTCCGTCGCCGCAAGACCACCCTCCGGGATGCTGGCTCAGCCGATCACCTCGCATGGCTTCAGCCACTTAATCCCACGTATTTTTTCTCCGCAAAAAGAAGGAGGGAGAAGGATTTGACGGCGGCGCAGACACCAAAACTCTCAAGGACCTGTGCGTGTCTTCGCCGCCGCCGCTCGGAGGACACGAAAACAGGTGCGTCGTTCGATTGGGAGAGGCAGTACTTTGGAATGTTTGGAAAGCCGGAACCGGTCGTCATCATAAAGGCCGCTGACCGGTTTTCGGCACGGTCGTTGTTAAGAAGGGCTTGCGTCCTGTGGCTGGTTGCCATTCCAGGAGTAATATCATCGGTCAGGGGCATTTATTTATTTCCTGTAATAAAATTCCGTGAACATATTATGTTATGTTTTCCGACGGAGCATAAATGTGACTCCCCATGAACTTAACTGGGCTCAAAAAATTTTGTTTGTCCTGTTATTTGTTATTGGCATGTGGCGTGAGTTGTGCTATGATCTTGTTGTTATTTTATTGAATAGGGGCATAAATGTGCACAATTGATCGAACTATTTCTAAATGGTGCCATGCGTGATGGATTCATCTTATCAGAATCGATTCTAAGGGATGTCTGCAAATTTCTATCCAGTGGGAAGCTCATTCTTCTTTCATTTTTACTTTTATTTTTTTATTTTTTTGTTTGGTTCCCGTTACGTTCTTCTTTTTAGGGATAAAAGGTGGAGCAGCAGGAGAAAGTGAGGAAAGTGAAAGTTGTTTGGGACTACGACTGTTGTGGTAGTGGGAGACCAGAAAATCCTCCATAAAAGCTGAACCGTCCACTCTACGAAAAAAGAGGGAAAAAAGATGGGGCATGCTCACGCAAACCAAATTAACCTTGCCGTACGATTTGTTAAGAACTCGTTGGTTGATCATCAATTATAAGCTAAATTTTTGTTAAAAATATAACTTTTTGTTTTATTACTCACTTTTTTAAAAAACAAATACTTATTATATCTCGTTTTTATTAACTATATTATTTTTAAAAAAAATTTACTTTTTTTTTTTTTTTCTAACCAATCATATTTAAAAATAGAATCGAATAAAGCATAATTTCTTTAGTTTGTTGAGTATAGCATTCTCAACAAATTTGTTTTGAGACTATAGCAGTTTGGTATTGCATATCTCTCTTCAGTAAATTTTAATTAATAATCGTTTTTTTTTATTTTAATTACTCCACTAATTTTGCAAAGCACATCATTCGGCTCCATCGGTGGGTTGAACTTATTGTATTTTACATATATTTTCTTCTATTTATTTTTATTATTCACAAGAGGAGTGATGGAGGAATAAGATTGATATTTTATTAATTTTTATGCATTGCAGCAGCTAGTCAAAATAATAACAAGATGTAAAGGTTTGTTAATATTTTTAGGCTACAAAACCGGCCAAAAAAGAATATTATGTATTTATTTTGATAAGGCAAATGTGAGTGCTCGCTAACCATCTGTTTTTTTTTTTTTTTTTGGCTTAAAATGACATTTCATTTCATTCATTTTTATTTTGTTTATGAGAGGTCATTTTTTTCAAGGACTGTTGCCAACACGATGTAGCTTGGTGTTATGCGAGTCCGGGCTAGTTGGGTTTTTTTTTATTCTTCTTTCTTTTCTTTTTTTTTTGGTAGTTTTACTTTTCTTTAAACCTTCAGTTTCGCTTGATCGTTTGAAGCCTACTTTTTAGACCTGTGATCGCGTTGGAGGTTCACTTCGAACCTCACGAATCAAAAATTAAAGGAAATACTTTACAAAAAAAATACATAATAAGGAAATCAAAAGGGCTAAATTGATTGGCCAGCTTCGATCCTACTGGGATCTTTTGACCGTCACTTCAGTGCGACGTAGTTGAGGTGACCTCTGAATTTCCACCAATAACGGAAAAGAAATTTCAACGGCTCAGAGAAGAAATGATTTGTATGGCTTAATACCTTCCATTTTCCAGTCCATTTATTACCTTACCCAACTTCACCAAATATGTCCCGACTGATTTGAAATGCATAAAAAAGGAGGACTTTGTTTATTTGTATTTTTATTCATTAAATAGGAGGGACTTAATATATCAGTATATGGGCACAATTATCGACTTAGAGCTTGTTAATTAAGTTTAATCGATAATATTTATATTATGGTGTCTTTTAAATAAAACTCTAAAACCAATTAAGGCACTCCAATAGTGGTATGGGTTCGTTAGGAGAACCCCATTTGTAAGGGACTCCCATGAAGTCCTTGGATTGATGTTAACCATGACAGAGTGAACTAAAGAAGTACTAAATAACTCTCCCCAACAATAAATTACAAATCTTAATTATATTGAATTATTATTAGTGCTTCATTTTCATTTCTTGGAGACCCAATTAAATGCTGAAATTCCACGTCTCCAAAGAAAGAGAGCTTATCAGAAAGTACTGACCACAAACTATTACATTGGAACACAAATGATTGATCGCTTTGTAATTTTGTTAACATTCTCCTCACTTTTTGTTCTTTCTTTTTTCAAAATCAAAATCCATTAATAAACAACCTAAACCACAAACATTTTAAAACAATTTTCACCTTTACATCATATAAAACATTTTTTCAAACAAAAAAAAAAATCCATCCTTTAAAGTGCGTTAACAAGGAGATGTTTTCAAAATTTGCAATGGCTTTTACATGCCCTACACATTCAAGTTAAATTTTTTAGGCCTAAAACAAGTTATATTTTTTTGTGTTCTTTCTTGTCCTTTTTTCAGCAGACAGTTCAGCTAATTGAGCATATCTCTCTCTTT
>FXXK01000440.1:0-29853 GCA_900184695.1 Betula pendula
GGAGCTATTCTCTATTTTTCAAATTTTTCGCAATATGGTTAAAACTCAATTTGCTCAGAAAATCCGTATCTTGCGTTCGGATAATGCCAAAGAATACACATCTAGTCCTTTTACCTCTTATTTGTCTAATAAAGGCATTCTCCATCAAACCTCTTGTGCTCACACTCCACAACAAAATGGTGTGGCCGAACACAAGAATCGTCATTTATTGGATGTTTCACGTTGTCTCTTGTCTCATATGCATGTCCCCAAACAGTTTTGGAGTGATGCTGTTCTCACTGCTTGTTATCTCATTAATAGGATGCCCTCCTCGGTCTTAGATGGTGTCTCTCCTCATTCACTTTTATATCCTTCTTCCTCCCCGTTCTCCTTGCCCCTTAAGGTCTTTGGGTGTGTTTGCTATGTCCATAATTTAGGTCCCGATTTTGATAAACTTGACCCTCGTGCTACAAAATGTGTATTTCTTGGATATCCCTCTACTCAAAAAGGATATCATTGCTATAGTCCTGTTCTTCGACGCTACTTCACTATCGCCAATGTCACATTTGTTGACTCTCTCCCCCATTTTCCTGCTACTACTTCTTTGGGTGACTCTTCTCTAGCACCTGATGTTGCGTCTATTCCGCTGCCTGTTCCATTTCTCTCTGAGCCTGCCTCTGCTCCTCCAGTCTTGTCGCCACCACGCTCGCCTACCCCACTCCAGGTTTATACGTGTCGACCGCGCCCATCAGTTCCTGCTCCACCATCATGCTCACCGTCTTCAGATTCAGTGTTTCCACCTGCATCAGACTCCTTGCCCATTGCCCTACGGAAAGGTACATGTTCTTGCACTACTCACCATCCTATCAGTCAGTTTGTATCCGCTAGTTTTTTATCTCCTTCACTATCTTGTTTTATTTCCCACCTCTTTAATATTTTCATTCCAAAGACAGTGCATGATGATTTATCGCACTCCGGTTGGAGGCAAGCTATGGAATTGGAAATGAGCGCCTTGCATCAAAATGGGACCTGGGAGCTTGTTCCCTTACCACCTCATAAGAAGACTGTTGGTTGCAAATGGGTCTTCACAGTTAAGTTTAATCCTGATGGTTCCGTTGACTGATTGAAAGCTCGGCTGGTTGCTAAAGGCTATACACAAACGTATGGTATTGATTATGATGAAACTTTCTCACCAGTTGCCAAAATTTCTTCTGTTCGTGTTCTTATTTCTTTGGCTGCTACTCTAGATTGGCCCTTGTTACAATTGGATGTCAAAAATGCCTTTTTGCATGGGGATTTGCATGAGGAGGTTTATATGGAGCAACCACCTAGGTTTGTTGCTCGAGGGGAGTCTCAAGGCCATGTCTGAGAGTTGAAAAAGGCATTGTATGGTCTCAAGCAATCATCGAGGACATGGTTTTAGAAACTTCTCTGAAGTAGTATTGAAGTTTGGTCTTCAGAGATGTCAGACGGATGCATTCAGTATTTCACTTACACACTAGCGTTTTGCATGGTAATCTTCTTGTATTATATGTAGATGATTCGTTATTACTGGAGATGATTCAGGGAGCATTGCCCGTTTAAAACAGTTTCTACAGCAGTATTTCATACAAAGGATTTTGGGCAAACTTCGATATTTCCTAGGTATTGAAGTTGCTAGATCTCGAACAGGTATCAACTTATCTCAGAGAAAGTATGCACTTGATTTATTAGAAGAGACAGGTCTCTTGGGTTCTCGACCAGTTGATGCTCCGATGGATCCAAATAAGAAATTGTGAAGGATGGAAGGTGAATTATTTGAAGATCCTTGCAGATATCGCCGTCTAGTTGGGAAGTTGAACTATCTCACTATCACCAGGCCAGATATCTCATATGCAGTTAGTGTTGTAGTCAATTCTTGAGGCTCCTCGGTTTCACATTGGGAAGCTGTTACTCGCATTCTTCGGTATTTGAAGAAAGCCCCTGGTCTAGGAATACTATATAGACCAAATGGACATCTTAAAGTCGAAGGTTTTACTGATGCAGATTGGCACGTTCTCCTTCAGATAGACGGTCTACTACAGGTTATTGCACATTCCTCGGCGGTAATCTTGTCTCTTGGAAGAGTAAGAAACAAACAGTAGTGGCACGATCTAGTGCTGAAGCAGAGTACAGGGCAATGGCTCATACTGCTACTGAGTTGACCTGGTTACAACATTTTCTTCAAGAGATTGGGTTCTCAGCTCCTACTCCTATTCCGTTATTTTGTGATAATCAGGCTGCTTTACATATTGCATCTAATCCAGTTTTTCATGAAAGAACTAAGCATATTGAGGTTGATTGTCATTTTGTCAGAGATAAGATACTCAATGGATGAATATCTACAGCATTCGTGAAGTCTGGAGACCAATTAGCTGATGTGTTACAAAAGCTTTATGTCGAAACCAGTTAGAGTTTATTTGTAACAAGCTGGGTTTATATGATAATATGCTCCAGCTTGAGGGGGAGTGTTAGAATAATGTATTAGGGTTTGAGGGTATTATGGTCATTGTATTATTTCTCAAAGCCTATATAATAATATGTGTGAGTAGGCTACGTATCACAACAATATAACGTGCCTCCTCTTGGACCGCCCGTGGCAAGAGTTGAGAGTTTACTCCATACGCCAAAAAAGTAAGACCATCCATGTTGTTCATGTCAAGCATCTGATCCTGACTCAGGTAACACTACTTCTACTTCTGATTTTGTAATACCTATTGTCAATGATATGAGTCTACCTATTGCACAACGCAAAGGAGTTAGGCCATGTACTCACCATCTTGTTTCTGATTTTTTTTCTTATCAACATCTGCCTTCACCTTATCGTTCCTTTGTATCCAAACTATCTTCTGTGTCTGTCCCTAGAAATCTACAGGAGGCACTTGGTGATCCAAAGTGGAGGGCAGCAATGCAAGAAGAGATGAAAGCTCTTCACAAAAACAAGATTTGGGATCTTTTTAAATTACCCAATGAAAAGAAGGCTGTTGGATGCAAGAAGGGTGTTCACTATTAAGCATAAGGCCAATGATCTGTGGAACGGTACAAAGCCAGACTTGTTGCGAAAGGTTTTACACAAACCTATGGGATTGATTATGAGGAAACATTTGCTCCAGTAGCAAAGATGAACTCAATTAGGGTTCTACTTTCTATAGCTGCTAACTTGCGTTGGCCTCTACAACAATTTGATGTAAAAAATGCATTTTTTCATGGAAACTTAGAAGAAGAAGTATACATGAAAATTCCTTCAGGATTGGAAGATTCATCCTCAGTGGGAAAGGTGTGCAAGCTAAAGAAAGCTTTGTATGGCCTAAAACAATCTCCAAGAGCATCGTTCGAGCGTTTTTCCCGGGCTATGCACAGATTCGGTTACAAGCAAAGTCAGGTTGATCATATACTCTTCATTAAGCATTCCACTCAAGGAAAGGTAACAGCTTTAATTGTGTATGTTGATGATATTGTCTTAACAGGAAATGATGAAGGGGAGATACAGAACTTAAGACACAACCTTGCTAACGAGTTTGAAATAAAGGACTTGGGGAGTTTGAAGTGCTTTCTTTACATTGAGGTGGCAAGGTCAAAGCATGGTATATTCATCTCCCAACGAAAATATATACTTGATCTTCTCAAGGAAACAGAGATGCTTGGATGTAAAGTCATTGACAATCCAGTAGAAGTGAATGTTAAACTGGGAGAAGATAGCGAGAGTCCTCTGATGGATAACGGTAGATATCAGCGATTGGTTGGCCGATTGATTTATTTATCTCATACCCATCCAAACATTGCATATGCAGTTAGTGTGGTAAGTCAATTTATGCATTCTCCACAAGAATCTCATATGGAAGCAATTTACCACATTCTTCACTACTTAAAATCATCACTGGGTAAAGGACTGTTATTTTCTCGACATGATGAGAATCACATTATGGAAGACTAAGGAAACATAAAGAAGCAACATATTGGAATAGTACAAAAAAGTTTCCCATGAGTTTCCGGAAGGATTCCAATCAAATTAATAAAGTTCCCTATATGC
This sequence comes from Betula pendula, assembly GCA_900184695.1. NCBI lineage: Eukaryota > Viridiplantae > Streptophyta > Magnoliopsida > Fagales > Betulaceae > Betula > Betula pendula. The sequence continues at coordinate 4,028 of FXXK01000440.1, forward strand.
CTTTAAGTGCTTCCTAAAGTGTTGGCTAGAAATTTTCCCATAGACATCCATATTCATTTTGGAAACATGCTTGATAAGGATTCCAATCAAATTAATAAAGTTCCCCATATGCCTTTAAGTGCTTCCTAAAGTGTTGCTAGAAATTTTCCCATAGACATCCATATCCATTTTGGAAACATGCTTGATGGGAAATACATTTTCCTCGTAGGACTGTTCTTTGGCAACCAATGCCTAGCTACAAAGCTCAAAAGATTAGAGCTGAAATAAAAACTTCAGGAATGGGTGTACAAAGGAATTCCTTTGGAACATAGCTTTCCCAATGGATAATTACATATAACTTCTTACCTTGGTTGAATTTTATCACCAAATATATTGAAAATTCAAGATTATAAGCAACTAAATAATTCAACAAAATGAAAAGAAAACCCTTGGAGATAAAATAAGATGATTGCATAATACTTACAGAATCCCTACAACCACCTTCCTCAAGGTCCATGTCAGTGAACACAAGTGACTCTTCCAATGAACTACAATTTGGGCAACAGTATCGTCAATGGTCTCACTAATTTGATATTGATTAGGACAAAGTGTTACATCCTCTACACATAAATTACACTTAGAAGTCCAATGAGTAAATAATATAGCATAAAATGCTTGCTATAATAACTTTACCACCATATTGTTGATAAATAAAGTAAAATGGAATCACAGCCCACGATAAAATTATATGCCAAAAATTGTAACCTACCACTATTACTAGATCAATTTGGATAGTCAAGTTATTAGCGGGGGCATTGCCCTCAACTATGCAAATCTCCTTTATGGCTTTATTATCAAGTGTACAACCCAAAATCTGCTACTTTTCTTAAATGATAGTGCAACACCATGTTAAGCAATGTCTTGGAAGGCCACTACATAGTCAACTACAAGAGGGGGTGTTATTGCTTTACGCAAGCGTAGAAGAAAAATTCTGGTGGCATCAATTGAGCCATTATATGGTAAATAACTGCAGAACAAAAGAAGCATATGCTTTTCTTTTCTTTTATTCTTTTTTTGATGAAGAAGGAATGGGGGGGAGAGAGAGAGAGAGAGAGAGAGAGAATGGTAACCATACTCTTCAAATTGGAAAGAAAACCTCATAATCCGTTGTTCTCTTTTCAATACTCTTCTTGGTCATAATCTTGCTTGTATTCATAACAGGGTATTTTACAAAAATTATCCAGAGACATAAGTTTTTTTCAATAGCCAATACCCATCATAGTGCCACCTGAATTCTCCATAATAATTTTCTAGATGTGACTATGATCCAGAAAGAACAGGATTAGAAGAGAATAATTAACCAGATAATACCTGCTCTTGGAAGATGTCTGCTTTATTCTGATAATGTTAATGGATATGCCAAACACGATATCCAACAAAACAGGACAGCTCTCTTTAAGACATCTCAAAATCTGTCAAATGAAACTTGTAATGAATTGTGATTCCATCTAGCAAACAATTTCAGATACCACATGATTTTACAGTACCTAAGCGATTCAGAATAAAGTACAACGTGCCAAAGAGTTGGAAAGACTTTAAAAGGTCCTCAAGATGAGGAATTTTAATCACAACCTAAATGGCTTTCTGGCTAAAAGACATCATCTTCCAAGTACTCCAAGATTGTATAAAAACCTCATTACTGAAATAAGAACTTAAGTAATCTCATCACCTATTTGGCATCATTATAGTGTTTTAGTTTTTAGAGCAGTCAAATTAAGCCTGTCTAGACTCTCTGGTTTGGAGGAGCTGTCAGACAATGGAGTGTTTTTAGCTACCTGTACACACAGTCAAGCTACTTTTTTAAGATCATTATTCAGCTACATCTCTATCTCATTTAGCCCCTTCTTATCTATTTCCTGTTCAGATTTCAGGTTGATGATCTTCCATGCGTTGTGCCTCTTTGTGCTAATGATAAGTTCTTGAAAAAAAAAAGAATACATATTATATATAGAGAGAGGGATATAGATATATAGGACATGGAAAAAATATGAAGAGGTAAGTTCTAGTTGCAGCCGTCCCACATCTGGTCATCCAGACACCTTTTTCTTTTCAAGAAAAGTAAAAAACCGATGAAGCATTTTTCAACAATAAAACCATCCCAGGTGTTGAAGGTTTAAAGAATTGATTTAAGCCTTCTTCACCACAGAAGATAACTTAGTGTGTATGTTTGTGACCAAGCTATGCAACTATTGAGATCTGCATTATGTGGAGTGAAGCAAATAAAACAGGCACACATTCTTAAATAGGAATAGGCAATGTAACGTCCCATCAAGAAATGGAAAATTTACCAACAGAAAAAACCATGGCAGACAACAGAACATGGCAAGAAGAAACTTCTAAGAGAGAATCGTACCTCCAATGAAGAAAATGTTGCTAGCAAATAGACGATGCCCAATAGTGGCTTTACAATCCACCAGAAACAAAGCACCAAGTTGCAAAACATGTACTGATAGTTGGCCAACCTTGAAATGAGTATGATAGTTGTCTACATATTTGTAAAAGCAAAAACAAAGAACGCATATATAAAGTTAATATAAAAAAATTAAATTAAAAACAATGTAGCCAACAACTAGAAGTTGAAAAGCTTACCCAGACTGCAAACTGAGAACATTTGAAAAACCACTCGTGATGAACAATAAAATCTCCATGAAGTGCCTTCTTTAAAAGCAAAACCATGTCCAAAAAAGACAAACATGCTCCAAAAGCAGGAAAATAATGCAAGAAGAACTTTTCTAGTATATTTATCTGCATAATCTTCTGAAAGCTTAGTGAACCTTACAACTTCTTCACATGAAATTTGAAAAAAAAATAAAAAATACACCGACACAAACAACAGAGCACCCAACTTCCTATGTAAATTAGAATTAACTAAGAAACCAAAAACCATGCTCTACACAGTTCAAAAGTAAATAAAGAAGCTTGATAATATCATATTGTTTATGCATATACAATTGCAAAGAAACCCTTTTAGGACACACGAGCCAAAAGCCAAAAAAACTACAAACATTAAAGATAACAGGACATTAGTTATGACAAATGCAGATAACTAGAAAGCATAATAGTGTAAAGAATAAAATGAATAAGTTCTTGTGTACACAGTGAAAGAGTTCTATTTTATGCATTATAATATTATTTATATTGAACTTACTGATTATATTCTGTTTACAAGTCAAAGAAGTGGTAAAGAAAAACACCAATTCAAAGATTAAGCCAGACTTTCAGCAAATTGACAGAATTATAGCCGGAAAGGCACTATAGAACTGTCTGCAAAGGTTAAGGTGGGAAAAGAAAAAGAAATACATAATAATGTTTTCTAATTAATTAATGGAAGCCCATAGACCTCTAGTGGATTTTAGAGGGAAAAAATCTAAAGGCGAATCAACTGATGATATCACATATTGGTTGAAGACATGATAACGTTTTGTGGATTTCATCATTGTCAAGTTTGAGCTCATATCTTTATGTGCTAAATGTGATAGACCAAATTTTCAAATTCAATATGAGATTTCTTGTTTGTCAATGAACAAGAAATTATTTATCAAGAAAAGAGAAAAAAAAAAAAAAAAAGTTAGAACCATAACTTCAACTGCCTATTCATTGAGAAAGACAAATTTTAAAAATCATCCAGCAGCTAAAGAAATATGATGCAACTTGATCAATTTATCAATAGTTACAAATATTTAAAAGAAAGGCCTCTTCAATATGAAAGCAATTCCTTGGGGAAAAAACATTAAAATGGACAAATAGAAAATGTGTCCTATTCTCTTTCCATGTGTGTGCATGTAAGTGTGTTTTATGCGTAGAAGTTCCCAAGAAGAGTTAACAAAGTAACCATTGAGATCTGAGGCAAAGGAGTAAAAGAGAGAGTGTAACCAGTGGACAGTCATCTGGCTTTCCTTGTTTCTTTGCATTTTCTGATATCACTTAAGTATCTAATCAGAGTCTAGTTGAGACAAAGGAACAAGCAAAAAATAATTCTTGCTTCAACTCAATATAGATTTAGGTTTTTGTTGCCCTCTAAGCAACAAAAATGAGCATATATAACTTAGGACCCACCCTCCAACTTCGTCTGGTGCTCCTCTGAGTAATTACGACGACAGAAATCATAACAACAGTCACCGAATTGACTCCAAAACCTAAAACCGTATGCATCATTAAGGAAATGCAATTTGTCAAGACATCAACTATTTTTTGTGTCAAAGTAAATTAACACTAATGACTAAGCCCTCAAATTATAAGGATATATGTTGGCGAAACACTCTGATATTCGATTTCCCTCCCATACCTGGAAACCAGAATGGAAAATGTCAATTCATGATCAGAATCTATTCCCTTTTGCTTTCAATTCTTTGTCATATTATGCAATCAATTTCATTTTAAATTATGAAAAATGAAAACTAAGCCAGTAAATTGCACTAGCCTCAGTATTGCTCAAGTCTAGGTTTTTTCAGATTTTTCTGCAACCAAACAGATTAGCAAAGTCTATGACAAAAAAGAATCCAGATTATTTTGTCTTCATAAATATTAAAGGAAAAAACAGGGTCCAGATATGTTACCACAAATAATTCAGTGAAACACTGATAGAGGGAGAAAAGAAAATAATAAATTCATTGCAACAGTAGAAACCATCCATTCGGTTATTAAGAGAACTGCGGAAAAGAAAAGAAAAACAAAATGGAATTATTGAAAATGGAAAATTATCACCCCAACAAAGCCATTTAGGCTGACGTCGGTGAAGCAACTTCTTTTTCTTAGGATCCAACACAGTTCAAAAAGAAAAATAGCTTAGGCTCCATTGAACTTGACGCAAAATGTTTTCAATAGACTTTCGGGGAATGATTCGTTTTCTGTTATTTAGTTTGAAACCCTAAAACTAATTTTATAATTTTATGTTGCATCGAAAATCTCTATTTCAAGACCAACAAAAAACCCACAAAAAGTAGGTAGACAATGGTAGTTGTGGTGGCATTGGTGGCGGGAGAAGGGCGGGGGCAGTGATGGTGGTGGTGGTGCAGAGAAAAGGGAGGGAAATGATGGTGGCAGCATGAGAAATGGGTGGAGGAAGGTGGTGGTGGCGGCACAAAGGAGTGGAGGGAGAGGGGTAGAGGCCTGGTTCAAAACAATCACTTATACCGTTTTTCATAAAATATTTTTCTGTTGATCATTATTAAAAAAAGAAAAAAAAATCCTTTATTGCATCAAACACAGGGAAAATATCGAAAACATTTCTAGCACACCTTAAATTGTTTACTTATTCAATTTTTTCAATTTCAATGAGTGAATTTCAAGTTCAACCAACTCATTTTCAAAATCTCAAGCGGATGAATAAAAGTCTTGAGAAAGTCTTTCATTTGACTGTCATTATAGACAAATACCATCCATATTATCCACAAACGAGCCTTAAAATATAATTTAAACTGCTTTTTCTCTCGTGCATTTTCTCAGCAACCCAATGCGGGTTTAGCTCCTTTTTTTTATAAGCAGTTTAACAATATCTAAATTGAAAACAGAGTCTAAATATTCTGCACAAAAATGATACATCTGCTCCAAATGATACATCCAGGAACTGTTTCAATGGAAGTAAGAAAGACAGAAATTGTTACAATGCTCTGTTTGGCTGCTGAGAAAAGAAAGGAAAATAAAACATATTCAAAATTTAAACCCGTTAAAAGCATAAAACTGCACTCAACCAAGCGTAACTTCAAAATTTGGCATAGTGTGATAACAGCTCGCTCATTTCCTTGGAAAACCAAAAGAATATGTAAAGAAACAAACAAATTCAAAGTTTCAGTTACTTTTCTTTTTCTTTTCCTCAAAATTTTCAACTTTTCTGTTTGGATACCCAAGAAAATGAGGGAAAATAAAAGACATCAAGAAATTCAAAACCTTTTTTTCATTATTTAGTTCATTTATTTTCTTTCCCTCAAAATGTTATCAGCTAAAAAACGGAGGTAAAGCTGAGGTTCAATTAGACCAAATATTTTAGAGGCGAAGTTAGTCTGGTCAATTCTCTTTTCTCTTCTTCAAAATTGTCTCGGCTACCAAACAGCTTCACAGAAGAAATAAAGTACAAGAACGCGCCGTTCAATTTCCAATAAAAACCTTTCTTCAACACTCGGTTAAATTTTTCTATTCTTTTCATCAAAATTATCACGGCCACCAAACAGAGGCCATGAAGGAATTAGAGAAAGAAAGGAAGAAAGAGAGACTGTCAGGAAGAGAGAAAGGGAATGCGAGAACGTACGGATGGGGAATTAGGGCAAATTAGAGCCGTGAAGTCGTCCATGGATCGTTTGAAGTGTACACTGCAAAGAGCCAAGGTAACAGAGCTTCGTGTACTCGGCTTCCCTCATGCCCCTGTTCCCCGTCGATGCTGATTTATAGTACGAGCAAGTTTGTTTTTGAAAAGTCAAGCTGATAAACTTGTATGTTTAACACGTGGCGATTTTTTAAAATTCGTTTGTATTTTTTTGTTGTTTTTTTAAACTTGTGAATAGTAAAAAGAGAAAAATTGAAATAATGTTGAGATGATTTAGGAAAACAAAATTGAATAAAACTAACCATTCATAATTGGGTGATAGTCGTTTTTTTGGTTGTTTTTCTTTACGAAAATCTAGGAATAGTGTGAAGTTTTTTTTTCAAAAAAAAGGATAAATGTCTAACCAATACGTTTTAAAGACTTTATTTTTTTTCAGTTCAATTTTATTTTATTTCATAGACATATTTTGCTTATAAATAAATACAGAGATGGTATTTTGGTCCATCTTGCATCCATAAACTAATCAAAATTTTATGTTAAAAGAATCAAAACTTGCCACATGTTATGTCCCTCAACAAAAAATATTTTAAAAAAATAAAAACTTAAAATTTAAAAATAAAGGAAAATATAAAATATTAAAAATAATAAAACTAAAACTAAACTTTAAGAAAAAAACAATAAAGAATGGGTGATTCAGCCACCTCCAAATAACAAAATAAAGGTGGTTTCAATCACCTCCAAAGGCCGATCTAAATATTGTAAATGATGTAAATATTGTGTTGAATATTACATTTATTATACCAAAATCATTAAAAAATTAATTTAAAAAATAATAATAATTTAGGGTGGTCGTGAACCACCCTGTCCTCTTTTAAGGGGTGGTCGTGAGCACTGAGCAACACCCTTTGTTGGGAGGTATTTGTTAGTCATCTCGTCCATTATTAGAAGAGGCTGGGACACTTCTTTAATTTTTTTTTAAAAAAAAATATTGGGTTAATTTTAAGTTTTCTTTTTTTTTTTAATTTTTAATAAGAAAAGTATAATAATCTTTACACATCATTTTTGTTATTTATTTAAGGAAAAAATGACTAGAGGTATTGGATTTCAAATCTTTGAAAACTCAAGTACCGGCCAAATTGAGAAAGTTCAAGTCTACAACAAAAAATTTAAAAATGTATCCGAGAGTTTTGGATTTTTTTAATTTTTTTCGATGAGATGGATCGCAGATGACCATAATGAATGCTGAAAGATTAGCCAGGTTTTTTTTTTTTTTTTAAAGGAAACACACAACAATGTATGGGCGTTCAAATCCGCGGCTAAAAACCATTCGGCATTTCCTATCCGCTTGTCGGCATGGGTTAGAGGCGGAGACACTACAATGCATGAGTGTTCAAGTGGGCAATTAAAAAATGCTCTGCATCTACTATCCATTCATCTACATGGGTTACAGGCTAATACCATACGTATCTGCCATCCACGGGCGAATAGCAAAATATGGGTAAGCGGAGGCAAATAATATCATAATCCGCAACCCAAATATATATGTTTGTTTGTATGTGTATATATATAATTGTCTCTTTTTTTGGTTCAAATTTCAATATTTATTCATAAGAAAAAGATAAAAACACAAGAGCATAAAGCTCTAAATAGTTAGAGCAGATTGATTTAAAGATACAACATCTTGAATATCTTCAAGAATTTCTTCTATTCAAATCCTATTTATGATTTGTTTGACATCCGCCTTAACAAGATCATGAGCAACAAAATTTGCACCCTTTTAAGTATTACAAATCTACCATCTTCATAACATATTCAGAACTACTTTGGCATCTATTACCAGTTGTCCATATCTACTCCAAGTTGGTCTTATACCTTTGAATGCATTGACTACTTGCAAAGAATTCTCTTATAAAATAATGCTTTGTAGTCCCAAATTTCGACTAAACTCCGTTACACACAACGCTACTTATGCTTATGCAAAGACGGGTTCTTGTAGAATATAAATAGTAATTTTTTGCTGCTTCCACTTGACCCATGTTGTCTGATATAATGATATCAATCCACATACGTTTATTTGTGGAATCAATAGCTACATCCCAATTTACCTTGTTATATGCTTGGTAATGGAGCTTTCCACTTTTCTAAAATTACTAGCGTCGTATGTTGCATTAACACCCTTTCCTTAGCATTTGCATCCATGTACTTACTTAAATAAGAAACAACTTCTTGAATCCAAATGTTTGGGTGAGAGAAATCCCCTCATAAATATTGTTTAGGGAAGGGAGTAGGGCAACCGATGGGTTTTATTAACAAATTGCATTTGTGCAACATAAAGACTTATTTTGGCTGTATTTTTCCTTTCTGTCACGTTTGTGCTTCTAAGGAGTTTTAGAGAGAGAACCCCAATTCAATTTGGATTTTCATATTACAATTTATAAGTGTATTTAGTTCAAAAATTGGATTAGGCCCATCTAAAAGAGTTTAAAAAAAAGAAAGCCATATAAATTAAGTTCATAGTTAAAAAAATAAAAAATAAAATAAAAAAATAAAAGGCCAAAAGAAGCCCAAAATACAATGTGGATGTCACACTTGGCTAGTACAAAAAAATCGCCAGCTCGTGTGTAGTTATGGACGGATTTCAAAAAGTCCAAATGTGATTACTAAAATTTGCTCTCCACAGAATTCGGATGAAAAATAAAGATATTATTCATCCATATAGTGTGGTTTACAGCCATACTGCAATGACCTTTTCTTATGGCAGACCAATTTCCATTGGGTTGGTGGAGATTAAAAAGAGTGCAAGTTGAGACAGACTCACCAATGCTATCATAGAAGATTCACATTGACATAGGCATATAAAACACTTGATATAATAACTTTTCAGAACGCCAGATTTCATTTAATCCTTGAAGCCCCCAACCTACAAATGCTTTGCGCTCTGTAATTGATCTAACCAGAATCGAAAAGAAAAGAAAGAACTAGGAGTGGGCAGTTTTATTCTTTTTAATATCGAATCTTGTGAGTGGGGGAACCTTTTCTTTTCTGTTCTTTTCTTTTGTTTTTTTCTCTGAGCAGTGGAGCAGCTTTTCTCATAGGATCAAACAAAGTTCCTTCACATCCAACCTCCTATATTTCTACTTTGAAATTAGACATCAGAAACAAAAAAAAAAAAAAAAAGATTCCCTTGTTCATGGATCTGCTGAAAATGGTAGACCGGTGGAATTGCAAAAGGTTTCATGGTGCGCTCCACATCACATATTCACTCAAACTTGGGAAAAAGCGTGCAACGACATCTTGGTACAAATTATATATATATATATATATATTGGTCTTAAATCTTAATTGTATTTTTTCTCTATCTAATTCTACTATCTTATATATATTCTTCACCTTTTTTTTAAAAAAAAAATAATAATACTACTCTTTATACTAATTTATCGCATTTATTTTATATTGTTTAGCGTAATGTGTTTTAATTTTTTTTTAATGATTAACATAAAAAACATTTAAATTACATAACGTCAAATAAAATAGATACAGAGAATAACATTATTTATTATTTTTTTAATAATTTAAATATTAAGATAACAGCGCTTGGGCTCACATTTGAAGCCCAATGGATCAAATCAGGCTTGCAAGTTAGATCCAATTAAATTTTAAACGTAGGAGATAGGTTTTTTTTTTTCCTGAGCAACATGGTGTTAGTTAATTACGAAGCCCATAAACTTTTATTGGTTAAAAAAAAAAGTAGTTATCCAAACAAAAAAAAAAAAAAGAGATTTGTAAGAAAACGATTAAGGGCCAATCCATTAAAACAACGATTAAAGCCCAATTATGGTACACAACCATTTTGAAAGAAAAAAAAAAAGCACACACACATACGAAAAAACACAATTATGCTGCATTATCTCTCTTGCAAAATTAGCCAATGCTCGATAGGCCTCTCTTCTCTCTATGGGATTGTTGATTTTTCTATTTGTAAGAGTTTTAAGGTATCCCATACATGAGTAATGATATTCTTAAGTCTGGGCTGATTGAACAGTAAATCAGCCCAGGTTATATGGGATTAAAAAAAAATGAAATTTGATGGTAGGGTCCATAAAAACACAAAAAAAAAAAGCTTGAGTTGATTTACTGTTCAATTAGTCCAGATTTATGTATATCACTACTCCCCGGACATAAACACAAATCTAAAAATTAAAATTTAACAATCACACAGTCTCCCTCCCTCTCTCTCTCAAATTACCAATACCAAAGCAAAAAATTAAAATCATAGCACCACTGTCAAGATTTTGAAGCTGGTCACGCTACAATTTTCTCTACCAACCAAGAGGTAGGAGGCCTAAGACCGCTGTTACAAGCTTGACAGCTTGACCATCGACCAGCTCTCGCCTCTCCCCCAATTCCTCGCAGTCTTGACCCACCAACACAAGGTAAAGACTCCACATTGCACTCCTCTTTACTGACTAGTGACCATTGGTTCTTCAACTTTTTTTTTTTTTTTCTTTTCAGATTTATGGCTCTTCAACTTTGTTTTTGCTCAGACTATGCTCGTCTTCTACTTCATATGTATACAAAATAGTTTGTGCTTTTCTAAACTTTCGTTTGCTATTTCAGTATTGCCTATTTGGTTTTATAGAGTTTCAAAAAAATATAATACAGAAATTAAAACAAATACAATTAAAAATAATATCTAAATATAAGCAAAAGCCTTACTTACTTTTAATTACTGACTTCGTCCTAAAATATTATCGAGTTAGCCTTGCACCCAATGGGCCTCTAATATATACAATATAAAAGAATCCTCTAAGATCGAGCTAGATGCTTACCATTTTGTAGAGCCCTCTTATTTTGTATGGGGTTTGAGTCCACATTTAATTTAACGCTTTGAAATTAATTAATTAGTAATTAACTTTAAATATTACTGTAACTTACTTGAGCTTATTTATTAGGTAAATAAGTCGAACGGATTACTAGGATACCCCAATCAAAGGGGTAAACAACAAAAGAAAAATATTACTTACATCACAAGATAACCATACAATTAAGACACATCACATAGTAACCAAAACAAATACTAAAGCATCATAGCATATCTTAATGAAAATAAAGATAACATCAAGTATTTTGATAGAAGACCAATTATCAAATCAAATATTAATTATTATAACCCAAGTTTAAAGGTCATAAAGTCATCAAATACAATAGATAATTGGTCCTCAATTGAACTCATGGCAATAGTAAAACACCTGATAATACTCTCACAAAAACCCTAAGAACGAATTTTACAGAGTTTGGTAATGATCGTGCCACAAGAAGGCCGACAACTCAAGATCTAACTCCTCAAAAACCAACCTAACAAAATTCTCCAACGATATCTTCCTATTTTGGTCCCCGATTCTATCATCTAGGGGTAACCAACTGTAAAACAATAATATTTTATAGATGGAAAATATAAAGTATAAATTCAGGAATAATGAGTTAGCACATAGGAAAACATGTTGTCATGTAGTGAACTCAACATATTTGTAGAGAGCGCCGTGTACGTTCTCTCTAGAGAGAGAACGTCTCCCTTCTCTCTAAGTAGAGAATATCTCCACCTCCTCTTGTGAGGTCTCTCCGCCACTACCGGTGGCTCTGCCAGGGAGGAGGGCGGGATCTCTTCCCCTCCCTCCTCCCTCCCCCCGTTTCCTCTTTCTCGGTTTCTCTCCCCTTGTCCTCCGGTAGTTTTTTTTTTAGTTTTTGTTTTTCTTTCCTTCAAGTTTTCACTATTGCAGCTCAGCCCTCCATGGACCGGTGTCCCCGTATCTGCGCCGATCTCCTCCGCAAACCCGCTCACCATCACCGGCCGTTTCTCGGATCAGTAGTGGTGGACAGATCTGGTTTTTTCAAGATCAGATCTGTTACCTCTACCAGCTCCGGCCTCAAACGCGCCCTCCACCAGTCTCCAGGGCTTCCCCCCTTCCAGCCGAGCTCCTCCGCCTCTCCATCCAGCCACCACGCGCGCGGCGCGTGTCCACACGCGCCCTCGCGTGGATCTCACTCGCCCGTCGAGTGTCACCCACACGCCGGCGTCATGGTTTCCACTCAGCGGCGCGTTAGCGACTGCGCTCATCTGCCTGCCTCCGCTTTTGCTGCTGTTTTATGGTGTTTTTTTGTTGTATTTTTCTGCTCTTATTTTTTGAGGGTTACTGCCTCCTTGCATTTATTTGGTTTGTAATTATTGTGGAGACTTTGCAACCGGAGTGTATTTTTCGGCATCAGATCTTGATTGGATTTCGACTGTTCCTTCCCCTTAGCTTCCACCTTCACGGTGGCTGCTGCCATCCATTGGGGCTCCTCACGGTGCCCCTTTGCCATTTAAAACTGCCTTGTGCGGCCCCTGGAGAGGCCCGGCTTGTTATTGGTCTCTTTGAGATCAGTAATGAAACCATTGCCTACTGTTTGTTTGTGTTTGTATTTAGCCGTTTCCATTTGGGCTTTGTTGTTGGGGTGCCCACCCCTTTGTGGTTGTTCGATCCCATGTAACCCTTTTCCCATATTTGAATAAAAAAAAAAAAAAGATATTTGTAAAAGATTAATAAATATGTAACACCCCAAAAAATAAAACTATTTTTTTAAAATACACGTGGCTTTTAAATTATTATGTCTTAATTGTACTTTTCTTTAATGTAATTGTTATTTTCCTAAAAAAAAAACAAAAACAAAAAAAAGATCGATCACCATAGTATGGGAATCGATCTTGGCATGGTAAAAAATAGTTTTGCGTGCCCAAAACCTTAAAAACTAGACCCACAACCCTTATATAACCCTAAAATCCCTAGGAGAAGTTTGCACGACTTCTTAGCCTCTAGAAGTGTCATTAAAAAAAAAAAAGGAGGAAGAAAAAAAGAAAAGCTCAAACCTAGGTTTCTTTTAAACCCCAAAGGAAGAATCATATTCCTTTCAATCATTTTTTCAAAATAATCCAACCCATTTGTCTTTCTTTCTATAGTCATTATTTACATGCCTTGATTGATTGTTTAGATTATCTTTTGAGGCTGTGATGGGTGGATTTCGAAAGAAAATTTTATTATTTCATGTGACGATTTTAGAAGAAAGTTCGTTATTTTATGTGTTGTTTTAAAAATAAATATCTATGATTTTATGTGAATATTATAATTTTATGTAATGGGTTTGCAAACATACCTTCAATCAATATTTTATACACTCACACACATGCCGTCTTTTGTATGAATTATATTGTAAAATTTGTATGGTAACTAATGTAATACCTTTAATGTTTTTGTATTAAAAGTGGAACCTTAATACCTAGATGTAGGGGTGTATACGAGCCGGGCTTGAGCGAGTAGTGCTTGCTCGAGCTCGGCTCATTGAAATTTTTCACGAACTCGAACTCGAGCCGAGTTTGACACGAGCTTCATTTTTATGTTCGAACTCGGCTCGTCATGGTGAGATTCCTGTGCGAGTTCGAGATCGAGTTCGTTCATTTTGGCCAAGCTCGAGCTCGAGTACTCGGCTCGAACTCGGTTCGAGTCCTCCCTCCAAGGCCACCATCTACTGCTCCTGCTCCTGCTCCCGCGGAGACGGTATTGCTTCAGAAGCTGAATGACGATCTGGAGAGTCGACCGGAGGATCACGGCATGGAGGAGTTCTCCGATGTCCCTGTGAAGGGCTTCGGTGCGCTTTGTATCACGGATTCACGGGTATGCTTGAGAAATGAAAGTGGAAGAAGAAAATAGAAGAAATAAGGACGAAATGGGTCTGAAATGGAGATACGAAAGTATGAAGATGGGTTCATATTTGAAATTGAGGGGCATGGGTTGAGATGTTTTCCAATTCATAGTGTGTGATAGAGAAAGCTTCTATTGGAGATAGAGAAATGGAAAGCATGCGTGAAAATTGTGTAGTAGGGTTGAAGTGTAATGAAAGGCTGAGATGTGTTGGAATAATCCAATGGTGCATGCATGACCTTGGAACAAGAGAAGTCAGACGGCTGGGGAAGCGTGCGTCTCCTTTATCTCTTCAGAATCCAGCTGTCCTTATCTTTTTAGATTTCCCTTATGGCCTTATCTTTAGCAATACACTACGTTTTGTAGGATGAGCTTTGCTTTGTTTTGTATTCAACATAAGGGTTTATTTGTTATTTGTGATAGTACATTTTATTGTATATATATCTACACTGGATGGAGCATATCCACCATCTTCGTTCAAAATATGAAAATTATATTTTAGATCAAATACTAACAATCAAAAAACTGCATGGTATATTCACAAATAAAAAAAAAAAAAAAAACTGCACGGTATATTCACAAATATTTTAATGTTTCAATTATAATACTCATATATAATCTCATAATTTTTATTGGTAGATTAATTATAAGATTATTTACCAAAAAAAAAAAGAAAAATAAAGTGATCCAACTTATTTGTTTGATTGTTAGGGTCTGTTTGGGATTGCAATTTTAAAATGTGCGATTTTAAAAATAGTAATTTTAAAAAGTGCGATTTGAAAACGTGATTTTTGAAAACGCAATTAAGTGTTTGGCAAAATCGCAGTTTAGCCTTTTAAAATTTTGCGTTTTCAAAAAAGCACCCCCTTACCTACGATTTGAAATCGCGGATTTTTTGTGTTTTCAAATCGCAGTTCCCAAACAATCCAGTTTTTGCGATTTGATTTAAAATCGCACTTATTGTCTACGAAATCGCAATTCCAAACACACCCTTAATATTTGATCTAAAATATTATTTTCATCAAAACGTGATCAAGTTTTGAACGATGATGGTGGATATGCTTCATGCGATAATTTGTAAAATTCAAGAAAAAATAATTTGTCTATTTTTTTAGGGGAATGTGTTTAATGCAATTAAATAATAAGGTTTTAAATTTAGATTTTTAATTAATGTGATTTTTGAAAGAAATTAGAAATATTTTTTCAAAATTTTATTGCCTTAGACTTGTATTTTTTTAGGAAAAAATTTTGCAAAACTAAAGGCTAGCCGTTTATAAGGTAATCCACGTACTTAATTATTGTATATAAGTATCTAGATACTTAATTATTGTATTAGTATGAATTTATATACTTATATGAGATTTTGTGGCAGTATGAATGTGTATACTTAAAAATAAAATAAAAAAATTCTTCGGGGTGAGGACGGTTTTAGTCTCCTAGCCTTTAGAGTCGATGAAGAGTAGATCGGTGTGAGAATCTATTTCTCACGACCGGATAAATAAATTTGGTATGAAATTGGGCTACCCATGTCTTAGATCTAGTCTGCTCGGAGCATATCTGTTCTTTAACCAGAATTGTACATGGATGAGAGGAAGATTATGTCATAGGTAGTTTTCCTATGGCTGTGTAAGTTCAGGGTGTTGTGCTATGTTTATCTTGGCTTTATATTATTGATGGTAGCTAAAGCTATTGATTATAAGAGTTTTTTACTCATTATCTATTATCAATGAATTATGGAAGATTCACACTCAACATATATATATATATATATATATATATATTTGAATATGACTTGAATAGATAAATAGAGAGAAAAAATGTAAACTTGTAAATAGAGAAGTTTGTAATTAAATAAAATATTTAGAGACTTTCCATATTCTTAACATTTAATTTTTTTTCCATTTTATTTTGAGCGTTGGATACCAATCGTTGGACTCGAATCATAAATGCTATATTATTAACGTTGCAAATAGAGAAAAGCTATTATTTAATTCCTTTATTTAATGCTATCAATTTTATCATAATTTGGGGCCTTAATTATAAAATATTGACTATAATTAGTTATTTACCATAATTATTAATTAATTACGCTGGATAAAAGCTACTATTAATTATTTATTTACATTTTACCATAATTTGGGTTCTTAATTAGAGAATATTGACTATAATTAGGGCCTTAAATATTTTAGTAATACTAAGTTAGTATATATTAATGGGAGATGCTACACATCCATCTCTTGCTCATCTCCATACAAGAGATGTTTAAATCCATCATTGATTTATGGGACCACGCATGTAGTCTCATAGATTTAATGGTAGATTTACACATCTCATTATATAGAGATGGGTAAGATAAATAAAACAATCATTTTGTCTATATTAATTTAGTAATACTAAGTCAGTATATATTAATTGAATGATCAATACACATAGATACATATTTTTATTAATATATACATATGATTATTAACTAACATATATGATTACATGTTATCATGTTAATGACACTATGTTAGTTAACTAACATTAATATATTAGTTAATAGTTATAATAACATATATTAAGTTTGTAACATTAACAATATTAGTTAGTATATATGTTTTAACTAGTTAGTATGTTATTACTTATTGTTAACATATAGTAATAGTATAAATCACTACATGTATACTTTATAGTATACATTGTATATAAGTATCTAGGTACTTAATTATTTTATTAGTATAAATTTATATACTTATGTGACAATTGACATTATGTAATTTATATGATTATAATTTCTACTTATAGCTTAATATATATTATATATATTATATATTGAATTAAAAAACTTATCATATGACTTGTGAGATTTTCCTAATTCCTAAATATCTAATGATCATACTTAGATTATACGCTATGATCATATTCATATGATATAATTATAATGACTATATATGATCATATGACACAATATTAAATTATTATATGATTATATGGTCCTATTATATTATATGAATAATAGATTAAGTATTTGAATTGTCATTAGATCAAATTAATCATATGTTTAAGTGTTGATATCATTCATTTGTACTATACAATATACATTAAGTTATATAACCAATTAATTATTAGTACTTATTATATTTTGACTATTGTTACTTAATAAATAATATATTATATAAGTTTTTTTTATTAACATACATATATATTATATATATGTATATATTAATAAATATATACGAGTCGAGCTCGAACGGACGAGTCGAGCCTTATACGAGCTTGTTCACGAACATTAATCGAATCGAGCCGAGTTTATACGAGTTTGTATCGTTTAATAATCGAGCCTAATTTCGTGTTCACGAACGGCTCATATGATAACCGATTCGAGCACGAGTCGAGCTTAATCGAGCCGATCCCGAGTATGTTCACGAGTAGCTCTGTTCGTTTACACCCCTAACACCAGCGGCGGGATCTTTCCTTATTTATAAGCTTACAAATCATTAAAATAATCCGTAACATTTGAAGTGCCACACCTAACTACAAGCCTTCCATCTTCCCAACTTTCAACGTCTTGGTAGGAATTGGCTCTTTTACTTCTATTTCTTTACAACTTCAATACCCACGGGCAATTCGACTTCTTCACAATGAGTTCTCTAAAATTTTTCTACATTTATCTCTAAAATTTTACTTTAAAAGATTTAGTTAGCTATTTTTTCAAACCATAAAATAACAAACTCACTAAATGTTTTTCTACTTCAAAAATAATATTATTTATTGATAACATTTATGAGGGCCAAAGCTGAAAAAGTAGAGGGAAACAAATTTGTAGGGCCAAAGCTGAAAAAGTAATATTAAAAAAAGTTTAACATTTGAATTTTGGCTTTTTAGATTTAAAGAGAAAGTCTGACAAATGTTAAATTTAACTTTGGATGGAGAATTTGTTAAATGAGATTTTTTTTTATTTTTTTTTGTGTTTTGTTAAAACTTTAGAGAAATGTTATATTTGAAGAGCTTGTTGTGAGTGCTCTTAGATTCCAAATTAGTCTATGAATCCTTCTTAATCACATGTTTTGATTTGTGCTTTCAAATTAAAACGTGCAATTTGAAAAATAATAATTTTAAATTGTGCAATTTAAAAATGTAATTATTAAAACGCAGTAAACCGTTTAGGGTATGTTTGTTACCTTCCCTTCTTCTTCTTTTTTTTCCCCTCAAAATCAACTAAACTTTTAATATTTCATCAATTACTTTTTAACAATTTTTTTTTTTTATTTTTATTATCACATCACTCATTTTTTATTATTATTCAAATAAAAAACTCACTAAAAATAAAACTTTTTCACTTTTTCATACAAAAAATTTACAACATTTTTTTTATTTTTATATCACATCATGTATTTTTTATTACTATTCAAAAAAACCCAAAGTATTTGGCAAACACCGCCTTAAAGTGGCTCACACGTCGCATATATATTATATTATATTAAAAGAGTTTTTATTAAACTTAAACTTTTCGGTAATTAAATTGACAAATAACTACTAGATGAAAGGTTAGGCCCCTTGGTATTTTATTAAAAGTTGTCTCTCTTATGGAAGGAAGTAACTGTTGATTATAAATAAGGGTCTTAGTCGTCTATCTATAAACAAGCATGTGATTCTTCATAAGTCACAACTTGAATGTGAGAAAGTAATAGGCCAAAAACTTCATCTAACACTCTCTATTGAGATATATTGTGAATTTGTGAGGGTTCTTAGATTCTACAAATTTACAAACGTTCTATCTTGGTTCTTCAATTCAAACACTTAAAGCATATCCAGTAATGCTTTTAAATTAGGCATACTAGTTATATTTAACTTTTATGGCCTATTTTTTTATTTCCAGCAGACACTCTATTTTGAAGGTTTGCCATAAATTTGCTTTAATAAACTTTCATATTTGAAAGTTTACTATAACACCTTATATCAATTTTTTTTTATTTTTTTTTTCTCTCTTCTCTCTCATTCTCTTCAAGTACCTTAAAATAATAAAAATTATTAAAATTAATATTTAAAGAAAATAAAGGGTGAAATAAAAGATGTTGCTGAAGTGCATATAGAAAAATGAGTAGATAAAATAAAAGTTTATACTTTTTTAAGAGCTATTATGAACTCTATTGCTGAAGATACTCTTAGGCAATAATGGCTAGATCAATGTTTATTGTTTTATATTCATATATTAATCTTCTCCCCAAATTCTTAAATTAGTGGTATCAGAGCCTACTTTTGTGCCATGTCGTTTAGTATGAATCTTTTGATTGTTTTACTGAACATTTGTGTTTGGAGGAGTTTTTGGTTTTGGGTCTTACATTGGTGGTATCCCTTGGTGTTTTATTTATTTGTTTGGTTTCAATTTCCCATTCTTGAGTTTTGAAATTTATCTTGAGGTGGTTCTCCCTATATAGGATGATTCTTATTTCTTGATCATGATCAGGGATTGCAGATAAATGCATGCTTAGAACTGGTTGAGAAAGAAGAAGCAAAAGCTGGTGTTGGAAACCTTGTGGTCTTGAGTGCTCGTGCTAAAGCGGCTAAAGGGATGGTTGAGCTTGTCCGTGGAAATCTGGAATTAGGTATATGAAGCCCTTGGTTCTTTTTTCATCTTCTTTCTTTCTTTCTTTTTGTCATTGTAGCAGTTTTCGTAAATTACTGAATGCATAGCTATTTTGCTGCAGCCAAGACATGTTTGCAAGGATGTAAGGAAAGTGAAGGAATTACTGGTGAGGTTTATGAAATTAGACATTGTGATAAGATATTATAGTGCAGTGAATTGATGCTTTGATTTATAGGTAGTGTTGGTCTATCATATGGAGAACATTTGCATGCCATGCAGAACTTTTCATTGGCAAAAGAGGCATACGAAAAAGTAATTCAAAGGGCGTCTGAGAATAAAGATTTTAGTGACTTAAATGCTTTAGCAGCTTGTAATATGTCCTCAGAGGAAGAATTGTTGGCAGCCACGTGTGCATTAGGACAGCTTGAAGCACACATGGGGTAGGCTCAAGATTAGTTCTGCACTCTCCATTAGCTTTTTGCCCCCTTTGGTATGATCTTCTTCCACCCTAAATCTAACTTATGTTCTTTTAGAAACTTTGGTGATGCAGAGGAGATGTTGACAAGGGCATTATCTAAATCGGAGGAACATTTTGGTGTGTTACTTTGGCTTCTTTTGTTAATTGAGTGATATACAAATTCTCTGTAATGACATCTTGGTATGTCCCGTGGTTTTATTTGTTTGATATAGGCCCTCATCACCCAAAGTCCCAAAGGTTGGTGTTGTCTTAACCTGCATAGCTCTTATGTTTAGGAGCAAAGCAATGCAGGAGCGTTCAAGTTCTCTTTTGATTCAAGAGGTAAGAACTTGTCCATGATCAGATTTATTTATGTGGCCAAACTTTGAAATTTTGACGTTAATTATTCACTCTTTGGCTCTTAATGGAACTTGGCACTGTAAGGCCATGCATGAATAAATTGATTTGGTTGGTTTTAGGACATTGAATGAATGAATTCTGTAAGTAAAGGGTCAAGGATCGTTTGTCATTTTTTTGAATCAGAATGGTTGATTGAGATGTGTTACTAGATTATCGGCATGTATATATGTATATTCATAAAAATGTAACCTGCAGTTCGCTTCATTGTGAAAAAGAAATATAATTTTACTTAGATGATGAAGGGCTGAGACTAGTTTATCTGGGGTCCCCCATACTTATTCATATGCATTAGGGTCTCTAGCACATTACTTGGTCGATTTATTAATTGTTTTTAATTTTTTTTCTTCTTTAATGTGTTGGAATTAGTTTATGGAAGAGTTACTTCTAGTTTAGTCTTTCAAGTGTCATTGTCAGGGACTATATAGAAAAGCAATAGAGTTGAAAGCTCCACCAGTGGACACAGATGGTATGGCGACAAGCTCGTTGTCGCCATACCATCTGATATATATAGTGGCCCTTGCAAGATAGTATGGCAAGGGCCACTATAAATGAAAATTTGTTTTGTCCTTTTTTTTTTTTCTCTCGTTTTTTGGCTTTGTAAATACAGAAGCAAAGGCAGATAAAACTGATATAGTGGCCCTTGCAAGAGGTAATGTTAAGTGTTTGAATGATTCTAACTATTCATTTTAAATTACCTTATAAACATTTGGAGAGGTTTTACTTGAGTAATGACCATTTGAGAATCAGTGTTGGCCCTAGAAAGTTTTATGTTCCTATTGCTATATGTTCGACTGATGTATATTACCTGAACATTCACTTCGTTCAACTTTTGCATTTATGATGTTCTGAAAAATGAGTGTATTACACGGAAGAACTTATGGTGACTGTACTTTTGACACTCTTGTTAACATTTTATTTGAACATGCATTCTGCAAGTCATAGTAGAATTTATCAATTTTGTTCTACTATTTGTAAGATGGATAGGGAATTTCTAGGAGGTTGCTGTGAGTAATGCTTGTTTCTCATGCAGAGTATGATATGGATTATGACTATATGCACATTAAGAATTGTATTTGTTTCTATCCTTCCAACTTTAAGTAGAATGTGTGCATTTGCATGCACTCACACCTATAATGTGTTTTATTTGTCGTGGTTTGGTATGATGACTCTTAGCTGGATTTCTGTATTGATAAAGGTGGTTAATTATGCTGATGGGTATCAGGGTATGCAGAAGCACTCTGCGTCCAACAAAACAGAAAGGTTCAAGGAGAAAAATGAAAAGTTGGGCCAAGGCTGTATACCGGAACCGCAGGCTCTCACTCGCCGAGGCATTAGAAATATCAGAGCCTTCTTCCAAAGTGCCAATTATAGATGCTCGAACTTGCATGGTCTTTTCTTTCCTTTTCTTTTTTTCTTTTTTCCCTAGGTTCTGCAACAGGAGTACACAGTTCTCCTGTTTTTGATACATGACAAAGGAGTGTTTCCAAACCCATGTACACACGACCTTTGATCAATGTGAGACAAATATATGACATTATGTATCCGTCTATGAATATATATAGAGACATATTCTATAGTTTAAGATCGTTGGAAAATCCCTTTGAAATAATTTTGTTTTGAAATGAAAGACTAAAGAGTTTCTAACTCTGAAATTCAAAGTGCAAACTCGGAATTTGTTTGTCTTAATTGATAAGAACCAAGTCATCAGGTACTGCATATATGGTTCAGTTTTTGAAGTCCAGAGCCAATTTGTTGTGGTGATCTTGCACCAAGCCCGTGACCAATGAGACAAGCCCAGATTAATCCTTGATGAGCTCTACGCTCTTAATCTTATTGTCAGTGGTGATGTAGCAAATCTAATGGCCTTGACATAATAGAATAAATATTGCCGTGGGACACATGATAGGACTCATGACGGCTAGGATGGGCCAGTCTCAGGGGGTACCCCCCCTCGAACCCCCGACTCAACTGCAACCGATTTTGCAAAATTCAAACCTATTCTGCGAAAGGTGCAGGTGTACCATATAGTTTTAGAGAGATTCCTAACACAGGTTTTAGGGGATACCCCCATAGCCCGTGTTACACCCCTGCTGTTCCGATTGGTTGCTCGCCTCGGGTCTTCTTTTTCTTTTTTAGGGCAATAAAACATTCAACAGATCTAGATTGATTGTGTTAGTCTTGAAAACACCCGAAAAGGTTACAATCCTTTTGGGGCCAGGCGGCTATTGTATAGCTGCAGATTATGTACGCGTTTGCTGCTGGGAGACAGATTTCTTACAGGCAGAATACATTTATAGGCAGAACACAAAAGCTAAATTACAATTACAGTCAAAAGACTAGTTCTTGAAACGAATAATAAACCAAACATCACATGAGTTACATACAGACATGCATATATAATCCAGATTAGATGGTCAAAGTGGAAGATCAAGCCCTTTCCCTATTTCCACCCCAATCACCTGTAGTATTCCCTTGTTTAATATCTGAAAACCCACAAAGCCACAGTGAATACTTCAGCAAAAAAGCTCATCAAAAGCCTTCTTTTGGTTACAATAGCAAGAATTAGAAGATGGAAGTTCAAAAGAAAGAACTCACCAATTCTACAATGAAAGTTCCAATAAGGCCAATCATACAAGCTCTAGAATTCCATGTTTCAGCTGTCTTTGTGAAACCAAGAAAAGGGGAACTGAATTTTGGCTCTACTTTTGGCATTTCCACCTGATATTTCCAAAACCCATTTGCTTTTCATAATTAATCTTCCTCAGGAACACATAAAATAAGGAGCTAATAAAAGAAAGAGCAAAAACAAGAACATACTCCTGCAGGAAGCTTTGCAGCATGGACCCGGAAAGAAACTTTCTTATTCTTGAAGTTTGTACCATTCAGATTACGATTATTGAGAAGCTTGAGTTGTTGGTTTCCACGAAATACTTGAGCTCTCGCGGGGAGGAGAGAAGATGATACTATGGAAGATGAAGACGCCATTCTTTTCGTCCCACAACCATAGCCGTTGCTTCTTCACCTACCTTATCTACCATTTTCTTTTTCTTTTTTTTTTAATCTACCTTATCTATTTGTCTGTAAGTGTTCACATTTCATTAATTTGTTGTTAATTTTTTTTTCTTTTTTCATCCATTCTTTATTTGAAAATTTCGTTTAAACCTTTTTGAATTATCATTACTTTTATAATTACTTTTTTTAAAGCTCAAAAAATTTTAATTTACTTCATCTAATTTTAAAAAAAATTTAATATTACTCATCTGTTTATAATTTTCTGTTACATCTTAACAAAAAATGTTAAAATATTTAAAATGCTCTTGTTTAAAAATTTAAAAAATAAAAAAATAAAAAATTGTTGCCTAGTTGACCCACGGCCAAGGTTCCATTTTTTTAAAAAAAAAAAAATTTAAAAAAAAAATTTTTAAATCCAACAATATATATAAGAGACATTTGACTTATATTTCGTCTGATTTAATATAAAAAGTTAATAAAAAAGATGACATTACAAATTTTTTAAAGTTTGATATATTAAATCAAAAATTTTAAGTTTTAAACTTTAAAAAGTTATAATAAAAACCGATGAAAGATGGGAGGATTAAGTTTTTTTTTTATGACTTTTATCTTCTTTTTTCTTGTGGTGGATTTTGATACACGCACATATCTGTTGGGTCCCCCCAGTGGGTATGGACTGAGGATATTTTGTTCTTGTGTCCCACATAATAAGACTCTGTCACATTCAGTACAGAGTGCACATTTAATTGTTCGACAAAAAAAAAAAAAAATAGAGAGAGATAATAACTAAAGTGCTTCGATTCGATTGATCATATGGCCATTTATGTATTGAATTGTATATTATCATTATTGGTTTTTCATTTTCTTTTTGGCCGGACAATCTGAATTGTTCTTGGTACAACAATCTCTTTAATCTTTAAACAATTTTTACTGTTCTTCACGCTTTCTTTTCTTCCTAGTTGATTTGAGTTTGCTGTTTGGAGTCTTTGGACCACGCATCTTTAAGAAATAAGAGAAATTGATATGGCAGTCACATATGTTAATGGGCTGCTTTAGCAATACTGTTGTGAGACTTGAAGGGCAGTCATAATAGTGTATTAAGTTGTGTAAAGAGCCGAGCTGCTGATAAGCTTCCATGATTATATGGCACTTGACCAAATCACCCTGGTAATTAATTAAATTGAGAACCCTGACAATAAAACATTACATCGCATTCAAGATCGAAGTATGTTTTTTTCCTCTGCCTAGGTTTTTACCTTTTGAGCTTGATCAAAGAGTCTTGTAATAGAGGGCAGGTAGGCATCGGATATTATTGATGGAAGTAACTCGTCTAGACTGCACCAAAGAGCAGATACTGCAATAACACTTGGCCTAAACTCCAGCAATCTTGAATCTGCATGGTTTGCTTTCAATTATCAGTGGAAGCAAATGAATTTAATTGGTTTCAATAGTTTGGTTTCAACTCTAATCTAACTTATTTAATTAAATGGGTTAAATTCTTTAACCTTAATTTGTTAATTCGTGTCGAATTCGCTGATGGTGTTATATAAGGTACAAAAATTGGAGGAATGGTAATTTCAGGAGTTATAAGCCATGGCATTAGCCTTTATTTGCATAAAAGATAATGGTTATATACCTGAAATAGCTCTAAGAAGAAACTGAGTGACTCGGGTAGTAATCTCCTGATGAAGGTGAGGTTTCAAAGAGTCAATGCTCCATATCAACAGTTGTATGTAAGAATAAGCCG
This sequence comes from Betula pendula, assembly GCA_900184695.1. Lineage (NCBI taxonomy): Eukaryota > Viridiplantae > Streptophyta > Magnoliopsida > Fagales > Betulaceae > Betula > Betula pendula. The sequence continues at coordinate 29,264 of FXXK01000440.1, forward strand.
TTGCATGTAGAGCCAAGACGCCATCCTAAGGCCTTTAACAGCGTCAATTCCATCCACTGGATTGTGCTTGACTCAAATGAATTGCCCAAATCCTCCATCTTCAATCACAAATTCACAATGGTAAAGGTCAATCACTTATATATATATATATATATCTTAAGAAGAAGTAACAATAATGTTGGTACAGTTTCCTGATGATCGGTTTGATGGCTGTGCTTTCATTGAGAGTTTCTTTGATATCTGCAAAACAATAAACATGAACAAAGGGGGCTTGCCGGGGGTACCGGCTGATCCCACTCCGATGCCTAAGTCAGTATCTGAGAGATTGATTCTTTAGAAAATAAGAGGCAGAGATTTCAGTTCCTTGATACCTGATAGTATGGGCCTATTTATAGGCTAGGAGTTTGTTCAGCTTAGGCATCTTCTTATCTGAGTCTGAATAGAATTCTCTTATATGAATTTGAATAGAGCTATCAGTAGGAATCCGATTAGGACTCTAGGAATTCGAGTAGGATTCTTATCCCCAATTAGATGAGATAAGAGTTTATCTAGGATTATCCAGGTCTAAAGCTAATCGCAATAATATTCCT
>FXXK01000440.1:32588-48792 GCA_900184695.1 Betula pendula
CCTCTCAGTTAGCTATCCAGGTAACTGAGAGAATTTGACTTTTGATTCCGAGCGGCACTTGAGAGGAGATTCCGAGAAGAGCTTAAGAGAAGAAATTCTGGGGTTCTGGTGAGCTGCTAGGATGTTGATAGTTCTGAGATGAACTCCTTATGTCATTAGCTATTCCCCTGCATTTAGATGGTTAAGAAAAGCATGTAACAACATCATATTTGGAATAAGTACCCCCCAAGGCCGCATATGTTCAAAAGTATGTGTGGTTCCGAATTGATAGGAAGCTCAAATTTCAATGGTGGAGGACCAGCTTGGGGTCTCTTCTCGGTGTTGAACATGAGCGACATTTTGACTGTGTTTGTGGAAGTTGAGCCATTAAGATGACTTTCCTGTAAGTGAGACTTGACTTATCGAGGCTTCCAGTTTTGTTAGAGAGTTCTGAGCTAGTTTGAATGAGGACGGCTCTTTCTCTTTCAGTCGTAAAATACTTCGACAGTAGTCCCAGTTTGATTTCAGAGATTCCCAAAATATTTTAGCTTCCTTTTGGATGTATAGCTGAACTGATTACTGCCCGGTTTGTTCGATTCATGATGGGCTAGCTTACAAAGTACCTTACCCCGGAAGTGTTTCAAAATTTACTTGGTGCTTAGAAATCTTGTTCTTGAAAAATCTTGGTTCTCAAGAGCCCAGTGCAAGGAGCAACTCAGGATCTGACCTGCGATCAGTGGTAAGTAGTAGTGTATTATATAGTAAAGAAGAATTATAAGACTTTTTTATAGGAGCTCTTATCCCAGTGACATATCCTTTCGGTCAAACGTTAGTACTGAAAGCTAAGCCAGAGCATTGTGAGATAATAGCTCATGGAGTCGAGAGTATAGTAGAACTTAGAAACGCACACTGCAAATAGAGGCGAGTATGATGTAAAATCCTATTTTTACTTCAGGGTCTACTATTTTATGAGCTCATTTGACCAATTACTTAGTTGCGTGTTGCTTCTTGGATCAGTATCAATGTCTGTGAGGAAAAGCATCTTGAATAATACGTGACATGAAGGGTATTAAGGAATATTCCTATTCATGATTTTCTTGTTGGAAACTTGCTATTGTGAATGAGAGGTGGCATATCCAGACCCGGTATACAGTTTTCCACGTAACTTTCAGCCTTGTATGGCTAATCCGAAAATTCCATCTATACATAATTACAACAGACGCAACAACATGAGAGAGGGATCATCCTCAGAGGGAACTCGTTGGGTCGCTCCTTTTGTAGAGATAACGACTAAGAGACTTCATGAGACAATCCGTAAGAGAGGTATACCATTGCCACAAGATACATTCCGGTATAGATATGGGAGTAAATTCAGGTATACTATCTTTCCATGCATGCTTCAAATTAGCTGGCATCGATACATTCGTTTTTAATAAAAACATTCACTGTGGTCCGAAAATTTGTTTATCGCGCAGTGGCTTATGATTACAGGACACTCAAAATCAACTGGCTGTTCATTGAGAAATCGGTAGACGAATTCGTCTAACCTACAATCCTTTTAAGATGATAGACCACAATTCGACTGGTTTATGTTCTGAAGTAAATCTATACTATTGGTAATATATTATTATGCAGAAACTCTCACTCACAGAAACACCTGATTTCTGTTTGGTTCAGTTTCGTTTACATGCAGTTCAAGAAGTCGGTAATCCTCTCTGTTTGCTGACTATCAATGGCGTGACACAATGAGTGCAATCTGATGCTGATGATCATGCGATGGTGTGAATGTACTATAATTCTGTTAAAGTCAGATCCTATATGCTGTGTGGCCAACATAAGATCGGATCATTGATCTTCTGAGATACTGTCGATAGACTATGTCCATAGGCATATCCTAGAAGGGTGGCAAACCCTACTCCAATGATAAAACGTGAGACTTGATTGCGCATATCGGAAGACGAATTTTATTATTTACAATAGGGGGCGAGTGCGGATAGGTGAGGTACATGAAAAAGCGATACATCTGATTCTCACTACCATGTACAGCATGCAGCCAAACATGTTGGTCTAACGAATGGGTATGTCCAGGTATTGTGAGTTTGAATGTGATTGTGTCTTGTTGCTCTGTCCATGTAAGAGTTCTTGCTTTTGACTATCCTCAAAGATCAGAATAACCCATGCACTTCCTGAACGAATGTGGCCATTGCCGGGGTAGCATTCACCCTGATCTCGACTCGCTATTCGCCTTACATAGTTAATCTGAGAGATTGTTTATATTGCGTGAATTAAATTTTCCTCATATCACAGGCCCGATCATATCTATTATCCTCACTGGGGTTGATTAAAACTCATTGGCCTTAGTCTCTGGTCTTAGCCTTCATCTCAGTCTCAGCCTCCGTCTCAGCCACAGCCTTCAGTCTCGGTCCAGCTTCGTCTCAGTCTTAGCTTATCTCAGGTCTCAGTCTTCATCTCCAGTCTCCAGCTTTGTCTCAGTCTCAGCTTCGTATCAGTCTCAGCTATCGTCTCAGTTCTCAGCTTTAGTCTCCATTTCCAGCTTCGTCTCAGCTCAGCTTCGTTCAGTCCAGCTGTCTTTCAGTCTCAGCTTCCGATCTCAGTCTTAGCTCGCCTCAGTCCGTCACTAAGCTTCGTTCTCAGTCTCAGCCGTCGTCTCAGCCCAGCCTCAGTCTCAGTCCCAGCTCAGTCTCAGTTCCATCAGCTTCGTCACTAGTCTCAGCCTTCATCTCAGTCTCAGCTAGTCTCAGTCTCAGCTCGTCTCCAGTCTCAGCTTGATCTCAGTCTCAGCTCCGTCCCAGTTCCAGTCTCAGCTCTCGTCTCCAGTCTCAGCTGATCTCAAGTCTCAAGCTTCGTCCTCAAGTCTCAGCCTCAGTCCAGTCGCTACCTTCAGTCTCGGTTCAGCTTCATCCAGTCATCAGCTATCTCAGCTCAACTTCGTCTCAATCTCAGCCTTCATCTCAGCTCTCAGCTTAGTCAGCTCAGCTCGTCTCAGTCTCCAGCCTCGTCTCAGTTCAGCTTCGTCTGAGTCTCAGCGCCGTTCTCAGTCTCAGCCTCAGTGTCAAGTCTCAGCCTTCATCTCATCTCACCTCATCTCAGTCTCACTTAGTCCAGTCTCAGCTTCGTCTAGTCTCCCGCCTCGTCTCAGTCTCAGCCAGTGATCAGTCCGAGCCTTGCATCCATATCTCAGCCTCAGTCTCAGTCCAGCTATCGCTCAGTTCAGCATCGTCTCAGTCTCAGCCCGTCTCAGTCTCAGCCTCGTCTTCAGTCTCAGCTCCGTCGTCAGTCCAGCTCTGTCTCGAGGCCTCAGTCTCAGCTCTTCATCTCAGTCCTCAGCCTCAAGTCTCAGCTCCAGCTTCGTCTCAGTCTCAGTTCGTCTCAGTCTCAGCTCGTCTCAGTCTCAGCTCGTCTTATCTCAGCTCCCGTCCAGTTCAGCCTCAGTCTCAGTCTCAGCCTTCATCCAGTCCTCAGCTCAGTCGTCAGTCCATCTTTTGCTCAGTCATCAGCTTCGTCTCAGTCTCAGCTTCGTTCTCAGTCTAGCTTCGTCTCATCTCAGCTTCGTCTCAGTCTCAGCTTCGTCGTCAGTCATCAGCTTCTTCTCGAGTCTCAGCCTCAGTCTCAGTCCAGCTATCGTCTCAGGTCTCAGCTTCGTCTCAAGTCTCAGCCTTCGTCTCAGTCTCAGATCCATCTCAGTCTCAGCCTTATCTCAGCCTTCGTCTCAGTCTCAGCCTTAGTCTCGGTTCTCAGCCTTCGTCTCAGTCTCAGCCCTTAGTCTCCGGTCTCACCTTCTTCCCAGTCTCAGCCTTCAGTCCTCAGTCCTCAAGCTTCGCTCAGTCTCAAGCTTCGTCTCAGTCCGCCTTCGTCTCAGTCTCAGCTTCATGCTCAGTCCTACAGCTTAGTCTAGTCTCAATTCGATCCATCTCAGCTTCCTCCTCAAGTGCCTCAGCTTCGTCTTAGTCCTCAACTCCGTCTCAGTATCAGCCTCAGTCCAGCCTCGTCTCAGTCTCAGCCTTATCGTCGTCTCCGCCTTCATCCAACGTTTCTCAGTCGTCTCAATCTCAGCTTCACCAGTCTCGGCTTAAGTCCTCCAGCTTCCTCTCAGTCTCCAGCTAACGTCAGTCTCAGCTTCATCTCAGTCTCAGCTTAGCTCAGTCTCAGTTCGTTCGTCTCAGCCTTCGCTCAGTCTCAGCCTCATCTCAGTCCTCAGCCTCGTCTCAGTCATCAAGCTTAGTCTCAGTCCAGCTTCGTCTCAGTCTCAGCCTCGTCTCAGTCTCAGCCTCAGTCCAGTCTCAGCTCAGTCTCAGTCTCAGCTCGCTCAGTCCAGCTTCCGTCTCAGATCTCCAGCCTTCTCCCATCTCACCAAGTCTCAGTCTCAGCCTCAAAAGTCTCAGTCCTCAGCCTTCCATCTCAGTCTCAGCCCAGTCTCTCTCAGCTTGTCTCAGTCTCAGCTTCGTCCCAGTCAAGCTTCCGCTCAGTCTCAGCTTTGTCTCAGTCTCAGTTCGTCTCAGTCTCAGCTTCGTCTCAGTCTCAGCTTTTCTTCTCAGGTCTCAGCCTCAGTCTCAGTCTCCAGTCTCAGCTTCGTCTCAGTCTCAAGCTTCGTCCAGTCCTTCAGCTCCGTCCAGTCTCAGCCTTAGCTCACCTTCTCGTCCCAGTCTCAGCCTTATCTCCGGTCTCAGCCTCGTCTCAGTCTCACTCTTAGTCTCGGTCTCCACCTTCATCTCGTCTCAAGCTTAGTCAAGTCTCAGCCTTCGTCTCAGTCTCAGCCTCGTCTTCAAGCCTCAGCTTCGTTCAAGATCTCAGCTCAACGTCCTCAGTCGCAGTCTCAGCCTCAGCATTCATCTCAAGTCTCAGCTTAGTCCAGTCTCAGCTTCGTTCAGTCTCAGCCTCGTCTCAGTCATCACCTCAAGTCTCCAGCTCAGCCTCAGTCTCAGTCTCAGCTCGCTCAAGTCTCAGCTTCGTCTCAGTCTCAGCCTTTCGTCTCAGTCCGTCACCTCAGTCGTCTTCAGACCAGTCTCAGCTCAAGCCTTCATCTCAGTCTCAGCCCAGTCCTCATCTCAGCTTTGTCTCTCCAGCTCGTCTCATCCAGCTTCGTCTCAGTCTCAGCTTTGTCTCAGTTCAGCTTCCGTCTCAGTCTCAGCTCCGCTCAGTCTCAGCTTCTTCTCAGTCTCAGCCTCAGTCTCCAGTCTCAGTCTCAGCTCGTCTCAGCTCAGCTTCGTCCCAGTCCAGTCCGTCTCAGTCCTCAGCTTAGTCTCAGCCTTCGTCTCAGTCTCAGCCTTAAGTCTCGGTTCAGCCTTCAGTCTCATCTCAGCCTTTAGTCCGCTCAGCCTTCATCTCAGGTCTCAGCTAGTCACAGTCCAGCCTTCCGTCTCGTCTCAGCCCCAGTCTCAGTCTCAGCTTCGTCTCAGCCAGCTCCGTTGCAGTCTCATCTCAGTCTCAGCTCATCTCCAGTCCCTAGCTTAGTATCACTCAGTTTCGTCTCAGTCTCGCTTCCCTCAGTCTCAGCTTCGTCTAGTCTCAGCTCCGTCTCAGCCTCAGCCTCAGTCCAGCCATTCGTCTCCAGCTCAGCATTAGCTCGGTCTCAGCCTCATCTCAGTCTCAGTTCGTTCTGCAACAGCTTCATCTCAGTCTCAGCTAGTCTCAGTCTCAGCTTCTCTCAGTCCAGCTAGTCTCAAGTCTCAGCTCGCTCAATCTCAGCTTCGCTCAGCTCAGCTTAGTCTCATCTCAGCTTCGTCTCAATCTCAGCCTTTCGTCCAGCTCAGCCTTCGTCTCAGTCTCAGCTTTGTCTCCAGTCTCAGCTTCGCTCAGTCCACTTCGTCTCATCTCAGCTGTCTCTCCAGTCTCAGCCTCAGTCTCAGCTCAGCTTCGTCTCAAGTCTCACTTCGTCCAGTCTCAGCTCCGTCGTCTCAGCCTTAGTTCAGCCTCGTCCAGTCCAGCCTAGTCTCGGTCCTCAGCCTTCGTCTCAGTCTCAGCCTTAGTCTCGGTCTCAGCCTTCGTCTCAGTCTCAGCCTTAGTCGCGGTCTCAGCCTCATCTCAGTCTCAGCTTAGTCACAGTCTCAGCTTCGTCTCAAGTCTCTAGCTCAGTCTCAAGTCTCAGCTTCGTCTCAGTCCCTCCACTTCCTCTCAGCCCAGCTTCCCTCTCAGCTCAGCTTCATCTCAGTCTCAGCTTAGTCTCAAGCTTAGTTTCGCTCCCAGTCTCAGCTTCCTCTCAGTCTCAGCTCGTCTTAGCTCAGCTCGCTCTCAGTCTCAACCCCAGTCGCAGCCTCGTCTCAGTCTCACCTTAGTCTGGTCCTCAGCCTTCATCATCCAGTCTCACTTCGTCCAATCTCAGCTTCATCCTCAGTCTTCAAGCTTAGTCCTCAGCCTCAGCTTCCTCTCAGTCTCAGCTTTGTCCACTCAGCTCATTCTCAGTCCTCAGCTTAGTCTCAAGCTCAGCTTCGCTCAGTCTCAGCTTCCCTCAGTCTCCAGCTTAGTTCAGTCTCAGCTTCGTCTCAATCTCAGCCTTCGTCCCAGCCTCAGCGTAGTCTCAGTCTCGCTTAGTCTCAGTCTCAGCTGTCGTCTCAATCTCAACCTTCGTGCTTCAGTCTCAGCCTCAGTCCTCAGTCTCAGCTCTAGTCTCTAGTCTCAGCTTCGTCTCAGTCTCAGCTTCGCTCAGCTCAGCTTCCGTTCTCAGTCTCACCTCAGTCTCAGTCTCAGCCTCCAGTCACCCCCAAGCGTCCAGCTTCGTCTCAGTCTCAAGCTTCGTCTCCCAGTCTCAGCTTCGTCTCAGCAAGAGAGTTACTTATTAAATTAAACCATTATAGAGATAAACAACGATGTGCAATAGGTCCATGAGAACATCGTATCTCGAATGTGATAAGCAATCGGATAAGAGGAAGAAGAGCCTTTCAAAAAAATATTTATTCGATTATTTTCAGACCTGAATAATCCTAGATAAACCCCTCTTATCTCATCTAATTGGGGGATAGAGAATCCTACTGCGAATTCCTAAACCAAATCGGATTCGCTACGATTAGCTCTATCAAATTAATCATAAATGAATGTCATTCAGAACTTCAGATAAGAAGATGCCTAAGCTGAACAAAACATCCTAGCCTATAAATAGGCTCTTACCAGGTTCAACGGACTGAACTTTCTGCACCTCTATTTTCTAAAAGAATCAATCTCTCAGATAGCTGACTAGGCATCGGAGTGGGATCAGCCGGACCCGGCAAGCCCCGCTTTGTTCATCGTTTATTCGTTTGCAGATACAAAGAAACTGCTCAATGAAAGGCACACATAATCATATACCGGTAAACCCGGTTTGTTCGAAGATGGGCATAGCTTACAAAGTACCTACCCCGGAGAGTGTTCAAATTTACTTGGTGCTTAGAAAATCTTGGTTCTTGAAAAATCTTGGTTCTCAAGAGCCCAGTGCTAGGAGCAACTCAGGATCTTGACTCTGCGATCAGTGTACATAGTAGTGTATCAAGATAGAATTTAGCTTTTATAGGAGCTCTTACCAGGATATTTCGCTTGGAGATAAGCTAGGAGAGTTAAGAGTTGAAACGTGCCACTCGAGGGCGAGTGAGAAACTTTTTTACTTGGGTCTTTTGCTCTTTTTACATAGTTGTTGCTCTTGATTTGTCTCTGGAAAGCATCTTGAATACGTGACAGAGGTGTATAGGAATTTTCCTATTCATGATTTCTTTGGATACATTCTAGGTAGTTTTCTCCGAACTTTTTGCCTTGGCATCCGCAAATCTCGATAAATGAAACAGAGAAAAATGAGAGGGGTACCAAGCTTTCCCCTTGTAGGATAGACTTCCAATGCAATAAAGGTAAAAGCATGGATATATAATGATTTCTTTATGCATTCTTTTAGCTGCATCTAACATTTTAAAAAAGATATGTTGATTTTTGCGCCCTTAGCATAAAAAGTCATTGAATCTGACAATGTAAGAACAATCTTTTAAAATTGACAATGGCTGTGAGTTAGTAAATATGACTACAACAAGAAGACCGGGCACTTATCTGGTGAATCCTGGTGAATCTGATGCTGATGATCATCGATGGGTGTGAATTACTATAGATCTGTTACAGTCAGATCCTGATATGCTGTGTGCCAACATAGATATGTGAAGATCTGTCATGGACAATCAAGCAATCCTGAAGGTGGAAACCCATCAAAACGTGTAGTCACCATTGCGGATTTATTTTTAATGAGAAACGATACATCGTTCCCACAGACGGCGCCAAACTGTTGGTACAGTTTCCGGTATGATTATGTGTGCCTTTCATTGAGCAGTTTCTTTGTATCTGCAAACGAATAAACGATGAACAAAGCGGGGCTTGCCGGGTCCGGCTGATCCCACTCCGATGCCTAGTCAGCTATCTGAGAGATTGATTCTTTTAGAAAATAGAGGTGCAGAAAGTTCAGTCCGTTGAACCTGGTAAGAGCCTATTTATAGGCTAGGATGTTTTGTTCAGCTTAGGCATCTTCTTATCTGAAGTTCTGAATGACATTCATTTATGATTAATTTGATAGAGCTAATCGTAGCGAATCCGATTTGGTTTAGGAATTCGCAGTAGGATTCTCTATCCCCCAATTAGATGAGATAAGAGGGGTTTATCTAGGATTATTCAGGTCTGAAAATAATCGAATAAATATTTTTTTGAAAGGCTCTTCTTCCTCTTATCCGATTGCTTATCACATTCGAGATACGATGTTCTCATGGACCTATTGCACATCGTTGTTTATCTCTATAATGGTTTAATTTAATAAGTAACTCTCTTGCTGAGACGAAGCTGAGACTGGGAGACGAAGCTTGAGACTGAGACGAAGCTGGACGCTTGGGGGTGACTGGAGGCTGAGACTGAGACTGAGGTGAGACTGAGAACGGAAGCTGAGCTGAGCGAAGCTGAGACTGAGACGAAGCTGAGACTAGAGACTAGAGCTGAGACTGAGGACTGAGGCTGAGACTGAAGCACGAAGGTTGAGATTGAGACGACAGCTGAGACTGAGACTAAGCGAGACTGAGACTACGCTGAGGCTGGGACGAAGGCTGAGATTGAGACGAAGCTGAGACTGAACTAAGCTGGAGACTGAGGGAAGCTGAGACTGAGCGAAGCTGAGCTTGAGACTAAGCTGAGGACTGAGAATGAGCTGAGTGGACAAAGCTGAGACTGAGAGGAAGCTGAGGCTGAGGACTAAGCTTGAAGACTGAGGATGAAGCTGAGATTGGACGAAGTGAGACTGGATGATGAAGGCTGAGGACCAGACTAAGGTGAGACTGAGACGAGGCTGCGACTGGGGTTGAGACTGAGAGCGAGCTGAGCTAAGACGAGCTGAGACTGAGAGGAAGCTGAGACTGGGAGCGAAACTAAGCTTGAGACTAAGCTGAGACTGAGATGAAGCTGAGCTGAGAGGGAAGCTGGGCTGAGAGGAAGTGGAGGGACTGAGACGAAGCTGAGACTTGAGACTGAGCTAGAGACTTGAGACGAAGCTGAGACTGTGACTAAGCTGAGACTGAGATGAGGCTGAGACCGCGACTAAGGCTGAGACTGAGACGAAGGCTGAGACCGAGACTAAGGCTGAGACTGAGACGAAGGCTGAGGACCGAGACTAGGCTGGACTGGACGAGGCTGAACTAAGGCTGAGACGACGGAGCTGAGACTGGACGAAGTGAGACTTGAGACGAAGCTGAGCTGAGACTGAGGCTGAGACTGGAGAGACAGCTGAGATGAGACGAAGTGGACTGAGCGAAGCTGAGACTGGAGACAAAGCTGAGACTGAGACGAAGGCTGAGCTGGACGAAAGGCTGAGATTGAGACGAAGCTGAGATGAGACTAAGCTGAGCTGAGCGAAGCTGAGATTGAGCGAGCTGAGACTTGAGACTAGCTGGACTGAGAGAAGCTGAGACTGAGACTAGCTGAGACTGAGATGAAGCTGTTGCAGAACGAACTGAGACTGAGATGAGGCTGAGACCGAGCTAATGCTGAGCTGGAGACGAATGGCTGGACTGAGGCTGAGGCTGAGACGGAGCTGAGACTAGACGAAGCTGAGACTGAGGGAAGCGAGACTGAGACGAAACTGAGTGATACTAAGCTAGGGACTGGAGATGAGCTGAGACTGAGATGAGACTGCAACGGAGCTGGCTGAGACGAAGCTGAGACTGAGACTGGGGCTGAGACGAGACGGAAGGCTGGACTGTGACTAGCTGAGACCTGAGATGAAGGCTGAGCGGACTAAAGGCTGAGATGAGACTGAAGGCTGAACCGAGACTTAAGGCTGAGACTGAGACGAAGGCTGAGACTAAGCTGAGGACTGAGACGGACTGGACTGGGACGAAGCTGAGCTGAGACGAGCTGAGACTGAGACTGGAGACTGAGGCTGAGACTGAGAAGAAGCTGAGACTGAGCGGAGCTGAGACTGAGACGGAAGCTGAACTGAGACAAAGCTGAGACTGAGACGAAGCTGGATGAGACGAGCTGGAGAGACAAAGCTGAGATGAGGACTGGGCTGAGACTGAGATGAAGGCTTGAGCTGAGACTGGTCTGAAGACGACTGAGGTGACGGACTGAGACGAAAGGCTGAGACTGAGACGAAGCTGAGACTTGAGCGAGCTGAGACTGAGACTGAGGCTGAGCTGGAGACTTGAGGTGATGACTGAGACGAGGCTGAGACTGAACGAAGCTGAGACTGGACTAAGCTGAGACTTGAGATGAATGCTGAGGCTGAGACTGCGACTGAGGACGTTGAGCTGAGATCTTGAACGAAGCTGAGGCTTGAAGACGAGGCTGAGACTGAGACGAAGGCTGAGACTTGACTAAGCTTGAGACGAGATGAAGGTGGAGACCGAGACTAAGAGTGAGACTGAGACGAGGCTGAGACCGGAGATAAGGCTGAGACTGGGACGAGAAGGTGAGCTAAGGCTGAGACTGGACGGAGCTGAAGGACTGGACGAAGCTTGAGACTGAGACGAAGCTGAGACTGGAGACTGAGACTGAGGCTGAGACCTGAGAAGAAAAGCTGAGACTGAGACGAAGCTGAGACTGAGACGAACTGAGACTGAGACAAAGCTGAGACTGAGCGGAAGCTTGACTGGGACGAAGCTGAGACTGAGACAAGCTGAGAGAGACTGGGCTGAGACTGAGATGGAAGGCTGAGGACTGAGACTTTTGAGGCTGAGACTGAGACTTGGTGAGATGGGAGAAGGCTGGAGATCTGAGACGGAAGCTGGACTGAGCGAGCTGAGACTGAGACTGAGCTGAGACTGGACTGAGGCTGAGACTGAGACGAGGCTGAGACTGAGACGAAGCTGGACTGAGACTAAGCTTGATGACTGAGACGAGGCTGAGGACTGAGATGAGGCTGAGACTGAGCGAAGGCTGAGACGAACGAACTGAGACTGAGCTAAGCTGAGACTGAGATGAAGCTGAGACTGACGTTAGCTGGAGACTGAGAGGAAGCTGGAGGACTTAAGCCGAGACTGGTGAAGCTGAGATTGAGACGACTGAGAAACGTTGGATGAAGGCGGAGACGACGATAAGGCTGAGACTGAGACGAGGCTGGACTGAGGCTGATACTGAGACGGAGTTGAGGACTAAGACGAAGCTGAGGCACTTGAGGAGGAAGCTGAGATGGATCGAATTGAGACTAGACTAAGCTGTAGGACTGAGCATGAAGCTGAGACTGAGACGAAGGCGGACTGAGACGAAGCTTGAGACTGAGCGAAGCTTGAGGACTGAGGACTGAAGGCTGAGACTGGGAAGAAGGTGAGACCGGAGACTAAGGGCTGAGACTGAGACGAAGGCTGAGAACCGAGACTAAGGCTGAGACTGAGACGAAGGCTGAGATAAGGCTGAGACTGAGATGGATCTGAGACTGAGACGAAGGCTGAGACTTGAGACGAAGCTGAGACCTGAGACGATAGCTGGACTGAGACTGAGGCTGAGACTCGAGAAGAAGCTGATGACTGACGACGAAGCTGAGACTGAGACGAAGCTGAGATGAGACGAAGCTAGACTGAGAACGAAGCTGAGACTGAGACGAAGCTGATGACTGAGCAAAAGATGGACTGACGACTGAGCTGAGGACTGGATGAAGGCTGAGACTGAGACTGAGGCTGAACTGGACGGGAGCTGAGATAAGACGAGCTGAGACTGAGACGAGCTGAGACTGAGACGAACTGAGACTGAGACGAAGCTGGAGCTGAGACTTGAGGCTGAGGACTGAGATGAAGAGCTGAGACTGAGGCCTCGAGACAGAGCTGGACTGACGACGGAGCTGAGACTGAAGACGAGGCTGAGACTGAGACGGGCTGAGACTGAGACGATGCTGAACTGAGCGATAGCTGGACTGAGACTGAGGCTGAGATATGGATGCAAGGCTCGGACTGATCACTGGCTGAGACTGAGACGAGGCGGGAGACTAGACGAAGCTGAGACTGGACTAAGTGAGACTGAGATGAGGTGAGATGAGATGAAGGCTGAGACTTGACACTGAGGCTGAGACTGAGAACGGCGCTGAGACTCAGACGAAGCTGAACTGAGACGAGGCTGGAGACTGAGACGAGCTGAGCTGACTAAGCTGAGAGCTGAGATGAAGGCTGAGATTGAGACGAAGTTGAGCTGAGATAGCTGATGACTGGATGAAGCTGAACCGAGACTGAAGGTAGCGACTGGACTGAGGCTGAGACTTGAGGACGAAGCTTGAGACTTGAGATCAGCTGAGACTGGAGACGAGAGCTGAGACTGGAACTGGGACGGAGCTGAGACTGAGATCAAGCTGAGACTGGAGACGAGCTGAGACTGAGACTAGCTGAGACTGAGATGAAGGCTGAGACTAGTGACGAAGCTGATGGAACTGAGACTGAGCTGGGACTGAGACTGAGGCTGGGCTGAGACGACGGCTGAGACTGAGAACGAAGCTTAGTGACGGACTGAGGCGAGCTAAGACTGAGATCGGAAGCTGAGACTGAAAGACAGCTGGACTGAACGAAGCTGAGCTGAGACGAAGCTGGAAATGGAGACTAAAGCTGAGAACTGAGACGATAGCTGAGACTGATACGAAGCTGAGACTGAGACAAAGCTGGAGACTGGAGATGAAGACTGAGACCTGAGATAAGCTAAGACTGAGACGAAGCTGGACCGAGACTGAAGGCTGTGGCTGAGACGGAGGCTGAGACTGAGATGAAGGCTAAGACCAGAGACTAAGGCCAATGAGTTTTAATCAACCCCAGTGAGGATAATAGATATGATCGGGCCTGTGATATGAGGAAAATTTAATTCACGCAATATAAACAATCTCTCAGATTAACTATGTAAGGCGAATAGCGAGTCGAGATCAGGGTGAATGCTACCCCGGCAATGGCCACATTCGTTCAGGAAGTGCATGGGTTATTCTGATCTTTGAGGATAGTCAAAAGCAAGAACTCTTACATGGACAGAGCAACAAGACACAATCACATTCAAACTCACAATACCTGGACATACCCATTCGTTAGACCAACATGTTTGGCTGCATGCTGTACATGGTAGTGAGAATCAGATGTATCGCTTTTTCATGTACCTCACCTATCCGCACTCGCCCCCTATTGTAAATAATAAAATTCGTCTTCCGATATGCGCAATCAAGTCTCACGTTTTATCATTGGAGTAGGGTTTGCCACCCTTCTAGGATATGCCTATGGACATAGTCTATCGACAGTATCTCAGAAGATCAATGATCCGATCTTATGTTGGCCACACAGCATATAGGATCTGACTTTAACAGAATTATAGTACATTCACACCATCGCATGATCATCAGCATCAGATTGCACTCATTGTGTCACGCCATTGATAGTCAGCAAACAGAGAGGATTACCGACTTCTTGAACTGCATGTAAACGAAACTGAACCAAACAGAAATCAGGTGTTTCTGTGAGTGAGAGTTTCTGCATAATAATATATTACCAATAGTATAGATTTACTTCAGAACATAAACCAGTCGAATTGTGGTCTATCATCTTAAAAGGATTGTAGGTTAGACGAATTCGTCTACCGATTTCTCAATGAACAGCCAGTTGATTTTGAGTGTCCTGTAATCATAAGCCACTGCGCGATAAACAAATTTTCGGACCACAGTGAATGTTTTTATTAAAAACGAATGTATCGATGCCAGCTAATTTGAAGCATGCATGGAAAGATAGTATACCTGAATTTACTCCCATATCTATACCGGAATGTATCTTGTGGCAATGGTATACCTCTCTTACGGATTGTCTCATGAAGTCTCTTAGTCGTTATCTCTACAAAAGGAGCGACCCAACGAGTTCCCTCTGAGGATGATCCCTCTCTCATGTTGTTGCGTCTGTTGTAATTATGTATAGATGGAATTTTCGGATTAGCCATACAAGGCTGAAAGTTACGTGGAAAACTGTATACCGGGTCTGGATATGCCACCTCTCATTCACAATAGCAAGTTTCCAACAAGAAAATCATGAATAGGAATATTCCTTAATACCCTTCATGTCACGTATTATTCAAGATGCTTTTCCTCACAGACATTGATACTGATCCAAGAAGCAACACGCAACTAAGTAATTGGTCAAATGAGCTCATAAAATAGTAGACCCTGAAGTAAAAATAGGATTTTACATCATACTCGCCTCTATTTGCAGTGTGCGTTTCTAAGTTCTACTATACTCTCGACTCCATGAGCTATTATCTCACAATGCTCTGGCTTAGCTTTCAGTACTAACGTTTGACCGAAAGGATATGTCACTGGGATAAGAGCTCCTATAAAAAAGTCTTATAATTCTTCTTTACTATATAATACACTACTACTTACCACTGATCGCAGGTCAGATCCTGAGTTGCTCCTTGCACTGGGCTCTTGAGAACCAAGATTTTTCAAGAACAAGATTTCTAAGCACCAAGTAAATTTTGAAACACTTCCGGGGTAAGGTACTTTGTAAGCTAGCCCATCATGAATCGAACAAACCGGGCAGTAATCAGTTGCAGCTATATCCAAATAGGAAGCTAAATATTTTAGGGAATCTTCTGGAAAATCAAACTGGGACTTTAACTGTCGAATGATTTTACGACTGAAATGGAAAGAGCCGTCCTCATTCAAAACTAGCTCAGAACTCTCTACATAAACTGGAGCCTTCAGATATAGTATAATGTCTCACTTACAGGAAAGTCATCTTCAATGGCTCAACCTTCCACAAACACATAGGTCAAGAATGTCGCTACTATAGTTACAACCACCGAGAAGAGACCTCAAGCTGGGGTCCTCCAACCATTGAGAATTTGAGCTTCCTATCAATTCGAACCACAATTACTTTTTGAAACATATGCGGCCTTGGGGGAGTATCTTATTCCAAATATATAGATGTTGTATAATGTTTTCTTATAACCATATCTAAATGCCAAGGGGAATACGTCATTACCTTTAAGGAGTTCATCTCAGAACTATCAACATCCTTAGCGCTACATCCTAAGACTACCCCAGAATTTCTTTACTCTTATAGCATACTGTTCTCGGTATACTCCGTCTCCAAGTGCCGCTCGGAATTCAAAAAGTCAAATTCTCTTAGTTACCTGTGAATAAAAAGGGGCTAACTGAGAGGCCAGTCAAATTCTCTCAGTTACCTGGATAGCTAACTGAGAGGCCAGTAAATTACTTCTCAGTTACTTGGAACATATGCATATACTGAGAGGCTCAGTCAAAATTCCTCTCAGTTACTCTGAGATAGCTAAGCTGAGAGGCCAGTCATAAATCTACTCAGTTTCCTGGATAAGTAAACTGAGTAACGCCAGTCAAATCCTCTCAGTCCTGGATAGCTAACTGGACGCATGTCAAATTCTATCAGTTTACCTATGGATTAGCTACTGATGAGTCACTTAGGCCTCCTCCCTCAGCTTACTTTCCTAGCATAACTCAGAGACTCGCCTTCGACTGTTGCCAATATAGCCTGCGAACTGTCGCCTTCTCTATAATTGTACGTTCCGTGCGGTAAGTAGCGTCCAGTTCTGTGATTGGAAGACCAGAAATACAATCCCCATCTACAGTAAACACTAGATTAGTGCTTTAATCTGAGTTTTATCTTTCACATGCCTCTAGGTGTCAATACTCAATTCTCATTTTGTTTTTTTCTTCAGATTAGTTATGCAATCAATGAGCATGAGAATAAGCTAAACCTTTTCTCTCGCTTTACTACAATAAATATTTTTTCTATTTTAAAAA
>FXXK01000440.1:55159-102165 GCA_900184695.1 Betula pendula
TCGGATGCTGTCTGATTGTTCCCAAGACCCTATTGATCAAAGATGGACATAAATGATGATTAAGTTGGTGGCAATTTATAAATTCTACATACTTCCCATGAAAATGAATAACTTGAAAGGAAAAACAAATTGCAAAACCGTATTTATTGGTTTACTTGATTTGCAATTAGCTCGTATGTGGATCAAAAGAATCTTCATAGGTTCTTGAAGTATGCAAAAATAAAAATTTCTCTCACTACAATCCCCCCAAATTTTCTGTCCAATACGTAATAGATTTGCATTAGTGTGACACGTCAAAGCCAAATAAATTGTGACATATTCATTTTAAGTCAATGTCACACTAACAGAATCTATTAAGTTAGTAGACAACAATTTGACTGTAAAAATAAATTTTTTTGGCATATCTTAGGGGCCATTTTAATACCTCATAAGCTATGTAAATCTACGTTAAACGTAAATGTACGATTTACATTTTTCCTAATTGAAAATTATAGTTTTTTTTGGTCTACCCGCCCACTCCGTATAGTATATGATGTATGCCAGCAAACCTATGGATAATATTTAATCCGATAATATCAAGACAGCACACAGGCTTATTATGAAAATCACGTGAGAATGATTTTACCATGTTCCAAAAAGATAATAATTAAGAACATAACACGACGCCGTAAAAGTTGTGACCCAATGAGGCCGAGGCTGGACGCCATACAGCTCTTGCACGTATTGAGAACTGTTTAATGAAAGTTGTGGAGGAACATAGAGCCCGTTGCTAATCATGGCCAATGCATAACTATCTCACTACCTTTCTGTACATATAATAAACAAGTGCATATAATACGTGCATTCGGAACAAAAATTGTTTCCATTTAAGGGATTGAACCTTAGAACCTAATGTTTATGAGGAATTAGGCCAAGTAACTTACTACTCAACCTAACCCCGTTAATATATTTGGTACGGGCAAGAATGACTATTCTTTAGAATACTTTTATTAATATGAAGAAGTAAATTGGATTAGTCTTGTAATTAGTCATTTTCATTAGCATGTGAAAAAATATTATCCTTCAATTGACGAAATTAGTTATTCATCTCAAATGAGAGGACTAACTATTCATTCAATCAAAAAAATAGACATTCCTTTATGCTATTGACGATGAGCTATTCAAGACTAATCCACTATATTTCTTTCATTCTTAAAAAATGATTATTCATAAAAATATCATTCTGCCCTACCAAACATATCCCTATGTTAAGGCTATATAAGTTAAACGTATAAGTGAGAAAGATACCTGCCATCCCCAACCTTCATTAGTTTCGGTTGGATTAATTGTATCATTCGCGTCATAGCACTGACTGGCTTTCTTTATAAGAACACAACACCCGCATATATTACGGCCCTAGACTACGGTTCCAACCAGTCTGCTCCATCCAATGGCACTGCAGACAGCACGTACTGGTATTTGTGGGTTACTATTTATTTGAGCGCTTCAGTATTTATATACTCCAAATAGTCCTTTCAGATCATCAGATGTATTCAATTGACTGTGAAGACACAAGGTTTTTAGGTTTATTAGAGTTTAATTGAAATGAAAGGTGAATTAATTATTAGGGAAAAACTCAGAAACTCTATTAAATCACGCGTTTTAAAATGATCATCGAACAGTCAAAAATTTTCATTTAGCTAGTGTATCAATCTGCAATATTTTCATTGTAGGTTTCTGTTAAATCATCAAATTCTCAAATATCTTGCTATATATATTATATATATGTATATATAATTATTAATATCAGGCATTAGTATTTTTCAAATTTTGTTAAATCTGATTAACGCCTAAATTTTTGCCAATTTTATTTTTTTAAAGGAGGATTATTGAGAAATTTGCACCTATGAGAGGAATGAAGAAATTTTAAAGTGATCAATAGCTATAATTGAGAGTTTTTAAACTATGAAAGGGATCATTTCAAAAAAAACGTGTGGAAGTTGATAGGGGTTGCGAAAGTTGTCCCAATATTTTAATTAAAATTGAAGTGATTGACGGAACCCAGAATCAAAATCATGGATTCTAGCGGAGTACTATGTTAAATATCACTTTAAACACATGAAAACAAGAAAAAAGTATGTTACCTAACTACCCGCAAGTATTAAATCTCCTGCCTAAAGGTTGAAAGCACGAGGTCTAGAAGCGACTCTATCAATTCAGTCCACGATTTCCGGATGTTTCATAGCAACTTTTTACTAGTTTCCTGCACCATCCATCACATAATCTATAATTTTTCAAGGCTTTAAACATATTTAACATGTCTAATAACATAAAATTTGCAAATTATGAAAAATCCTTGGTTACTATAGATTGAGTATCCAACTGGTGGTGAATGTCGCAAATAAAGGATGGCGCTGCAAGAAGCTAGAGAACCCAAGACAACGTGAGATACTTCAGCCGAAGCCTGCTGCAAGCACTGCAAAATTGTTTGG
The DNA here is from genome assembly GCA_900184695.1 of Betula pendula. NCBI lineage: Eukaryota > Viridiplantae > Streptophyta > Magnoliopsida > Fagales > Betulaceae > Betula > Betula pendula. Next base: position 57,631 of record FXXK01000440.1, read on the forward strand.
AGAAAAAAAAAAAAATTCAAAGAATTTAAGTCATGAAAATTATAGTATGCTTACTCCGTCCATAGGAGCCTCAATAGGATTATTGGAGAATTTTCTGCAAATAAATTTTCTTTAAATGTAAGAGCACAGCAGTGTAATCTGCTATAGCCTGAGCCGAGTTGAAATTAGCCCGAGTGTCGCATTCTTCAAAGCCTTTCCTTGATCCAAATGTACCGATTTCCCACAGTACCGATGCTATTATTTAAATAACATTTCTCAATCTTACGTTTGCTCTGCTATTGTTGCAAATTGAAAAATAGATTTAATAAATTGTAGAAATATTTTTTGAGAGTATATTTTTAAAATTTTATTTTTACGTTTTCAAATCACAGTAAGAGGTACGTTTTAAAGCTAGTAATTGTGATTTTACCTAACGCTGTAACTAAGTTTTAAAAACCGTATTCCAAATTAACATTTTTGAAATCGGGAAAATTATCAAATTTTTATTCCTTTGTAGTACTGAAATTAATTAAAAGAGAAACTTCATTTAACCCCTTGAATTGTAGCCGCATTTGCAGATTGTCCTCCTAAACTTAAAAAACTATCAATTTAATGTACCAATCTTTATTTTTTTCCAATTTTCATCCTCTATTAGAATTTTCCTTTAAATCATGTTCAAAATTTCAAAAGCCTATTTTTTTTTCTTTAAAAAAATAGAACAAGTTTTCAAAGATTCAGCGGGAGTATGTTGCAATTCCGTTAATTACTGACAATTGCCTAAATCCTTACATTTTTTATTTTTTTAAAAAAAAAAAAAGAGGATATTTTGTAAATTTTAACACTTCCATTTTTTTTTTCCTATCAAGACAGAAGTGATCTTAATATCTACCGTTAGGATTTAATGCAAAATCTTAAGGAGAGTGAATAAAAAAAATTGAAAGGTATATATACTAAATTGAGATTTTTTAGTTTAAGAAAATAATTACAAATATAAAGAATAGTTTAAAGAAATTAAATAAAGTTTGCTAATAGTATAATTGCAATATTTACTTGACTTTTACCTCTATGAACCACTTGGAGGGCCTTAAAGTGTAGCATTTCATGAGAACCCAACGCTGGATAAATCATCATCCAAAAGAGCTTCTGCGCCAAGATATGCCATATGGGCGTTGAATCGCTCCACCCCATACTTGAATTGACGAATTCTTTGTTGAACAGTGGGGTAGCTATCGGGCCCTGTAGAATGGATCAAGTTGTTGGGTGTAATTAAAAATGTTTTAATTTTGTTCGCATGGAGACGATGTGGTTTCAGAAGGTCATGTTGCGAGTTCTCCGGTGTTCAATACTCGGAAAAATTGTTAGGTCGCCGCAGCAGCACTTGAGAAACTAGAAGACAAGAGAATAGTTAAGTGGCATTTATGAGCATCCAGAGACTCCGAGCCGAAGATACTGACCAAGATGTGTGTAGGACATATTATACTAGAAGATTTAAGAAGTTTTCGTCTCGAGTCTATATATGACGAAATCTTGTACGTTAAAAAATATCCGTTGGATACTAGTTGGTGCTGACGTCAGATTCCATTGACGAAGTAACTATGTTTTTGACCATATTGCAAATTCCACAAATGAGGCCTTTTACGTGTGTTAAGGATGCTGTTGTTCATAAAGTATACAATTAATGATCATGTTGTACATATTCATTTTGTTTACATTGAAGCAAGTTGCTGTGTTTTTGCTTGGTGTGACTTGATTAAGCCGATGTGGAGAAATATCATGTTGAGATATAATACAATTTAAAAGTTAAATTTATAGAGTTGAGCCTTAACTATGCTATAAAATTATTTCACTTTTCTAAATTTGAGACACAAACCTCACAAATGCGAACTCACAACAGCGCGCATATGTATGAAGTCCAGTGCAAGGACTAATTTATTTTGAAGGGATAATGGCCATGTTGCTCATGTGAATATATAGTTGCCATGATCTAACGGTTATAATTATGGTCCGATAATCCAAGTGTTTGTTAATACTGAATGCGCAAATTTAGATGCATAGTTGAATTTATTATTTTTTGTATTTTGAAATTACATTTATGTTAATAAACATATATTGAAAATTAGCAGATCAGATTTAAAACAATTGAAAATTTCTTTCTGCTTCCTTCTTCAAAACCTTAGTAGTTTAACATTCCTATTTTTTCATACTGAGATAGAAACCTGAGGGTGTTTGATTTTGGTTCTTGTTTTGTGTAAAACACAATCAAATTCTTAACTTAGGCACTACCAATTAATCAAAATGATGAGGGCAAACTTAACTTAAGAAAAACCAACTTTAACGAGTCTATTATTATTATTTCTTATTTGTGAGAACAATGCAAGAACCAAAACCAAACCAGAAACTAACAAACTAAAAACATCTAAAAGACTCTAATCAATATGGGAGGTGGGTCTTTCCCCTTACAATAGGAATAGAGGCGTAGAGGTGGGGATATAGTTGAAAGACGCAAAATGAGATCTGTATGCGCTAATGGCTTAATGATTAGTACAGAAGGTTGCAGCTTTATTAACTTTTCTAACTTTTCATGCAGAAAGATGCTAGGGATAGACTCAAGGTATCGAAGATAACGGGTGAGACCTCTAACTTGAAGTAGACAAGGCCTGTGAGAGCCTAATACAACCCTTTGCAGAATTGCCTTCTATAAATGGTCGAACGCTGAGAAAGCTACCAGAAGAACTGCACAAGAGCAGTCAAGCCAAGCCACCATAGTCGCGTTGACAAGGAAGACTGTCTGAGAGAGTATTCAAACAATGCGTGCCCTTAGCAGATTCAAGCGACAACAACAGCTTGAGCAGATAAAAACGCGAATGCGTTGTACAAAGTTATTTTAACACGTTAAGGTAGTGAGGGTGGGGGATCACTATTTTTCCACTCGAGGTGAATTTTTAGACTCCATGCATGCAAAGCTCAAAACGTGAGAGATGTTGACGATTGGAAAGATATTGTCGAGCATCAAAAAGATTGACCATCATGCCGACGGCCCCCACAGGCCCTAATGGACTCGTGCCACTGTGCAAGGGAGATGAAAGTCATCCATTGAGGAAGAAGATGGAGATGGATTGGTGATGAAATAGTATACGTGGGAAGAGGAGGATACGCAGTAAACAGAAGCGAGAGTAAACTAGTTCGTAGAAGACTTACTCCATTGAAGGAGAGGAAGAGGACTCAATAACAAGATCGAGTCACGTGAATTTCTTGCAACGTAGGAGTGCAGGTTTCACTGAACTTGGAGGCAACAGATAAGCACGCAACAGACAACAATTCAACCATCCAATAGCTCCATCCCTTGAAAATTTCATGTTAAATATATATTAGTACTAAATATCCGCATGTATATAATATTTCCGTCCAACAAGTAATTAATCACAGGATTGCTTACATTGCATTTATTCAGAGATATGAACCGATCAAGGTAATTTGTAGCATTGAAAGCAGTTCCAAAAGAGAGATTCAACCGACTTCTTGACTGCATGTAAACAAACATGAACCAAACAAGAAATCAGTTAGAGAGAGTACTGCATATATATATACCAAAATGATGGAACACGTGAAAGTGGTTCTCTAGGATGGAGAAACTGACCCTTAAAAGCCATTGAGTGGCTCTGTATCTAGCACTGGTAAAATTTTCGGACCGGAGATGGTCAACGTAATTCGGTTGAGGGATGTAACTGATCTCCCTCTCCAGGTATGTGGCAAGGGCCTCCTCGGATTCTTCCTTAGTCGTATAAAACGAACCACAGTAGCTCTCTGAAGTACTCTGATGGGGTGAATGATGATGATGATCGTGAATGGGTGTTACAGGGCTGGATAGCCACCTCTCATCACATAGCAAGTTTCCCATATATATATATATACAAATTCGTACTTGTCAAACAAACGCAATGGTCAATGAAATTGTAAATGGTCTGACATGATAATCATATTTAGGCTTGCTTTCGTACTAATGGTCTGACATGATAATCATATTTAGGCTTGCTTTTCGTACTAATTGACCAGAAAGGAGGTAAGCGATATATATAATATATTTATATATTATATATATACTATAATATATATATATATATATATATATAATATATATTATATATATATATATATATAATAATATATATATATGTTATATATATATAAATATATAGGCCCCACATCACATACCCAGGCTGATGCACTGTTGCATTAGCCTGGACTGTGCTTTATATTTACGAGTTGTGCTAGGCTAGCGTCGTTTGAGTAGAAAAAAAATCAAAATAAAAAAAAAAATGTTTTTTTTTTATTTTAAAACATGCTTAAATTTGTCCAATTCTCATTTTTGTTTTTTTCTAAGGTTATGAAATGGAGATGAAATAAGCCTAAACCTGTTTTTTGTTAAAAAAAAATATTTTTTCTTATTTTTTATTGAGATAAAAAATAAGAAAAAATATTTTTTTTAACAAAAAACAGGTTCAGGCTTATTTCATTCCCATTTTATAACCTTAGAAAAAAAACAAAATGAGGGATTAGACAAGTTTAAGCATGTTTTATAATAGAAAAAAAGTATTTTTTTTAATTTTTTATTTTTTTTTAAAAATAAGAAACAGACGCTAAAGACGGACTCCCAGCTCTACTCTATATTTACCGATATATATATTGGAGGAGGCCGGGTGCCGGGTGGGGTAGTTAGAGATAGGAAGAAGGTGATATAAAAAGAGGGACACGTCCCTCATGAAGCGGGGTAAATGCATGCGCGCTGTATTGGGATCCTTTTTTATTTTTTACGGCAGTAACCAATTGCATGCGTGAGCGCACGAGGAGCATAAATGTGCATGCTATTCCTTCAATTCAATAGGGGGAATTACCAAAACAAAAACAAAAAAAAAAAATAGAGGGGAAGGAGCAAAACTCTAACGTGGTTGAGTTTTGATAGTGACCCCACTTTCGTTGCTTACGTCGCTTTTCCCACTTGGGGGCATGGGCCCACGTTCATGATCACGAGCCAGCCCCTAATAACAGCTCGCCTTTTTTTTTTGTTCTTTTTTTTTTTTTTCATCTAGCTTCATTGGCTTACAAAAATACTTTTTAGTATTTTCAAAAGTCATTTTTTAACATTTTTCTCATGTAATAAGCTCATATTCATTGAATTATTTTGTTTTTTCAATTGTAAAATGATCCAATAAATGTGAACTTATCACATAAGACAAGAATGTTAAAAGATGATTTTTGAGAATGCTATAAAGCATTTTTCATTGGCTTAACCACTTTCATAAAACTGTGATCGAGCTCCTGGAGTACTATAATTACTGTACATGAAAAAGGCACAGACAACAGCAATGGCTATCTACATTTTCAGGTTCAAGTTTAATTTAGCTCCTCAAACCACTCCTTCCCTAAACTCCCTTTCATTTTCTAAATATAAGGAAAAATCTCTTAAAAACTTAACTGAAGCAAATTTTGTAAGTGTTTCTTAAACGAGTAATGTTACACATATTTTTATTTTCTCACATTTTTAAATAGCTTTTAAAATTATTATTAAATTAATAGTAAATTTTTGTTAAAGTTTAATCAAATAGTAGAAAAGTGAGTGGAAAAGTATGAGTAAGTTTACTAAGTTGAGAATGTATTGATGGGAGGATCATGAATATATGACACCACATCCTCAGGCGAGCTTAATACCGCCCCATTTGATAATGAATATATGACCAATGTGCATGAGAAAAAGACTGCCTACTATGGTGTTCAATGCCATCGTGTCAAGCTTTGCAGCTCCTCAAATTTAAGAAGATTGAAAACCCGTAAGTATGTGATAAATAAAATAAAATAAAATAAAAGGCAAAAAGATACCGGAAAAGGTTACCGGGAATTTTGACTGTTCTTAATGGACTTCTGTCCGTTCTTCCTCAATTTATATCCGTCATCAGCCATCACACTGCCATATCTCTTGATTTTCAGGGTGTAATTCTTAACCTTATTTAAAACTATTTCCAATATAGAAATTCTGCAAAAACATAAGGTATAATATGTATAATATATATATATTCTCCAAGATTAATTAATTAACAAGTTTTATTTAATTAAGGGAGAGTCCAACTGTCCAATTACCTGGCTTGTGATAGTTCTTGGAGTTGGTCGTCGTTTCAGGTAGTCACGTGACACTCTTATGTGATGTATAATTTAATTTATTGAAAAAAGATATACATTATGCCAGAAAATTAAAAGAAGGATATTGAACCCATATTATTAGGTTGATATGATTGTACCTATCAATTTTTAGATTTTTTTTTAATAAGAATTGATGAACGTTGCTATATCAATTTAGTAAGATGTAAGTATAATATGTAACATTATTCTTGTAAGAGTGTAATGTAGTAATTACATCGACTCAATAAAATAAGATTTGACGGTGCTATCAACTTGTAATTATTTTTTTTAATAAGGATTGATAGACATTGTCACATCAGCTTAATAAAATATGAGTATAATATGTAACATTACTCTAATAAATGTATAATGTAATAATCACATTAACTCAATAAAATGAAAATAAAATGATAAGAGTAAGATGAATGTGTAATAAATAACAATTTTCTTATATAAAGAGTATAATGTAATTAGTGTTTTGAATATTTCAGAAATTTTTTAAGAAAAAATTTAAATAATATAGCAAAAGTGAAACGACATTGATTTGATCTTCCTTGACTCTCCTCACCAACCTGACTTTAGGATGAGTACTGTACTTTTAAATGAAAAATATTACAGGCATCTACCTATATTATTCTGATATCCTTTTATTTTTTAAAATTATCATTAGATTTATAGGTCTTATATGTATGAAATAAAACATAATGCAAAATAGATTATACGGAATAATAAAATAGAGACAAGAGATTTACGTGGTTCAGTCTATTACCTATATCCACAGGATAAAGCCCAAATGGCTATATTATACACTTATTCACTTAATTTTTAGAAAAAATTTCAATTAGACCTTCCGAATTTTAGGTTGTTTTGACATTCTTATTAAACTTTATTTTCTATCACTTTAGTACCATAAACTTCTAATGTCTATCACTTACATCCACTTCGTTATGATTTTCTATTAAATTATAATAGAGGGGTGCAAAAATTCTTAAAATATCTCTCATTTTAGATTTTTTATAATTTTCTTTTTTAAAAAAATATAGAGGTATTTTTAAAAATTTTAACAAGATTTAATAGTAAATCCTGACATAAAAGGGTAAAGTGAGAGAAGTGAGAAATTCATGGTACTAAAGTAAGAGAAAATAAAGTTTAAGGGAGCTATATCAAAATGGACTAAAGTTCAGATGGTCTAACTGAAATTTTCTTAATTTTTAAAATACACGAGACTCCTATTTATAAGAGAATTGGGGTAGATAAGTATGGTAATCAAATCAATGTATTGATTTGAAATCCAATCCCCTATACTCTAACACCACCCCCCCCACCCCCCTCCCTAAAAAAAAAAAAAACTCAAGGTGGAAGATTCTAAAATCTAAGTTTTATTTATTTTTTATTTTTTGCTGGAGAGGGTAGCGATCGACGGCAGAGGCTAGAGATAGTGGCCAAAAACTCATTGTAGTTGGTAGTGGGCGGTAGCAGTGACTTGATAGAGGCAACGGTGACTAGAAATAGGCCTTTAATATCAATATGCCGAAAATCTTCAAAATATGGCCAACTAGGGTAAAAAATGAAAGCCAACAAAATGTTAAAATGAGACCAACTATGAGCCTTAAATGGGCTTAGGTTTTAAACAATACCACAAAGACCAAAACTTGGGCTAAGAAAAAAAAAAAGAAGAAGCCAACAATGAGTCTAGGTCAACAACATGACCAAAAAATAGACTAAATAACTAGGCCAACAAATGGCCGAAATATGGGCAACTTTGCCCCCCCCCCCCCCTTTTTTTTTTAGGGTGAGGAAGGACACAACCTAAATGACAGTATGAGCTTCAAAAGAAAACTAAATGGGCTTAGGGAGATCAAGTCTAACAAAAAACAAAGGAGAACCTTCTAAACTTAGTGTGTGTTTGGAATTGTAATTTCGTAGACAAAAAGTGCGATTTTAAATCAAATCGCAAAAAATTGATCGTTTGGGAATTGTGTTTTTTTAAAAATTGCGATTTCAAAAAGCAGAAAATTTGCGTTTTCAAATCATATGTAAGGGGTGCTTTTTTGAAAACGCATAATTTTAAATGTTAAATACGATTTTAAAGGTCAAACCGTGATTTTGCCAACGATTAATTGTGTTTTAAAAATCACATTTTTCAAATTATACATTTTAAAATCGCACTTTTTGAAATCACAATTTTCAAACAGACCCTTAGACCTCGTTTGGTTTGCGGAATGAGTATTCCATTAGGAAAATGAATAGTTATTCCTAAAGAATGAAGGTAGGTGGAATGGAATAGTTATTCCTATTATTTGGTTTGGTAACAACATATATGCTTTAATAAGAATTGAATTAAAATTACCAAAAAACCCCTCACTTTATTTGTATATTTTTTTAACTCAGGATTTTTTTTTTTTTTTTTTTTTGTTTTAAATAGTAAAACCACAGTGGTGGCCGACCACCCATTGGGGTGGTCGGCCACCCACTGTGGAACGCGGGGGTGGTCGCACCACCCCCGGTGAATTTGGGTGGCCTTGGCCACCCCGACGGCGTCTGGGGTGGCCGCGACCACCCCTGGGGTGCTTCGGGGGTGGTCGCGGCCACCCCCTATGCCAATCGGGGGTGGCCTGGCCACCCCCGAGGCCACCCCCAAATTCGCCGGGGGTGGTCGCACCACCCCCGCATTCCACAGAATGGGTGGTCGGCCACCCACGACTAATGTGTTGAATTTTAATTTTTTTTTTTTTTGAATTTAAGAATGAAAAAAAAAATATATATATATATATATATATATATATATAATATAATATATATATATTATATTATATATATATAATATATTTTTTTTTATTTTGGACAAATGTTGTCAATTTCGTAAGGAATAGCTATTCCTCTCATTTTTTAGAGGAATAGCTATTTCATCTTCGTAAGGGAATAAGTATTCGGAATACTTATTCCTTAGAATAAGCCTTACCAAATAAAAGAATGACTATTCCATAGGAATAGTCATTCCATTCCATTGTGTCTATTCCGCAAACCAAACGGGACCTTAATCTAACCAACTACAAGTATGCAAGATCTATGATGATGAGATTTGCATAAATTATTGACCATCAAGAACAAGACAATAAAACATAAGACAAATTTCATAGGATCATTTGATCAAACATTGGTGTTAGCCTATAACTCTAATTCCATAAAAAAAAAAAAAACATGATACCAAATATATTATATGAAATTATAAAATAGAGACAATAGATTTATATGATTCAATCTATGACCTACGTTCACAGGATAAAACCCAAATGACTATATTATATTCTTATTCACTTAACTCCTTAATTTTTACAATACTCAATTCACTTAAGTTTTATATTACCATCAAATTTGATTACAATCAAATCAATAAGATTTTATTACTATCAAATTGATTATAGGAGATTACAATCAATTACAATAAATTTCTAAAATTCAATCCCCTAATATACTCTAACAATATGAATCCACATAAAATCCATAAATTCAATGATAATTTTAAAAAATAGAATAATGGAAGAAAGACAAGTTAATATTTTATGGACAAGTTAATAATTTTAGACGAATTTAAGGAATACGTGAGTGTTTATTGAAACAAAGTCTTTATCCGTGAAAGCATTCTTATTGAGCTCTTTACATAAAAATTAAATTTGAAGAAAAAATTCACTTTTTGTAATTTGGAGAACCACTTTTAAATTGAATCAAACATCAAACTTGCTACATTATTTTGTACTACATTTAAATATTATTTTAATTATTTTTTTGTTATTAGGAGATGAGAGAGAAAAGGAAAATGAATATGTAAGGGACAAAGTTTTCTTTCAAACTATGTTGTAAGAATTTTCTTCAATTTCGTCTATAAAAATGACATGTGTTCATTTGCATGTGAAAAACACATGCTTTTTTAATTGCAAGGATAAAGTTAGAAGAAATTTATTAAAAATACATGTATTTTTTTGAACTTTGTCCTTACAATTAAAAAAATATAAGTGTTTCTCACATACAAAGAAATATATGTCATTTTTATAAACGAAGTTGAAAGAAATTTTTATAACCCAGTTTGCAAAAAAAAAAACTCTATCCATATGTAAGCTTAGAAAACAATAAATTTCATTTTTTAACTCTTGATATTTGGACCAATTAAGGCTCCAGCTCTTTTAACCTTCCATAACCAACTCTACCGCATCATCAACACACACCTAACCTTATTAAAACCTCCCCGTTCCCCGTTGTGATTGAGAAAAAAAAAAAAAAAACCAGTAAACCAGACATACTTCTCAGTTCATTCATCAATTCACACTTCACAGGCACATCATCTTAACATGTGACTTTTGTAATAGATAATATTTTTTATATTATTCGGTGTAAAAAATTACTTCAATTTATGTAATGTAAGAATTTATAGAGGATCTCTATCCGGTTAGGTGACCTGTTTAGTTTGTTGTTGCATAAAGTTTTTAATTGGTTTGGGCACAAACCAATTAAATTTTATCAATTTACTAAGCTGATCATTAGCGTATTTTTTTTCTAATTCTCATTAATTAGGGTATTTGATTACTATAGTTCAGTGTTATTGTGTACTCTCTCTTTTTTTTTTTTTTTTTTTTTCCTGTTATATATGGAGTTGTCATAAGTATCTAAACTCGATCTTAAGGTGATCAAAAGTTTGAATGTACATAAAAAAAAAAAAAAAAAGGTTTGAATGTACAGATTTTGATTTTCCCTGCTTTTCCTGCTAAGTTGATAACTCTCAGCTTTGCCCATATTTTTCATCCGTACGATGCTGTGATTTTTACATCTTTACATATGCTTTTTGGTCCCTACTCCCTGGTGAAAACAAAAACTTGGGAAAGCTTTAGAACTATGGGACCACTTTGCTTAGCGGGACATATTTTATTAAAGAAAGGGACATAGAGATTTGAAAAAGTTAACTTATGCCAGAAGAAAGGCCCACTATCCATCTCTCCGGAAGTGGATTCTTTCGGTTCCTTTCTTTGAATTCACGTTTTTTTAGCATTCTTTAATACTACCTTTTAGTATTATTGTTCCATGCAGCAAACTCACATCTAATTAATCATTTTGTTGTTTTTATTTTTTATTTTTAAAATTTGTTAAATATGAGCTTACCATATGAGACAAAAATGTTAAAAAATAGTATGGAATAATATCATGAAGCATTTTTCTTTATAAAATAACGTGAATTCACGCTCGTATTACTGTGCTGTACAATGCTATACGAACTACGACAGATTACTTAACTTAGTTTTTTTAAAAAAGGAAACAATTAGCAGCCAAGGGAACTCGCCCATTTTTTTTTTTTATTCAAAGAGGAGAAACGGGGGAAAGGGGGTAGGGAACTCGCCCCTTAAAAGGGCTCGGGATAACGTGTTATCCCAAACAATGATGTATACGAGTAAGCTTTTTAAATATAATTTTTTTCTAAATTTTTAACAGTAAAAACAAAAACTTTTATCTAACAAACTTTTTATAATTTAACATTTGTAGCATCTCTTTTTAAATTTAAAGAATAAAAAAGTGAATGTTAAACTTTTTTTAATATTCAGGTAAGTACTTATTTATTGAACAATGCAACACATTATTTCTTTACTTATCTCATTCTATATATTTTTCAAATCTAACATTAGATTGATGAGACCTATATGTGACTCATATTAATCTAATGATAAATTTGAAAAGTCAATGAAAAAAAATGAGTTAAAAATAAGTAGGAGAATAACGTACGTGTATTATTTTTCTTATTTAAATAGTATTAGCTACTCTTTTGGTAGATTGACAACGCTTCTCAAGCAAAGTAAACAGTATTTATTTAAAATAAAAAAACATTTAGAGAATTCAAAACAACTCTACTTTTAATCTCCAAACTTTTTTTTTTATTTTTAAAACCAACTTTACTTTTAATATTTCATTAATTACATTTTAATAAATTTATTTATTTTTTAAATCACATCACTCACTTTTTATAAACTACTTTTTGTTTTGATTTTGTTATTTGTTAAAATCAAAATTATTAATATTAAAATTTCAAACGGATCCTCAAAGACGTATGGACCGGCTCTTTTACGTTTTCGCTGACAACTGGTTACCTCAGAGTAACAGTGATTCTGCACCACACAGGCCTTTTTTTTTTTTTTCAGACTTCCACAGCCTTAGTTGTGAATTCTCACGCTTGTCTTGAAAACGTTGAGCATGTCAAATCAAATTCCATCTGCCAATATTTACGGTTCTCTTGTTTTTTCAAGAGATGCTTCACAGATGTACTGATAATGAAAGAGAGTCGATGATGCATGTTACAGACACAGAAATGTGTGGTGATGAATCATGACGAAAGAGCTTTTTAATACAACACGACAGGTAAACTGCAGAAAGCCATGTGCAACTCTGCTCTCCTTCCGAGAGTGGTCCCAACTTCAAACTGCAGAAAGCCATGTGCTTCATAGATATGGGTTTCAAATGCTGACTTCAGTCAAAACACTAGTTGTTTCCCTCCCTTCATGTCTCTTCCCATTTTCTCTCGTTTTCTCTCATTTTCATTAGTTGTGTTCCAGTTACCATTTCCTTACCCATATTTACCTTAATTCTCTCCCATCTCCGTTCCTTTCCTTCTCTTCCACTTTCTTTCACAAAGTATTAGCTTATGGCCATTCTTAGCACCATTTTGAGTGTGTTAGTGAGCTTTCACTCGACACAATCCTCTGCCATGGTCTGTCAAAACCTGAAGAGGGAAAGCACAACACCTTCTTTGTTTTGGGGACTCGGTCTTTGAGGGAAAACCGATACTGATTTTCCAAAGAGGGGTTTTTTTTTTTGTGGTTTCAGAGTTGGACATTATTGCTTACGACATGTTGGATGCTCTGGCCAAAGACGAAAAGGTCTGCGTTACCATATTACCACTTGTTTTATCTGGATTCGGCCATTTCACTTCCCCATTTCACTGTTCCCCCTCAAAATTTTCAGCCCCTCCCTCCCCTCTCTCTCTCCTCCCTCTCCACCGGTGCCGCAATGCCGTCCACGGCCCAGATCCGGTTCTCTCTCCTTCCTCTTCACCGTGCGACGGCGGTCGTCCGCCCTGCAGATCTGCGACGGAAAGCGACTAACGGTGACAGCACGAGCCACCGGTTCAGCGCCGCCATCCCCGACGACCCACCACCACCACCGACGAACGGCCCCTTCGTGCAAGAGGTAAACCCAGATCTGCCTTTTTCTTTTCTTTTTTTTCCTTTTGAACTGTTTTTAGCTGAACCCATAATAATTTTGGTCTTTTTTTTAGCAGATTTTTGTAATCTTTTGTTAGTTACAGAAAAATGCTTGATCTAGTTTTTTGCTGAGTTCCTGGGGACTTTTCTTTTCTGGAATTTTTTTTTGTGAAACTCTTGGGAGTGAATTGGGGTTTCTTTAGCATTGGGTTTTTGTGATTGATTGTATTTTTGGCGTTATCTTTGTGGGCATTACTAGATTTGAACTGTTCGTGATTAATAGAAAAGTGGATTTTGTTTTTTTAATTCTTGAATTGTGTGATTGATTTCTTGGTTGTCTGTTAGTGCACCAAAGATTGAATCTTTTTCTTTTTGGTTTGTGTTGGTAATTTTGATTTTCTTGAAGATATGGGAGAATGCCATTGGTTCTGTTTTTGGAATTTGAGTTCCTGAAGATAGATCCGTGTGGAACTCTATGCCTGGCATTGACTTTGAATTTTATGTTTTCTTGAGAATTATAGCAGTTCTAACTGTTTGATAGTCTATTTTGCTTCGTTTGCACGGTTTGGAAATTTTGAATTTGAGAGAATGGGATATAACTGCAAGTTCAATTGTACTGCTCTGTCTCGTTGCATAGCTCTCTTCGTTATGGACTACCATCAAAGTCTCGGTGTTTTTTAGACTGTTAGACGGTGAAACTTTATATGCATTTATTTAGGTTCCTCCATATTGTTTGTGTTTGTTTTAGTCATATTAAGTTTCTGTAGATGCTATTATTTTTAATTTCACTTTTCTCTGATTGATATTCCTAGGAATTCCATCTTGAAGGCTTTAAGGTTGCATGTCATGAGCCTTTGGTGAAAACCGTTTGGTTTAACTTTACCCTCAAACTATGACCTAATCGGCATTTCTCTTTAAACTTTTAATTATAATAATGTCTTTTCAAACTACTAAATAATTGTTGATGTCCTTCAAAGCCAATAAAAAGACATGATTCTACAAATTTTTTAATAAGACAAAAATATCCTTATAAACTCACAAAAAAAAATTAAATAAAAAATAATTTTTTCAAGAAAATCTTTATTATGTTTTTTTTTTTTTTTTTTTTTTTTTTTTTAAAAAAAAAATTGAATTTGGCCAATTGGATGGTAGTGTTTTTTAAAAAAATTAATTTTTTCTTTTGTTTTGGTTCTTTAGTTTTAATTTTTTCTAGCACTTATAAATTCGAAAAAATATATCTATATTTTATTTTTTTTTTAAAAAATAATTTTTTTAAGCGAAAATAATTATAATTTTAAAAAAATTACTTGAATTTGGCCAATTGGGTGGGTAGCGTTTTTTAATTTTTATTTTTTTAAGCGAAAATAATTATAATTTTAAAAAAAATCTTGAATTTGGCCAATTGGGTGGTAGCGTTTTTTAATTTTTAGGTTTAGTTTTTGCCAGAATTTTAATTTTATTTTATTGAGTGTATTTTTGTCATTGGGGGTACATTGATAATTGTTTGGTAGTTTGAAGGAGACATTATCATAATTAAAAAGTTTGAAAAAGATATTGTCAATTGAGTGATAGTTTGAGGGGTATATGTAAACCTTTTTCTCTAAAATAAAATACCTTAATATCAATTATAAACTAACTGAAACATAAAAAAGCGAATAAAGAGGTCTCCAAAAGTAACAAATTAATCAATTCTAAACAAAAATATAAATCACCATAAAAGCTATGTTACAGCAACAAACATCAGCTTATCAACTAAACTTTCCCTTATAATCAGTCAACATTCGGTGTAAAATGCTGTACCTCCGCATATCGCGTCACGGAAGGTTATAGTTGTCGAAAAGGAGACGCTGGAGAAAGGAAATGACGCAAAGGAAAGGTTATTATGGTCTTCTACGATAATATCTATGATTCTATGTCATAAAATCATAGAGAGATCACATCTCGTTACCTGAGTGATACTGAAGTGATCAGTTATTATCCTGCGTACTCAATTTCCTCCTAATTAATAACGAGACAAAGTCACATGGCATGCCTAGAAATCATTTTACTAATTAAATTGGAAAATCTTATATATGACACTCCTCCATGGGGCCATGAGGATGAATATATTCACTCCCAAATATGACTCTTAAAAATGAAATAGGAAAAAGTCCAGATACTCCCATCAAACTATCACCCAATTGACAATGTTCTCTCTAAACTTTCAATTGTAATAATGTTCTTCCTAAACTACCAAATAATTGTCGATGTCTCTCCCAATGCCAGCAAAAAGACAAAATGACCGTATAAATTTTTTAATTAGTCAAAAATACCCTTATGAACTTAATAATTTTTAAATTTATTTTTTAAAAATAATTTATTTTTTAATTTTGAATTTGGCCAATTCAATTGTAATGTTTTTTTTTTTTAAATTATTTTCTTTTTTTTTTGCTTTTGTTCTTTTTGTTTTAATTTTTTCTAGCCCTCATGAATTCAAAAAAAATTATATTTTATTTTTAAAAAAATAATTTTTTTAAACGAAAATAATTATAATTTTTAAAAAAATCTTGAATTTGGCCAATTGGGTGATAATTGTTTTTATTTTTTATAATTTTTAGCTTTAGTTTTTTCCAGAATTTTTATTTTATTTTATCAAGGGTATTTTCGTTTTTGAGGTAAATTGACAATTCTTTGGTAGTTTCGGAGAAACATTGTCACAATTGAAAGTTTAGAGGGGACATTGTCAATTGAGTGATAGTTTGAGAGGGGTATGTAGATTTTGCTCTAAGTTTTACGTAAAGTTATCGATGATACTTCTCTTAACCATGATCAGTGAATTAAAATAAGAGGGATTGTCCTTTTCTATCGTTTTCTTGTTTTTTCAGGTTTAAATGTTCATACCTTATTTCAAAGGTAAGCTTGACAAAACTAGGAATAGTAAATAAAATTAAGATACAACACCAAATTTAAACTATATTAAATATTTGAAAATAAATAAATATACAAAAAATGAGAACATCCTCCATTATTTATTTTACAAATTTAAAGAGTTGCATAACATTATATAAAATAAATAAATATACAAAAAATGAGAACATCCTCCATTATTTATTTTACAAATTTAAAGAGTTGCATAACATTATATAGTCCTAGAACAATAGGAGGGCCACTCCACATTAGCTAAGTTAACTGGCGGTTCGTTGCTTTGGTGTTGTGGCCACCATCAAACCACACATAATCACTTAGAATACTGCATGGTTTGTATGAGAATGGTTTGTAACACAATGCTTAAGGCATGACCTCGCAACGTGATGCATTGCCAATCTTTTAGCCTTTAAAACAAAACAAGGATAAAAAAAATATTAGTACAAATTAAACTTAAGTGAAAAATTAGAATTAAATGAAAATTGTGTTGACAACCATTCCACATTAGGCTCTGGTAGTTTCTTCTCCAAATTTTTGAGCGCTATGGGCAAGGCTAGTTATGAAGCCTTGCCATAAGAGTGCATTTTTTGGCACACCGGCTGCCAAGTTCAGGAAAAGCTTTAAATGCCGGCACATTACCCAGAGGCCCTACATTCTGAAAGGCAAATTTTCTGCCCCTGATACATATATATCCTGAAAAACAAAAACATAAAAAAAAAAAAAAACTAATTCTAGACTATCGAATGCTTACTTCGTAATAAAAAACTTTTACAAAAGCTTACCTCCACCGCACTAGTTATGTGGGCGACCACCCACCCCACAAAGAGTCTTCGAACGGACTAAGTAACATTCCAGGCATTCGGGTTATCTCTACAAGTTCCAATATAGTCATTCCCACCAATGCTGAACAGCTATACCACTCTGTTCAGCACTTTCTTGATTTCAGCATAGCCAAGTTCCTGGCTCAACGACTTCGATGCATTCCTAAAATAATTTAGCTGCATTGGGAAGGGTACCTGAAATTAAAAAAAAAAAACAATAAGATTATTAAATTGATTATTAATTTTAAAGCAAATAAACAAAAATAGTTTGGAAAATGACAACGTACGTCTCCTCCGCCAGCAACAGCAGCTTCAATTGAATCAAAGTTGATCCCATCAGGGGTGAGTCAATGTTGACCTTTTCAAACTATTTTTGTTTATTTGCTTTGAAATTAAATAATACAATTTAACGGCTTATTGTTTTTGTTATTTTAAGTACCCTTCCCAATGCAACTAAATTATTTTAGGAATGGATCGAAGTCGTTGAGCTAGGAACTTGGCGATGCTGAAGCCAAGAAGTGCTAAACAATGCGGTATATCTGTTCAGCATTGGTGGGAATGACTATATTGCAACTTCCACCAATGCTGAACAGATATATCGCTCTGTTCAACACTTTCTTGGCTTCAGGATCGCCAAGTTCCTGGCTCAACGACTTCGATGCATTCCTAAAATAATTTAGCTGCATTCTGAAGGGTACCTGAAATTTTTTTTTTAAAAAATAGTGCTATTAAATTGTATTATTAATTTTTAAAGCAAATAAACAAAAAATAGTTTGAAAATGACAACGTACATCTCTTCTGCCAGCAAAGCGGCTCCAATTGAATCAAAGTTGGCCTCGACAAGGTCAACATCAACTCACTCCTGATGGGGCCAACTTTGATTCAAATGGAGTCGCTGTTGCTGGCAGAAGAGACGTACGTTGTCATTTTTCAAACTATTTTTTGTTTATTTACTTTGAAAATCAATAATAAAATTTAATGGCCTTATTGTTTTATTTATTTTAAGTACCCTTCCCAATGCAACTAAATTATTTTAGGAATGGATCGAAGTCGTTGAGCCAGGAACTTGGCGATGCTGAAGCCAAGAAATTGCTAAACAGTGCGGTATATCTGTTCAGCATTGGTGGCTTATCTCTACAAGTTCCAATATAGTCATTCCCACCAATACTGAACAAATATACCGCTCTGTTCAGCACTTTCTTGGCTTCAGCATCGCTAAGTTCTTAACTCAACGACTTTGATGCATTCTTAAAGTAGTTAAGTTGCAATGGAAAGGGTACTTGAAATTAAAAAACAATAGCTATTAAATTGTATTATTAATTTTTAAAGGTAATAAACAAAAAATAGTTTGGAAAATGACAACGTATGTCTCCTCTGCCAGCAACAGCAGCTCCAATTGAATCAAAGTTGACCTCATCAGGAGTGAGTCGATGTTGACATTGTCATGTCAACATCGACTCACCTCCAATGGGGCCAACTTTACTTCAATTAGAGCTACTATTGGTGACGAATGAGATGTACGTTCTCATTTTTCAAACTATTTTTTTTTATTAACTTTGAAAATCAATAATACAATTTAATGGCCTTATTGTTTTATTAATTTGAAGTACCCTTCCCAATGCAACTAAATTATTTTAAGAATGCATCGAAGTTGTTGAGCTAGGAACTTGGTGATGCTGAAGCCAGGAAAGTGCTAAACAGTGCGGTATATCTGTTCAACATTGGTGAGAATGACTATATTGGAACTTGCTGGTATAACATTTTAAAGACAAACAAATACTTAATCACGTTGAAATATAAATGTTGAATCATGGTCTTACCAATAAAGTCCAGAACTATACGGCCATCAGATATCCTGCCAGTCGGACGCGTGAAGTGCGTTTCCCCATACGGCCAAGGGTACCATTGTTTCCGGGAACAAAAATTGAGTCCCCAAAAACAACCAATGTGTTGTTCTTGTGCTTTGCCTCTGAGATACCATGACAGACCAAGTCTCCTAAAACTATTAAAACACAAACAACGAAGCTTGTAATGGCCATAGGTTTGAAGTTAGGTTTGGAAAGAGAAAAAGACGAGAGAAAGCTTGAGAGAGAGAGACGGAAAAACCAAGAAGGGTGAGAGAGAAATAGCATACAGTAGACACGAAGGACTAAAGAGAGAGAGAGAATGTTTGTTTATGGCTAGTGAAGATGCGAACGAGACGTTGGACTTGATATAACGTCCCTTTTTTTCTTCTGTACTGTTCGTTGTGAGTGCAGTGAGATGTTGGACTGATTTATGCCAACTTTTATTTTAAACCCAATTGGATGAAAATGTCCCTCAATGGGATTTGGCTTGGGTATGTTATAGTACCCATGTTGTAACAATTCATTGAGGGGCATTTTTGTCAGTTTGGGTTTAAAATAAAAGTTGGCATAATCAGTCCAACGTCTCACATTGCACTCACAACGCACAGTATAGAAGAAAAAAAGTGACGTTATATCATGTCCAACGTCTCGTTCGCATCTTCACCAACCATAAACAAACGTTCTCTCTCTCTAGTCTTTTCTCTCTCTATAGTCCTTCGTGTCTACTGTATGCTATTCCTCTCTCACCCTTCTTGGTTGTTCCGTCTCTCTCTCTCTCTCAAGCGTTTTCTCTTGTCTTCTTCTCTCTCAAAACCTAGCTTCAAACCGATGGCCATTCTAAGCTTCATTGTTTGTGTTTTAATAGTTTTAGGAGACTTGGTCTGTCATGGTATCTCAGAGGCAAAGCACAAGAAAAACACATTGGTTGTTTTCAGGTACTCAATTTTTGTTCTCGGAAACAACAATGGTACCCTTGGCTGTTTGGGGAAACACACTTCAAGCGTCTGACTAGCAGGATATTTGATGGCCATGTAGTTCCGGACTTTATTGGTAAGACCATGATTCAACATTTGTATTTCAACGTGATTAAGTATTTGTTTGTCTTTTAAATTTTACACTAGCAAGTTCTAATATTGTTATTCCCACCAATGCTGAACAGATATACCGTACTTTCTTGGCTTTAGCATCGCCAAGTTCTTGGCTCAATGACCAGATCTGCCATCGCCGATAGGCCGTCGGTCATTCAGTTGAGATGCTCCATCCCTCTATCCATTAGGTGTCAAACCCATCTTCTGAACCCCCACAAATCAAATTTGAACCCCTCTCTCTCTCTTAGCGACGGTTCTCACAGACAGAACAACTCTCTCGCCATTGCTAGCCTCACCCGGCTCACAAACAGAACAGCTCTCTCTCCATCGCCAGCCTCACCATCGAGCATCGCATCCCCGCTACGAGTGCATCTACCACAGCTTCACTAATCACCTACGAGTCCTCGTTTTCCAGCTCGCCGATAAGGGTCAGGTCCGTGGTCAAGCTCGAAACCCATAAGTATCTGAATTGGTTTCGTTGTGCTTGTGATAGTTGGTGAATGTTAGTTGTTTTGGGGGAGTGGTGTTCGTTGAGTTGTGGAATTGCGGGGGTGTAGGGTTTTTCTCGTTGTGATTTGTTGTTGGATTTATGGTAGAAATGTGGCAGTTTGGGTGGGGGTTTTTCTCAGTGTGATTTGGGTTTGGAAATGCTGAAATTTATCCAATGCAGCTGCCACATGGTTCTCCATTTCGCTGATTCCTTTTCTTTCAAATTTTCTGTCTCATATAAAATGTTTGTTTGTGGTAATAAATTTGGACTATTTATGCATGGTGCAGAAATGGCTAGCTTGATGGTAGATATATTAATTTATCATGGTGGGTTTATGTCTGGAAGACACTTGGAGTATGTGGGAGGAGATGTTCTAAGTATCCCACAAATAGATGCAGAACGCCTATGTTACGGGGATATTTCTACTTTGGTGCAGGACCATCTGGCTTATGCAGACGATGGTGAAATGTTTTACAAGTTTGATGAAGACAGTTACGAGGGTATCCATTCCCTGAGAACAGACAAGGACATAATTAAGATGCTCAATGACTTGTTGACCGGTAGAAGACGCACATTGCACATTTACGTAGAGCATCATATTGAAGAGCCTATACCGATTGAAATTGAGAATCCACCTTTGCTTCTAACTCAATCGCCTGTTGATGAAGTAAATCATGAGCACGAGCCTAGAGAATAGACTCCAGACCCGCCACCGCCGACTCCACAAAGGTCTCCACCATCTACAGCCACGCATACAGAGGGTGACATCCTTCTTAGCGATTTTGACATAACAGACGATGATGAGCCGGAGATATTTAATGAAAGAAGTAATGAAGTGATGAAGGCTGCTATGGAGGATACAACAAAATGGTTTCAGCCGTGGGCAAGTGCACCGTCATCTTCCAAGAAGACGGGGGGAGATGAGGCTGACTGGCAAGATGAAGATGAGTACCATCCGAATAGCGATGAACTAATGAGCTTAGATAGTGAAGACGAAGCTGATGAATCTGACATAGGGTCATCCAGACACGTTCGAAAAAAAAAAAAAAGAATTATCCACAGTGGAGTGCTCCAACTGATTTGTCACAAAATGTTGCGTTGAAGCTGGGGTTAAGGTTTGCATGCCCCTCTGACTTGAAGGAGGCATTGAGATTATATGCAATACAACAAGGGTTTGACTATACCTTCTTGCACAATGAAAAGAAACGGGTGTCTGCTTTTTGTAAAAAAAAATGTGGCTGGAGAATACATGCGTCCTAGATGAATGACAAGAGTGCGTTCCAGATAAAAACATTTTTCGACGTTCACAATAGTGGCAAGCATCACAAGAACAAAAGGGCAACAATAAAATGGGCTGCGAAGAGATATTTGAACAACTTTCGAAACCAGCAAGATTGGAAAGCATCTGCACTTAAAGAGCAGATTAGAAGGGACTACAAGATTAATTTTACCATATTGAGCTGCCACCGTACAAAGAGAATGACGTTGAATATAATCAATGGAAGACATCATGAGCAATATAAACACGCAAGGGAGTATGCACTGGCATTGATGAAGTGGAATCCTGGTACCTCCGCTTACATACAAAGGGATGGTATATTCTTCCAAAGAATGTATGATTCATTGGACGCGTGTAAAAAAGGATTTTTGGCTGCATGTAGGCCCATGATTTGCTTGGATGCTTGTTTTATAAAGAGTGAGTTTGGTGGGCAGTTACACATTGCCATTGGTCGGGATGCTAACGATGATCTATACCCGATTGCATTTGCTGTTTGTGAGTCCGAGTCAAGAGCTACATGGACCTGGTTTATAACAACCCTGTTGGCGGACCTCGAGGGTGAACGTGAACATTTGTGGTTATTCATGTCGGATCGACAAAAGGTATCAATGTTTATTGCGTTCTTGTTAATTATATGCGTAATTGTTTAATTATATAACTATATGCTCAATTGTTTACACAACATGCTTAATTTTATGAATATTGACCTAATCAAAACCCTTTTACATATAGGGCTTGCTTGATGCCTTGGAAGTTTTGCTGCCTAATAATGAGCATAGGTTTTGTGTAAGGCATTTGCATGCGAACTTCAAGAGTAAAGGATTCAAGGGCTTGGCATTTAAAGATGCTTTTGGTCAGCAGCTATGGCTTCAAATGAGTCACAATTCAAGAACTGCATGGAAGTGATCGAGGGCATGGATGTAGCAGCCTTTAACTATCTGGACAGTATTAACCCAAAGTTGTGGTCAAGACATGCGTTTAGCACCCATAGTTGTAGTGACATTTTGACAAACAACGTTGCGGAGTCGTTTAATGCTTGGGTCATTGAAGCAAGGGACAAACCTATTCTGACTATGGCGGAGTTGATAAGGCGGCAACTTATGAATAGATTTGATCAGAAAAGAGTTGGAGCAAAGAAGTCTACTAATCTACGAATCTGTCCCAGGATTGTGAAAAAATTGGAGCGGAACAAGACATTATCAAGTGACTACATAGCTGGTTGGCGTAACAATCTTTCTTTTGAGGTTGACCACATGCAGGAGCCTAGGAGGGTAGTACACTTGGACACAAAGAGTTGTGGATGTGGTAGGTGGCAGTTGAATGGTATTCCATGTCCCCATGCATGCTCTGCTATATATGAGAATGGGGAAATTCCGGAGTCATACATTAGTAGCTGGTACTTGATGGAGACGTATGCCAATTCATATGCGCCGGAGATTCACCCTATGCTTGGGCCAACTGAATGACCTGTTGACGATGGTGCTGAACCTATTGAACCCCCCATCATTAGAAAACAAAGGGGTAGGCCCAAAAAATTGAGAAAGAGAGGGATTGACGAAAATGATCCAACCGAAAATATTAATGTGACTCATCGGGGATATGACATAACTTGTGGGAATTGTGGTCAAAAGGGTCATAATGCTAGAAGTTGCAAACAACCACAAAACCCCAACAAGAAGAAGTGGCCTAAAAGGGTTAGGAGCAAGAATCCGACAACTTCAACTGCTGTGAGTTACTGTAAACCGACCTAATAATATTATTTCTATGAAATTCAATATATTAACGTTGTTTATCATTGTGTTTTGACAGGATGGAGGTTCACATTCAACACAAGCCACTCAAACTACCGAACCCACCGAGGCTGGACAGGTTGGTTGTCTTAATATTAGCGATGAAATATTTGTTAATAATTTTACCTTGCCCACTAATTATGTTATGTTGGCAGCATCAAACTCAACATGTGGACATGCCACCAACATCATCAAATCCTGATGGACGTAGGATTAGGATGTCGAAGAAGGGAACAAGTGTGAGTAACTATCTTAATTTGTTAATGCTGATTTAAAATGTGGAATGAAATTTGATTTTTACTATTTTGGTCAAACGGGTCTTATTGTTACAGGTAGAAAGCTCGCAGCCAGTTGAAGTACGTAAAAAAGGATCAAAACGTACTCAACCTGCAGCAACTTAGTAGAAATGTGTTTTGAGTAGTTTTTGTGATAGTGGAAGCATATGTTTTGATGTTGTCATGTATTTTGATCAGTGACATGGACCATGTGTGTTCATGGTTTTCATGCATTTTGAGGTATTTTTTATGTTTGACATAGACATGTGTTATGATAGTTTCATGTATTTTGAGGTATTTTTTATGTTTGACATAGACATGTGTTATGATAGTTTCATGTATTTTGAGGTTTGACATGGTTTCATGTATATTGAGGTTTGACATGGTTTCATGTGTATTATACTTTTTGTGTAACCAAATGAACAGTACACTGGACAGTTTGAGTGCTGGTTTATGGTGCAGAAATGAACATAACTTAGACAATTTGATTGATGGTGTATTTTATGGAATACCTCCAAAAGTTTGTGTAATAATTTTATGTAACTTAGACAATTTGATTGATGGTTTATTTTATGGAATACCTTCAAAAGTTTATGTGATGATTTTATGTACTTTTGTTGAGCAATTGATAGATTGGGTTTGGCATTTGTATCAGTACGTGTCTTTTATGCCATATTTTGTTTAACTTATTGCAAATGACTCATTTCAACATCAACACAAGATTGTCTATTACCTAAAGGCAGAGTACTTAAAGTCAAATAAGTTTGCTACACAACAAGTTATACAATGAGAGTAATACAAACAACCAGGAGTGACAATATCAAAGCAATTATTAAAAATTGCTCTATAGACCTATATGTGTCATTTTCCTTTAGCAAATGATCAACCTTTTCACTGTATGCGTCAGCTTCATCCAATTCTTTAACCTTTGCAATGTAGTTGGAATTTTCCTTGTTAACCCTTTCCAGAAAGGTGTCATTTTCATTCTCCAGGTTGTTAATCTTTTTCAACAGCTCAGGTAACACCTCTAAACCCCTCTGACAAGTTGGAGGGTCCCTCCAGTGGAAATTCCGGCAAGCTGGAGTTCCCTGCATGTTGGTGAAATCCACCCCCCCCCCCCCGCCCCACCCCCAGGAACCCATTAACATGTTAAAATACTAACAATAGATATGAACTCCAACACTAAAAATTCTAGTTTTTCCATATTCTATAAATTTACCGTTTTTGGGTCATAGCGGGCGCACCCCCAAAATCTTCTGGCTGGGCTATCATCAGTCCATGAGGTCTTCAATGGTGCAAGTAATCCGCACTTACAAACGCACGATTCCATACTACACCCAACAGATGAAGACCCAGATGATGATCTCGACTGCAATGACCCGTAAATCCACAAATCAGCACGTCCCTCATAAACCCATAGCTGGTCAACTAGTATATATAGCAGATTGAGCATAACTAACCTTATATCTGCCACGCCCAGATGAAATTATGTGATGTGTGGTCTGCAAATACAACGAAATCAGCTGAAGTGACTTAGGTAGAGCTACAGTGACAGATGCGGTTGACTTAGGCGGAGCTACAGTGACAAATGCGGTCGACTTAGGCGGAGCTACAGTGACAGATACGGTCGGCTGGGGAAGAAGACGAGTACAACCCCAACATCTCTCTCTAGCATTTCATTCTGGAAGAAATGGTTCACTAGGGTTCAAACTATTTCAACATTTCAAAATTTAAATAATTTCGTATTTTATTTTTTTGGTTTTAAAATCATGTATTATTTTATTATATTTTACGGGCTGATGTGGCAAGGAAACCACAAGGACCTCGTGATGTGGAATGAATATCTGTCGATCTGGACACGTGTCGGCTAGTTAGAGGTGATGATGTGGCGCTCCGTTAATTTTTTGGACGGAAGTCTGACGGAAGTACTAAGTTGGTTTTGAGGTTAACTACAGGTACCACCTGTGATACGTTCAAAAAACGAGGTAGCTAATTGATAATCGGGTAAACCACAGGTACTAAAAAAGTGTTTAACCCATAAATATAAGAAAAACTCATAAAAAGTTTCATGCAACAAATTTCATTGGTGTTTCTTAAATTAAGGAAAACCCAAAGCCAAGGGCACCATAGTATCACTTTTACTTCTCTTATTATGATTTTATTAAAAAAAAAAAGGTTTTATTTTTCTTTAATCTAAGAATATTTAAATATTATAGAAAAATATTTGATAAAATTATTATGAAATTTATTTAAATAAAAAAAATTAAAGTATCTTAGTTACCATAAATCTAAAATAATATCTAAAAAAAGCTGCTATTACTCTCTAAAATATTTTTGTTTGGAATTATGATAACCATCATTAACAATAAAGTAACCAAAACCTATTAGGATCCTCTCCATTTAAAAATAAATGGAGAGGATCCTTTACCCAAATTTGATGGGTCACCCAACAAGTCTCTCTCAACTTGACGAGCAAGTATACGAGCTGGTTTGGATGTGAGTACTGGCTGCTCGAGATCAGCTTGTTTAATTTGGCTCGAGCTCGAGTTTCAGCCGATCTCAGAAGCGTCGATCGAGATCGGGTCGTTAATTGGCTCGAAGCCGATCGAGATCAAGCTCGAACTCAATCAGAGCAAGCTCGATCCCGAGTCGAATACTCGAGCTCGAACTCGGCTCGAGCCATATTTCGTTTTTTGTTAATTTTCGTTAAAAATTTAAAAAATAATGATAATAATTAATAGAGAAAAGTCCATATACCCCCCCCCCACAAAACTACCACCCATTGACAATGTCTCTCCATACTTTCAATTGTGACAATATCCCCCCCAAAAACTACCAAACAAATGACATGTCCCCCTCCAATGGCAACAAAAAGACAAAAATAACCCTATAGATTTTTCAATAAGACCAAATACCATTTTTTTAAAAGTAATTTTTTAAAACGAAATCTTTATAATTTTTTTAAAATTTTAAATTTGGCTAATTGGGTTGGAGTGTTTATTTTTATTTATATATAAAAAACAAAAATTGCTAGGTTTTTTTTTTTTTTTTTTTTTTTTTTTTTTTTTTTTTAGTTTTTTTTCTAACCTTATGAATTCAAAAATAATAATAATATAATTTTTTTTTAAAAAAATAATTATTATAATTTTTTTAATCGAAAATGTTTATAATTTTTTTTTATTCTTGAATTTGTCCAATTGGTTTGTAGTGTTTTTCTTTTAAAAAAAAAAACAATTAATTTTGTTTTGTTTTTGTTTTTTTATTTTTTATTTTTAGCTTAGTCTTTTCTAGCCTTATGAAGTGTAGTGTTTTTTTTTTTTTTAAAATTTTTAGTTTTAGTTTTTTAAAAAGAATTTTTTATTTTATTTTATTAATGGTATTTTCGTCCTTAGGGGGGGATATTGTCATTTGTTTGGTAGTTTGAGAGGGATATTGTCACAATGAAAAGTTTGGGAGAGACATTATCAATTGGGTGGTAGTTTGAGGGGGGTATGTGGAGTTTTTCCTAATTAATATTTGTTTTTTTTTTTTTTTTTTTTTTGAATTTCATTTAAATTTTTTAAAAAATAAACAAATAATTAATATTTCGTTTTTTGATTAATTTTACGATTTAAAAACTAAAATAATAATAATAATAATAATAATAATAATAATAACCAATTTTATTCCATTTTAATTGTTATTTACTAAACAATTACACAATTTATGAATTTAATCTTATAAATTTTAATCTTAAGCAACTTTACCAATTACAAGTTACAAATCCAATTTAAACACAAATACAATAAAATTAGCCAATTATGCTTCATTACAAATTAATATAAATACACTTAACCAAAATTACAAATACAATAAAATTAGTCTTTATATTCAGCAACTTCCAACCCCATAAATAAAATCTGTAAATACACTAAAAAAAATTAGATTAGTTTTACTCCCTTGCATCATTTACACAAGTTCTATATTCTTGATAAAAATGTCAAGGAAGCTTTCATAATAACACAATTTAATGTGCTTAAAAAAATTAAATTGGAGACCAAACATTACCTCATGTCTATTCAGCAACTTCCAACATCATAAATAAAATCTGTAAACACACTGAAAAAAAATTAGATTAGTTTTACTCCCTTGCATCATTTACACAAGTTCTATATTCATGGTAAAAATGTCAAGGGAGCTTTCATAATAACACAATTTAATGTGCTTAACAAAAATAAATTGAAAACCAAACATTACCTCATGTCTTCATTTCTTCCCATCTTCATGTCTTCAACCAAATAATATTACACAAGTTATTCTACAAAATAATAGTTACAACTTGTATTAGAAATTACTACACTTCAAAAGAAATTGTATCTAGATAAATAACAATATCACTTTGGGTCTAGCATGATAACCTCCACATCTTTAGGCTCCTCCTAACATAAATAAAAAATTGAGTAAATAGTAAGTTATAAAAGCAAATAAATATAAAAAATACATTTCAATTAAAGTAAAACTCACATAAGTCTTCTTCTTAAGCCCATGAATGCATCTCACCCAATCAGCTCCACATAATAGCATTTGAACAGTCTTAGTTGGCAATGAAGCTCTATGGGGATCAATAACCCTTAAACCAGCACTAAATGTAGACTCTGATGTCACAGTGGTAATAGGTGTTGACAATATATCTTTAGCAAGTTTAGACAAAATTCGATACTTCAAAGTATTTGTTTTCCACCAATCCATTGCACTAAATTCTGAACCCTTGTCAGCAATGTATACACCCTCGTCCAAATATATTTCTAAATTTGATTTAAGAGGTTGTTGCACCGTATCAGCACTTCTGATGAAAGATTCATAAATTTTCATTCCACTCTGAACATTTCCAGCAACTGCACTAATTGAACTCACACCTGAAGAACATTCTTGAACATGATTTAAAAGATTTTGTTCCACAAGATATGAATTGTGTTTATTTACATACATATCATATATCTGATTTAAAACTCTTTCAACATATTCAACATTCTTCACAGCGTCAGCGGGTTGATAGATAATAGGAAAGCAGAATCTTATCAACATCATTTTAAACCTTGGATCCAGAATTGCTGCAATTGACATCAACAAATTACATTCGCTCCAATATTTATCAAACTTTGCCTTCATTTTCCTAGCCATGGATCGGATGTAGTCAGTTGAATCGACACATTTCTTGGCTAAAACATCCTTCATTCTCTAAACTTCTTGAAGGAATAAGTTGGCAGTTGGATAGTCACTCCCAGATACAATCTTAGTAACTCTATTGAAGACCCCCAAAAGTTCACATACAGCCTCAACTTTAGCCTAATCCTCATGGCTTGGTGCCCATTTAAAATGTCCATCACTGTCTCCATAATGAGAGAATACTTCTTTAAATTTAGCAGCAGTAGCCAACGTTAAATATGTGCTATTCCAGCGGGTTGGTATATCCAAAAACAATTTTTTAGAAGGCAATTGCAAGTTCGTCGCATGTTCATTGAATTTCAATAACCTCCCCTCAGATGCCACAAGGTATTTAATCACATTCCTAATTGAATTAACAATAGGTTCTATCTGGCCCAGACCATCTTGCACCATCAAATTAGTTATATGTGCACAACATCGCACATGAAACAGTTTTCCCTCAACAAGCAGCGTCTTTCTCATATTAAAAACCTCCCTTAAAAGCCTCAATGCTGAATCGTTTACCGATGCGTTGTCCACCGTGATCGAACCAATTTTGTTATCGATGCCCCAGTCTCTAACGCCTTTTTGCAATGCATTAGAAATAATATGTCCATTGTGTGGCGGTGGAATATTACAAAAATTCAAAACACACCTATTCAAATTCCAATCGGAATCAATAAAATGACATGTCACTACCATGTAAGAAATTTATTGACATAATGTCCACATGTCAGTTGTAATATTAACTTTATGAACCCGATTCAATAAAATTTTCAATTTCTTTTTTTCCGATTCGTAAATAGCAATGCATAGATTTTTAGCAGTAGCTTGAGAAATTCTTTCCCAATGCGGAGTGCAAGCATTCATAAACTTGTTAAATACCACATGCTCTACAAGCATAAATGGATACTCATGATAAAGAATCATGTGAGACAGAAGTTCCCTAACCTTACTCTCATCATAATTAAAATTAGAAATTGTGCTCACTCCATCAGCCTCACTTCCATCAACTGACAACACCTTTTCCTTTTTTTTTTTTTTTTTTTTTTTTTCGACCCAATGTACTTAAAACAGCTTTCCAAGTGCTTACTCAAGGTGGTTGTAAAATTTGATTTTGACTTTGTGAACTTCGACTTACACTACTGACACCGATTTTTAATTACACTTCCTACCTCAACCTCTGAAAAATGGTTTTACACAGCAGAAGTCCTTTTCCTAGGCTTTCTAGCATGTACATTCTCTTGAGTTTTTTCATTAAACACAGTATCTTGAACTCCAATATGTTCTTGAGATCCCAAATTTTCATGATCCTCAATTGTATCAAGCAAGTGCAAATCATCCTCCATACCTTCAAATTTTAATTTAAATCACCTAATTAATTTGCAAACCTTATGAATACAATTTAATTTATTTTTAATTTATACACCTAGAATTTGAGTTAATTTAAATTTATACACCTAACTATATTTGCAAACCCTATGAATATGTATGAAAATGTATTAATTTAATTTAAATTTATACACCTATAATGTAATATAATTTAAATGTACACACCTAATTAGATTTTATTAATTTAATTAAAATTTATACAACTAGAATTTAATCTAATTTAAATTTATACACCTAAACTATAATCAAAACTACCTAATTATATTTGCAAAACTTATGAAAAGAATTTTAATCTAACTTAAATTTATACATCTAGTATTTAATCAATACCACCAAATTATATTTAAAAACCTTATTAATAGAATTTTAATCTAACTTAAATTTATACATCTAGTATTTAATCTAAACCACCTAATCATATTTGAAAACCTTATTAACAGAGTTTTAATCTAACTTAAATTAACAGAATTTGAATCTAACTTAAATTTATATACCTAGTATTTAATCTAAATCACCTAATTATATTTGAAAACCTTACAAACAGAATTTTAATCTAATTTTAATCTAACAGAATTTTAATCTAACTTAAATGTATACACCTAGTATTTAATCTAAACCATCAAACAGAATTTTAATCTAACTTAAATTTATACATCTAGTATTTAATCTAAATCACCTAATTATATTTGAAAACCTTACAAATATAATTTTAATCTAATTTTAATCTAACTTAAATTTATACATGTAGTATTTAATCTAAACCGCCAAACAGAATTTTAATTTAACTTAAATTTATACACCTAGTTTCCACCATCTTCATTAGTTGACCCGGTTACTTTGTCTCACCCATCGGCTGCAGCATTATTGTCCCAATTGTTTCACATACATTTACCATAAAATGCGTTACAAAATAAAGATACAATTCATTTAGACCCTTCTAGAAAACTAAGATATACAGCCTACAAATACAACAATTCTCAACATTCATTTCCACCATCTTCATTAGTTGAACCGGTTACTTTGTCTCACCCATCGGCTGCAGCATTACTGTCCCAATTGTTTCACATACATTTACAATAAAATGCGTTACAAAATAAAGAGACAATTCATTTAGACCCTTCCAGAAAACCAATATATACAGCCTACAGGTACAACAATTCTCAACATTCATTTCCACCATCTTTATTAGTTAGTTGAACCGGTTACTTTGTCTCACCCACTGGTTGCAGCATTACTGCCCCAATTGTTTCACATACACTTACCATAAAATGCATTACAAAATAAAGATACAATTTATTTAGACCCTTCCAGAAAATCAATATATACAGCCTACTGGTACAACAATTCACATTGATTTCCACTATCTTCATTAGTTGAACCGGTTACTTTGTCTCACCCACCGGCTGCAGCATTACTGCCCCAATTGTTTCACATACATTTAACACAAAATGCATTATAAAATAAAGATACAATTCATTTAGACCCTTCCAGAAAACCAATATTTATAGCCTACAGGTACAACAATTCTCAACATTCATTTCCACCATCTTCATTAGTTGAACAACTTGAACCGGTTACTTTGTCTCACCCACCGACTACAGCATTATTGCCACAATTGTTTCACATACATTTACCATAAAATGCGTTACAAAATAAAGTTTACAATTCATTTAGACCCTTCCAAAAAACCAATATATACAGCCAACAGGTACAACAATTCTCAACATTCATTTCCACCATCTTTATTAGTTGAACCGGTTACTTTGTTTCACCCACCGGCTGTAGCATTACTGCCCCAATTGTTTCACATACATTTACCATAAAATGTGTTACAAAATAAAGATACAATTTATTTAGACCTTTCCAGAAAACCAATATATACAGCCTACAAGTACAACAATTCTCAACATTCATTTCCACCATCTTCATTAGTTGAATCGGTTACTTTGTCTCACCTACCGACTGCAGCATTACTGCCCCAATTGTTTCACATACATTTACCATAAAATGCGTTACAAAATAAAGACACTGATCCAGAGTTTGAGGCTTTAGCATGGTGGAAATTCAATGCCTTGAAGTACCGCATCTTGTCTAAAATGGCCGGGGATATTCTAACTGTTCCCATCAGTACAGTTGCTTCAGAGGCTGCCTTTAGTACTGGTGGTAGAGTTATTGACCCACATAGAGCATCATTATCGGTTGATACTGTTCAAGTGCTCTTGTGTGGTTCAGATTGGGTGAAAAATGTCTATAGAATCCCTAAGATAAAATCTGGTATAGCGGTAAGTATCTTATATAAATTTATATTATTTCAATTTTAATTTCACTGTTTCTTTTTAAACTTTAAAGTTTATTAACTTCTCGTGTTTGTTTTTTTATAGAAGATGATTGAAGTTGACTTACTAACCCCACCAGCACCTACACCATGATTCAGGCATTTCTAAGTTGTGATTCTTTGTAATTTAAATGTGTTAATAACTTATTATATTTTGTTGGAAGATATATTTGGACAAGTACGACATGTAATGATGTAATTAATGCATGGAGGTGAGGTGACATACTTTGTTTCCCTATTGTAGTTTTTAACCAAATTTGTGTTCTTGTAACATCCCTTGACAAGTTTATCAAGGTCAAAGAATTTTGAGTAAATAATTGCAAGGGAGCAAAATTATCTAACCTAATATTTTTTCCTTTGTTTGTGTATGCAGCACATACTCTTTCCCCGGAGTAAGAAAGGACCTTCATATGAATCTTGCACTTGCTAAATGGGTATTTTTAAGTATTCTCTTAGGCTCTTAGCTAGCAAAAATCTTTGTTCAAATTATGGATTAATGGGCCTGTTGTTATTGCTTTCAATTGCATGAATTGTGAATCCTACTTGTTCATTTTGATATGAAACTGCCGTTTTTTGGTTGACCTTGGTTGTCCTTGTTGATAAAAATTATCTTTTCTTTTAATTTGAGAAGTGTCAGTTCGTTATCTGCTTTTAAACATTTTAGTACCTTATCTCCTTGGTGTTTCTTGCTTATTTGCTGTTGGATGAGTATTTTTAAGAATTGTCTTAGACTCTTAACACCATTCTCTCTCAGTTGAAATTCTAGATTATTATAGCCTAGCAGCCTGCTGCAACTGCTTCTACTGAATGTTTGTGATTTTGTGAATGAATATCAGTGTGTTATTTCAACATGTGAATTTTGTGCAATTTGAAACCTGCTGGGCTCTGCTAGTACTGCTTCCATTGCATATTTGATGTTTGTAATTCTGTGAATGAAGATCAGTGTGAGAGTCTGTGAGACTGTGAGTCTGTGACAGTGTCGTTGTGAATTTTGTGCATTTTGAGACTTGCTAGCTGCTGCTACTGCTTCCAGTGCATGTTTGTGATTCTGTGAATGAAGATCAACGTGTGAATTGTGCAATTTGAGACCTCCTAGGCTACTACTGATTCTGTAATTTATGATCAGTTTGTGTGTGTTTGTGTGACTGTGTGCTACTGAGTATTGATTAATGCTTATTAGCAGGCTGCTACTATTGCTTCCATTACCCAACCCAACTGCTGATTTTTTGTGCTTCTACGTAATCTCTGAAGTTGGGGACCAATCTAGATTCTGGACCCCTAAATTTATAATGCTCCACTGCCATGTCAGACAGCAGGCACTAGGCAGCATGCAGAAGAGTTGCATAACTTGCGTTGGTTTCAAATTTTCAATACCTGTAGTTGTATAAATCTTAAGTGATAAAGCTCTATTGACATGTTTATCAAGGTTTAAAAAACTTTGAATAAACAATGCAATGGAGTAAAAATATTTAACAATTTTTTTTGTGTTAAATGCATGCAGGGTGGCAAGTGGCAACCTTGATAATGGCTGGATTACATGAACTGATAATGTTGTAATTTGTGTTGTATTAGCAAGTTATGTAAATTTAAACTCTTTAAGACTTGTAAAGTATTTGTTGATCTCTCTTTTAAGTCTTTGTATATGTATTATGTAGTATTAATTTCCCAAATTTGTAAATCAAGTTTAGTTTATAATTGAATTTGCTTGTAATTTGTAAATGCTCAAAACTCATAAGTACAATAGTACCTATTTATTTCTTTAGACTTTAGTCAAACTCATTCGTGTTTTTCTGTTTCAGACACTCTGTTTTATAGTTTTTTTTTTTTGTGCTCACTTTGTTAGAAATTTCTCAAAGCAGCTAAACGAGCCTTAAATGAGTCGAGCTGCCCATTTAAGGCTCGATGAGCCTTCTTACCGAGCTTAGGCTCGGGCTCGAGCTCGATTAAGGCTTTTATAAATTTTATGCTCGAGCTCGAGCTTGAGCCAATCCGAGCTGCTCGAGTACCCGGCTCGATCTTAGGCGAGCTCAAGCTCGAACTCGAGCTGAGGTATTCTTTACTGAGCCAAGTTTGAGTTAGGGTTTTTAAACCCAGCTCGAACTCGAGCTCGGCTCGTTTATAGGGCCTGTTTAACGAGTCGATCCAAGAATGCCAAAGCTCGGCCCGGCTCGGCTCGTTTACAGGCATAGTCAGATGTATTTTATTGTTTGAGGGGAGATATTTATAATATAATTGTAATTTTTGTTAGGATATTTATAATATAATATAATATAATTAACTTTATGAAGTCAGCTTAAGGGGACTACTCTTCGTGAAATTGTTCGGATATTTATAAATAATAGAAGAGATTTATTTAGAAGAGATATTCCCCAAAAAACCCTTTTCTTTCTCTTTATGTCTCGCGGCCTCACACGCAGTTGCTATAAATTAACACCACCCATATCTCACTTTTACGCACTCAATAATATTTGAATAAATTAAGGCTAGCTAGCTCTTTGTTTCAACTCCTTTCGCCATGGCCATTATCAAGATTCTAATTGCTTCTGTCCTCATTTCTCTTCTCCTCGTCCATCTCGCCGAAGCTGACCAGGTGGTAATTACAGTTTTTATCAATCTTTGTAAATAAAAACGTATCACAAGCTTTATAAATCTAACACGTGTTGTGTTGTTGGGGGATGCAGGTGAACAATAATGTACCACAGCCACAGGGTTCTCTCCCGCCAAAAATGGGTGAGGGGTGACTTGATTATGTGATATTGCATGCTGTTTGATTGGATCATGTAGTACTCTTGATCTATTGGATTTAAAATGGAGGGTTTCAGAGCTAAACAGTGGTGTAATTTTTATTTTGTTAGGGCTATATATAAACAATTGATTTAACAACGTATGCAACTTATTTTGTGTTTGGACTGGAGCTGTTTTCTTTCCTCACGCTAATAAGCAGCTTTCTGCCTTTTTTTATCATATTTCATTCCAAAAAATTGGGAAAAAAATATTCACCTTAAGAAATTTTTATTAATTACTGAATTTCCAATCTGCATGATATTCGCAATACATGTGAAATGTAATTAGAAAACAATATATGTTCATATCCTCAGGGGGTGACGTGATATACTTCGTGTTTGTTTAAACGTTGTTTTTCTATGTGCTTGGACAAACGGCGTGATACTTTCTTTAGTTTAAACGTTTGCCTGCGACGTCGTCTCACTTAAATGAAGTGATATAAAATCTCAACCGTTAATTTTTTTTTTTTTTACGGAAGATGTGCTGCTGTCAACAACACAAAAGCCGGATTTCGTATGGAGACGGAGTGGGTTCTAGCTTGACAAAACCTGTCTTAAGGGTTTGGATAGATATGCGATTTAGGGTGCCTTTAAAATGGTGATTTCGTAGTTAAAAAGTTTAATTTTAAATTAAGTTGTAAAATTTAGACTGTTTGATAATTGTATTTTTAAAAAATTATAATTTAAAAATACAAAAAATATGTATTTTCAAATCGCATGTAAAAATGTGTTTTTTTTAAAAAAAAAAACAGAATTTTAAAGGCTAAATTATGATTTTAAAAGTCAAATTGCGATTTTGTCAAATGCTTAACTTTATTTTTAAAAATCACGTT
Organism: Betula pendula; assembly: GCA_900184695.1. NCBI lineage: Eukaryota > Viridiplantae > Streptophyta > Magnoliopsida > Fagales > Betulaceae > Betula > Betula pendula. The sequence goes on from FXXK01000440.1 coordinate 94,040, forward strand.
TTCAAATCACTATTTTAAAATTACACTTTTTAAAATCGCATATTCAAACAACTCCTTAATAATAGTAATTTTAAAATGTACGATTTAAAAATATTATTTTTAAAAAACAATCAGGTATTTGATAAAATTATAATTTAACTTTTAAAATCACAGTTTAATAATGTAGAGTGTTTCCACATGTTTTTGTTTATTTATTTATGAATATTTATTATAGTTTAAATTTTATATTATATCTTAATTTTATTTACTATTCCTAATTTTGTCAAGCTTACCTTTTACATAACATACGGATATTTAAACATGAAAAAACAAGAAAACGATAAAAAAGGACAATCCCACTTATTAGATTAATTCACTAATCTGCCACGGGCATTACAACAACCATGTCTGAGATGCTTGAAAGTGGGAGGAGGAAGAGAACCAATGATTTGTACAATTTTCAAAGCATCTTAAAAATAAAATTTAAAGAGATTCATTAGAAAGTACAATTTGTTTCATATATAAAAAATCAATATTAAAATATTTTGTACAATTTTTTCCTGGGCGGAATCTCTGATTTAAAAAATTATAAAGATTAATACTTAAAAGCCTTAAAAAGTAATGTTGTAAAGTAATATGCTCCATTGTCGTCGTTGAATGATGGAAGCTGATTTGAAGCAGCAGTCACATGATCAACCGCCATTTTTGACGAACGATGGGCAAAAATTAAACGTGTCAAGGTTTGCGACTTGTCATGGTATACTATCCAGTGCCCGTTTTTCTATGCCGACTATGCAGCATTTGGATTTCTCAAATAGGCCTGGCCCATCATATAATGAGCGCCTGCCCATACCAACCCGCCTCCCGTTTCGTCTTTTGCTTTCCAAGTTGCATGCAAGGTTCCTCCCATTCTATTATCAACCCATCAAACCGTCATAACCCATCTCCAATCACCATCAATTTTTGGTGAAGCTCTCCTGTGATAATTAATTAGGCAAAAATGTGTAAAATTGGTCTTCGTGGTTGGCTTAAATTATAAATCATTACTTGTGATATAAAAAATAATTCAAAGGTCTACAACATAGGTCAAAATAACAATTTATTCCTTACAGTCAAATTTCGTCAAAACACTTGACGGATTCCGTTAGGATGTCACGTCAGCACCAATAAAATGATAACATGTGTTACTCTTATTAAAAAAATATAAAATTAACTAATTAACTAATTTTTTTTTTCCACAAACAAAAAAGAAAACAAAGAAGGATGGCTGCCGGTTGGCACCCTTCAGCTTGAATATGCATGCTTTCCTTACTTTCTTGTAGACATCTTCATCTTTCAACTGGGAATCTTGATTCAAGTGTTACCCATTATCACCTCAGAATTTAATTCTTAATGCAGAGAATTACACCGGCATACTGCTTAGATTGAAGTGGGAAATGGAATAGGTTTGCAAATCCTTCATATTGGTGCATCCAAAATTTTTGCTCCTTCCAAAAATAATATTCTTTATATTCCTGATATTAAAAAGAATATCAAATATATTATATTTATCCGTGAAAATGATGTTGGCAACCAACTTTTTTTCTTTTTTTCTCTTTTCTACACACAAAACTCAAACTTGTTTTTGTATAATAACAAACAACTTTCTTCACTTTTCGCTCACAAAAAATTGAAAACTTCTATTACTTTCATAACACATCAACCCACATTTATATCACATCAACTAATTTTCCTCTCAATAACATTTGCCAAACATTTGAACTACACCATATTTTTTGTCATCAGGGATTGCGGCTTAGTTTGTTAAACCCTTTCCTCTTCTCATTTTTTTTCCTTCCTCAAAATTAACACCACTTTTAATATTACATTAATCACTTTTTAACAATTATTTTTTACTCTTTATATCACATCACTTATTTTTTATTACTATTCAAATAAAAAACTCACTAAAAAATAATTTTTTTTTTATTTTTCTATACAAAAAATTTATAATATTTTTCCTACCGCATTATTTCGAAGTGCTGGATTTGAGTTGCTGATAATCCAGCACTTCAATATTAAATTTGGTTGTACTCTTTGCTGCAAGTGTATATCCCTCGTTTGTTGATAGTATCAAATGTCACATCCAAAACAATTTTTGCTTTCCTAGATCTAGGATATAAGTTTTGGTTCCTTTGGTGTGTTTTTTTATTTTAAGGAACACCAATAAAAATTGTTGTAAAATTTTTTTAAGAGATTTTCTTACATCTAAAAAATAAAATGAAAATTTAATACCCCATTCCTATTTGCTTCATTTATTTTTAAATTAATCATAATAGTTTTTGAAAATTATAATTTTTTATTTTTTAAAATTAATGCATTAAACGATAATCCTTAAAAAAAAAAAAAAAGATTTTAGAAGGTGGATAAACACTTTATGATTAAGCAAGTAACTAATAAGATGCATGATGTGTTATTGTTATAGATTTATGTTGTTTTGTGATGTTAATTTCAATTACCACATGCGCTTTAGAGGATTCCCTTCTTTTACCTACAATTAATTAGAATCAAGGTTTATGCCGTATAATATGTATGTAAAACTCTACTTTCCATCCCAGGAGGACATGAATATATAGACTATTGTTTATCAAAGGGTGAAATCCATTCCATAGTAATGGCCTCCAATATGAATCCAAAACGCTATTGAATTATTTTCCTTTCAATGCATCTATTTGGACAGATGTTAGAGCATGCAAAGTTGCAAAATATATGATAAGAGGAAAGGCCCATGTTCATACATATACTGCACAACCTTGAAGAAATAAATTCTAGTTTGATCGTTCCAAAAAATCATACTCAAAATGGTCACAAACAAATTCACAATGGGTAACAAAAACTTTTAAGAATCAGCGACCTCCAGAGAGAACCGACTCTGTGACAGAAGACAAATGCATGAAGGCCTTGTCCGTAGGAGCCGCCGGATAAGACATGGCAAACGCCAATGGTAACTCTGGAAGAGAAACATCCCCCTCCAAGAACTGCACAACTTGGCGCATGCTTGGCCTGGCTGCAGGATCTGAATTGGAGCACAGCAACCCAAGTTTCATTACGAACTCCACTTCCTCTGCTACATAACCTGTACCCAAATTTGGATCCCTTGCCCCAACAATTTCACCTCGGTTCCAGTGAGAAAATACCCAATCAACCAAAATGACATCCTCTGTTCGCCACCGTGGTTCTATTGGTCTTCTTCCACAAGCAACCTCAAGCAAAAAGGCCCCGAAGGCAAACACATCGGTGCTTGTCGTGGCCTTACCGCTTCGAGTAAGGTCTGGAGCAATATACCCCAGAGTTCCAACCACATGGGTTGTTTGAGGATCGGTTCCATGGTCATATAATCTTGCAAGACCGAAGTCTCCTAATCTGGCATTCAATTCACCATCTAGCAAGACATTACTAGCCTTGACATCTCTGTGAATAACAACTTGCTCCCATTCTTCGTGCAGATAAAGCAGCCCCGATGCCACACCTTTTATCACTCGAATTCTCTGGCTCCAGCTCAGGGTAACCTTAGGTTGGTCGAAGAGGCACTTGTCTAGGCTGCCGTTGGGCATGCAATCATACACCAAAAGCAGCTCTCCCTTGCGCCGGCAATACCCCAAGAGTGGTACTAAATTCCTGTGACGAAGCCGACCAATGCTTACAATTTCTGCAACAAATTCTTTCATCCCCTGCCTTGATTCATGGGAGACCTTCTTCACTGCAATCTCAATTTTAGAGGTAGGTAGTATACCTCTATACACCCTACCAAATCCACCGGTGCCCAACAGCTCTTTGTCCCTAAATCCTTTTGTGGCAATATAAAGATCTCTGTATTTGAATCTGTGAGGCCCATATTGAAGCTCCCAGTCTTCCAGCAATTCTGCAAACTTCTTCTTCCTTCTTATGACATAAACTACAGCTGAAATTGCTACCGACACTAAACTAACAATAATCACAGGCAACCCAATTGTCAAAAATTTAGATCTCGGTTTACCTCCTATCCGAGGCAGCTTCGGAAGTTGAGAGATGACAAGTTCGGGAGCCTGGCCGTTCACCTTAAAGCTCCAACCCGTAACATAATGGGCTGTTAGGACTGACCCAGTTGCCGACGAGAAGCCAACATACATGTTTTCTTCAATGATCGGTGAAAGATCATAGGACAAAGACAGGAGCGGAGTTTTGGGTTTACCGACTTCAATTGGAGCCAAAGTGACCTCGATTTTCTTCTCGACACCATCATATTCCACCCAAACTCGCATTGGGCGGCCACCGATAAGAGTCAGATTGCTAAACCCACCATTGTTGTCAGGATAATATCCTGCGGGAGCAGATTTATTGGACTTCAACCCATTTATATCAATCCCAACATGGTTATCATTGATGTCAGCAAAATCGTTGGTCTCGCTGGTGTCGAGCTCTACGGCGACAACTTGATTGGTGTCATTACCGTTGTTGCTATCATTGAAAAGGCCGAGGTACCGGCTTGGCAGAGCTCCTGGGAGCCCTCTTGTGGGGGCAATCACGAAAGCAATGCCATGGCCGCTCACAGTGGCATATTCAGAAATGATAGCGAATACAAAGGTCGTAGAGAAGGAGGAAGCGGTGCCATTCAACGATTTCTTGAAGCTGACTGGATTGGGGTAGAAAGCATGACCCGTTTTCTGTCTGGTGTAATTGGTGAGCACCAAAAGGCCATTAGGAGTGATTGCAGCTATGCCGTCTAGGCTTAGATTTGGCGATATAAACCCATTGAAGGTGAAGCTGGTATCTTCAGAGGCTACAAAGCTCACTAGAAGAGGCAGCAGGACCAAAATGATTTCAGCAAGCATGGGAAACATGGCTAATTTTTTTTTTTGCATAAACCGCTTCTCAGTTTCGGTCTCTTTTAAGTCCAGGAAATGCGGCCTTGGTTCACATTTACCAAAATAGGTCCGTTTTGTCAACATCCCAAATTCGATGGTTCACGTCGACGGAGCTGGGGGGTGGCCGTAGGGCAAGCCCCCCCCCCCCCCCCCCAAACTCCTATGAATTTTTTTTTAGGAGTTTAATTTTATTTTCAGCCCATTTAATTATACTCATTCAAATTTTTTGACCCCTACCCATTTTTTTTTTTCTAATTTGACCCCTACCCATTTATTCTTCCGGCTCCGTCACCAAGTCTCTCTCAACTTGACGACCAAGCGTTTTTTAGCCCCCACGAAGAGCCTGTTTGAAATTGCGATTTCAAAAAGTACGATTTTAAAAATAGCGATTTCAAAAAGTGCGATTTAAAAACGTGATTTTTGAAAACGCAGTTAAGCGTTTGGTAAAATCGTAGTTTGGCCTTTAAAATCGCAGTTTGACATTTAAAATTCTGTGTTTTTAAAGCACCCCCTTAACTGCGATTTGAAAACGCAGATTTTCAGCGTTTTCAAATCGCAATTTTTTAATAACGCAGTTCTTAAACAATCCAATTTTTACAATTTAGTTTATAATTACACTTATTGTCTACGAAATCACAATCCCAAACGCACCCGAAGTCTGCAATAACTGCGTTCTTATTGAACCTCTCAATTTCCAGGGAAGGATTATTATCATATTATGCATATAAATCTATATTATGAATATTAGTGGGTCTTAAGTAAAACCTATATAATTTGCATATAAACCTTTATATGACATCAATTAATTTTAATTTCTATCCCAAAAAAAAAAAAAATTGCCAGAAACACCCAATTTATTGGCGATAATCTCTGTTTCAATGAATCCTAACAAGACTTTGGATTGAGATCTCAATCCCAATCCCAATCCCTTCTCAAGACTAATGATACTTGTCGGCCCGGTGTGAATGAACAGTATTCACACCGGCTGACGTGAAACTTGCTTTGACGCAGGAATTTTTTTTTTTTCCAATGGCAGCAGGTCCATGTTGGCCGGTGTGAATGACTGTTCATTCACACCGGGCCGACTAAAATCATGACTCCCCTTCTCAAATATCTGTCAAGATTCTCACGTTTTGACGTAGAGTAAATCTAAAGAACATCCTGGGCTGATGCTACAGTGCATCAGCCCAGAATGTTCCCAATCACCTCTCTTTGACGTAGACCGTGTCTTCTAGAATCCCAGCTGTCTGCAGCGAAATTTCTACGTCTTTTCAGGATTGTTGAAGTCAAGGTCAACTAATCAAAGTTGGATATCAAGATTCTCACGTTTTGAAGTCAAGGTCAACTAATCAAAGTTGGATGTGATCGATGGCAGTCCAAAATTTCCTAATTTCTAGTCTTTGGGCCCAGCCCAAATTTTCTCACCCTCACCCAACCAGTCTTGTCATTGTTGACGCAATGACCCCCCATGGCCATTAGAGTTAAAGACCAATCCCAAAAGCAGTAATTAGGGGCCTGAAAGAAGGAAAATTGAGGCAAACGCGGTCCTATCTTATTCGACTTTTTGGTCTTTACACGCCTGTCTCTAATCTTTTACAAAAACTAGGCCCAAAGAAATCTTTGCTGTCTTTTTTTTTTTTTTCTTTTTTTCAAATCTCTCTTTTCCTTTATATCACTTCTTATTTTTTTCAGGAAATTTCTTCGNGTCTGCAGCGAAATTTCTACGTCTTTTCAGGAAAAGCTAAATAAAAAGCATTCATTTTTTTTTTTTTTAATTAGGTCAACTAATCAAAGTTGGATGTGATCGATGGCAGTCCAAAATTTCCAATTCTAGTCTTTGGGCGCAGCCCAAATTTTCCGATCCTCACCCCACCAGCCTTGTCTTTGGGGTTGACGCAATGACCCCCCATGGCCATTAGAGTTAAAGACAAATCCCAAAAGCTGTAATTAGTTGCCTGAAAGAAGGAAAATTGAGGCAAACGCGGTCCTATCTTATTCGACTTTATCGTCTTTACACGCTTGACTCGAATCTTTCACAAAAACTAGGCCCAAAGAAGTCCTTTGCTGTCCTTTTTTTTTTTTTTTCAAATCTCTCTTTCCCTTTATATCACTTCTTATTTTTCTTTTAAAAAAGTCAAACTTTTTTTTTTAACATTATCAAACAACTTTCTTCATTTTTCTCTCACAAAAAATCTAAAACTCTTTTCATATTGATATCACATTAACAAATTCTTATTACTATTATACAAAAAAAAAAAAAATGAGAATACTGCTTACCACTCCAATTTATCTTTGAATAATTTTACATACATAGTGGTAGAATCCGAAATTCAAATGGATTCATATCACTAACTATATTATATAAGTAAAAAAAAATTCCAAAATGCTACAAACTAAATCTGTTTATAATAAAGTTAGTGATATGAATTCAGATGGATTCTGGATTCTATGTACAAAGCATTATTCTTGTCTTTGTTGCCGATTAACTTTGTATTCTTAGACTCATAGTGATTTAGAGCACTAGCAACAAATACTGAACCATTTTCCTTAAATTTAGGAAATAAAATTATTTTTTGTTTTTCTATAAAAAAAATATTACACAATAGATTTCCTTATATTTTTCTATATCAATTAAATACTATTTTTTTACTCTTTTTTTATTCTCTTTTTTTTTTTAATGATTACTGAAACTATTGGGTAGCTATAGTGTCACCCAAGGGTTTAAAAAAATATATAAGGAAACTGATTTTAGTTGTTTTTTGTGGTTTTTTTTTTTCTTTTTTAGACTTTTTTTATAAATAAGGAATTGAATGGACTATTGAGTGTCTGTGTCGAAGAGGGGGGAAAAAACAAAGAATAACTATAGCAGCAAAATAATTTGGATCACCCTTAAATTAAAATGGATTTGATATCGTACTATGCAATGCAGGTCATGTCATCAAAAGGAAAAAATACATTTACCTCTCAATCTGTCAATTTTGTTGCAATATTTTTTCAATTTTTTAATTTGATTAATGTATATTATTGACTCCATTGTGCCCATAAAATGACAAAAATATTCTTAATACAAAAAATAAAAAAGACCCACCGTTTTTTCTCTTTATTTTTTTCTAAATTCATTAGGATATTTTTTCTATTTTATGGATAGAATGGGAACATTGTAACTCTAATAATATATCAACATGATACATTAATCAAATGAAAAGATTAAGGAGATCATTGCAAGTTTTATAATAAATTTAGGAAAATAAGTGTAGTTTTTTT
>FXXK01000440.1:102611-129996 GCA_900184695.1 Betula pendula
CAAGAAAAAAAAAGAGAGAAAGAAAGAAAAAAGCAATTGTTGTATGGATGACATTCGCAAATAGGCAAGACAGTGTCATTGGTGGAAGAGACAGCGTGGGAAAGATGATAGAAGATATGACAGAGGCTTGATTATGCAGTCTTATTATTCTACAATGTTATAATAATAAAAATTAATTATTAAATTAATATTATTATTATTATTATTATTATTTATAAATGTTGATTCAATAACTGATTTTTACTATCACATCATCTATTGTATGATTGTTACGGGTCTACAATGAATGATGACTTCATGTGTGGAAGAAGAAGATTACTCTCATTAGGAAGAGAGTACATTCTCATCAAGAAGAGTATTCTCATTAGGAGTTTAGTCATTAGAAGTTTAGCTACAACTAAGAGATATATTATTATTAGGACTTTAGTGAATCGATAGTTCTTTTTAATTAGCTATCTAGTATTCATGTATTTCTATTCAAATGTATTTATTTTATGTAATCTCTATATAAAGCCATCAAGCTGATTAATAAAGGATGTCAAAAGTTAATTATTATTCGAATGTTTTTGTACTTGATTTGAGAGGTGTTAAGGTTTTTTGAACAACCTTTAATCTATTTGTTATGAGCTTAATACGTGCTCGAGAAATTAAGCCCGTACATATGTAAAAGAAATTGAATATCAATTAATTAATACTAATTTCAAGCATATGTAAGTTCAATTTAAAAAAAAAAAAAACTTCCACCAAGTTCAAGTAATTTTTCTTAAATGTAAAAGTTGAATATCAATCGGATAGGTGGACAAAAGCTCTTAGTTTCATGATCTCATATTCCAATTTAACAGGATATTTGAAATATTTGTCAATAACTTTTGCACGAAGGCCTTCTTTAACGTCAAACTTCTTCGAAGGCATATTTGAAGTAAGAAAGCATATAATGAAATAAAAAATATTACATGTCATTTTTTATTAATGCAATAAAAAATAACTATTGCACGAAAGCATATTGGAAGTATTTTCATTGTGTGTCTCTATGCAACCTACCACTTGCTAAAGTTTCTCACTACCATTATTTCAAAAAAAAAAAAATCACGTTAACCATTTTTTTTATTATTTTTTTTTTGAAGTGAATCACGTTAACCATTTAGGTTGCTATAATGAAATAAAAAATATTACATGTCATTTTTTTTTTCATTTTGTTACAAAACATCAATAATAGTAAAAAAAAATAAAAATAAAAATAAAACACTTAAAGACACATAGTTACCAAACAAGCTCCGCTAAACAGTTTTTTAGTAGTATAACTTTTTAATAAAATTTTACAGACAAAAGTTATATTTCTCAATGCAAACTCAAATCAGCTCATAGTTTAGTAGATCTCTAGACTTTTCATTGTCTTATAACAACACACTTGTTTTTATCTATGAGTAAACATATATGTCAATTTTTATGTTTATTTTGAGTCAACTAAAAGTGAAGTGGTTTTTAAAATTATCATTGGATTTATGATAAATTATTATTGACTTTTGATCCAATGATGATTTTAAAAGTTACATCAATTTTGATTGACATAAGGTAGACATGTATTATTATTCTTTATCTATTAACATTTATCAATGTCGACTAACATATCAGTTAGCTGCTTCTCCAATACTATTTCCTACAATTTTTCTTACGGGGTTAGGTTTTTGGAGGCTAGTAAATTTGGGTGAAAAAAAAAAAAAAAAACAAGATTTAAAAAACCAACACATATACTGTGTTATAAAATATTCCTTTTTATTAAAAAAAATTGTATTTATCATTCTTTTCATATGTATATTATAAAAAATATAATATATAAAAAAAATTATTTATTATTTTAATGTCACCCCTACTATAATTAATTCTTGGTCCGCCACTGTTCATTAGTTTGCTTTAAACTCGTATCAGCTACCCAAACCTTGTTCTTCCTTATCGCGATCAGCGCTTCTTGTTCGATATAAATTTTTTACATCTAAAATTCTTTCTTTGTAATTAATAAAAATATTACAGAAAAATATGAAATTTAATTAACAGAACAATATATAATATATATATATATATATTATATTATATAGTATATATATATATATAATATTAAATATATATATACTATTATTATTATAAATTTGTTTAAGATTGTGATTTTAAAAATAGTCATTTCAAAACAATGGGTGGCGATTTAAAAGATGATGATTTTTAAAAATACAGTTATGCGTTTGACAAAATTACAGTTTAACCTTTAAAATCGCAATTTTTTTAAAATACAATTCTAAACGATCTATTTTTTGCGATTTGATTTTAAATCAAACTTTTTGTCCAAAAAATTGCAATCAATATGGCCAGAAACCATTGTGAAAATTTAGAAGGCATGGGTTTTTAAGTGCAAGGATCAATAGATAAATATGAAAGAGAAAGTTGGCATGCAAATGAAGTTGGAAACGTTAAGGAGCTTAGTTGCAAAATAGGCTTGATTTGACCAATCAAAGAGAAAGGAATGGACGATTGAGATTGAAGCTCCTTAAACTAATGTCGGATTTAAAAGAGAACGAAGAAAGGATTTGCTCTCAGTTTGTGCGCTAGCCTTAGAAAGAAACCAACACAGAGCACAGAGAAAGTTTGAGAGAAAAGAGATAGAAAGATAGAAGAAGAAGAAGAAGAAAGCTTGAGAGGGTGTTTGATGAGTTAGAGCATTACTAGTCCTAGTGTTATTTTTTAGCTACTCAAAATACATCTTTTTATTTTATTATTTTATTTTATCTACTAGTTTTTTAATCCAAAATCTACATCTTTTATGTATCTCACCCTCTACTTTCTCTAAATATTATTTTTTTATTGTGAAAATTGAGGGAGAGGGAGTGAGAGAAGGGAGAGATATAGGAAGGGAGCAGAGAGAAAATATATATATATTTTTTTAAAAAAAAACTAAAAGGTGTTATAGTACACGAATGTTTACTATAATAAAATGGATGGAGTCTTGGAGATACTTCATTTTGAAGCAGCTCATACTTCATTTTGCTACAGTAAAAAAATTAAGATATAAATTATACAGTATTCCCGCTTCAGAAAAATATAAAGAAAGTAAATAAAAATATAAAAATAAAATAAAATAAAGAGAATTTATAGTGAAAACAAATAGGGGCAATTGAGCTCGTAAGCATTTGTTGTCACTTTGAAAACAAATAGGAATTTGTTTTAGAAAATTTGACTATGTGTAAATCGCTTCAACGAACTCTTGGTTCGTTCAAACGAAATGGCCGGGGTGTTTGTTAAAGGAGAGTTGCTATTTCGTAGACGGTCATATGATTGTCCTGCAATATTGCTAACATGGCACGCACAAACAGCAATGCACACCAGTTTAATAAATTAAAAAAAAAAAATGAAAAAAAAAAAGGAGAAGAAGAAAAAGACGGGCAAGTGTATTTTCTATATTAAAAAAAAAACTATTATAATGTGAAGAGCATTTTAATTATTTTATATATTTTTTTAATAAAAATGAACTGTTGATCTGAACGAAAGGATAAATCCACGTTTATTTTATTTTTTCTTTTTAATTAAAATTCATATAAAAGATGATGTGGCGATCGGGGAAAAGCTGGCTTGGACTTGGAGATGATCGGCTGTGTTTGTTAAAGCCATTTCTCCCCTCCCCTTATTCTCAAAATTTTCGCAATCTGTACGTTTACCGTGCAGTGTTGATAGTTGTGAAATATTAAAGTTTCAACATTTTTTTTTTCAAAAATGCCCCCAACTCCAGCTTCACACGATTTTGTTTTCAAATGGATTTTAGGGGTATTATTGGAAGAAATATGTTAAAACTTTAAACTCTGGCTGAGAAGTACAGTTCCACGCAGTGTAAGTTAGTGCGAAATTTTTTTTCCAAAAATGCCCCCAAGTCCAGTTCCACACAATTTTGTTTTCAAATGGATTTTCAAGGGTATTATTGGAAAAAATATGTTAAAACTTTAAACTGTTGATTGAGAAGTACAGCTCCACTCAGCTGGAAGTCATAGCAAAAATTTCGAGATAAGGGGGAGGGGAGGAATGGCTTTAACAAACACAGCCGATGTAGCGATCGCAAAAGCTGTGGCTTGGAGATGATGTAGCCTCTTGGTAAAAGAAAACCCTCTAAAAAACATTTTTTTAAAAAAGAAAAAAAAAAAGGTGAAAACTGTAGTAGCCTTCGTTGTTTTGTTTGTGATAATTGATAAACACCGTTAGATTTGTTCTCGAAGTTCATAAAGCTCACTATTCATGTACAGTAATAATAACTTTTGATTTTAGTACTTCCTTTTGCTTTTACCCGGTGAAGTTCATCTTGTTTTAGCCTTTTAGGTGGGTCAAATTGAAATTCATTACTAGGGAAGCCCAATAATCAAGCAAACATTAGCAAAATACACAGAACACCTTCGCAAACTAAACAAAGAATTCTCTCTGTACCGCAAACTATACAGGGACACCCAGACAACTACAAACCAGCAACACAACCAGGCTTAAAAAAAATAGATAGCATTAAATAAGAGAATAAAACAATATTAAAGAAATTATTGAACATTGGATTAATGCTAAGAAGATGAGAAAAAACCATTCATCTTCTTTACACGTTTAAAATGGGAAAAAAAAAAAAACATTTATCTACTTTATCCGTTGTTCAAAATGGGAAAAAAATAAATAAATGCTTACAAGATGAATATTTCAATCTTGAAACAAGGCAAAGAAAGGAACCAAATAAAGAACTGACTGATAGTTTAGATTTATTTTCGGATCAAAATTTTTTAAAAAACAAATAGAAGAAAGTGACCCGATTGACATATTAAATGATATAGAAATACTTGATTATTTTTCAAATGCATGTATCGCTAATAAAATTTTATTGACAATACCTATTACACTTTTTTCTGCATAAATAAAATTTTCAAAATTAAATTTAATAAAATCAGACGTAAATCAACAATGTCATAACAAAAACTAAATAAATTAGTTATATTATCAATTGAAAAACAAATATTAAAAAAACCTGAATATAAAAACTAAATTAGTAGTTTTGTATCAAAAAAATGGAGAAGGAAATGGTATCACTTAAAACCTTATGGGATACGCTTGTTTTTTTACGTTTGTGAGCTATAGTTATGCTTGTACGTACGGGTAAGATCTAATTGTCCTCTGTTGGGACAATTTCCAACTCCGGCTGCACGAGTAACCTGAAAACAGAGAAAACGTTAGACACAAGAGTTTGCTGGGGGTTGCCGGCAGGGGATAGCTCCGATGCCTAAGTCAGTCCTTTTTCTTGGGGAGAAAGACTTAGAATAATTCTTCTATGTTATGATGTACGTACCTTGCACTGAACCTAGACCCGCTCCTTATATAGTGGTGGGTTCCCCGAGACTCATCAATGAACTTCTGATGTGGGGCCATGTGACCCTTATTGTCTTCTATGCCCATAAGGTATATTAATTACGCTTTCACGTGTCACATGAAGGCAAGTCCACATCCTGTCATCCCTTGTCCGCTTGTCACATCAGTCATATCGTGTGGGGCAGGTAGACCTCGAGAACACGCGGGAACAGCAACTAAGGTCGGCTATCATAAATGCCAGCCATAAATGGACCTTATCCTGTCTTCATCAAGGATCATTACGTCTTTCTGTTGGAGCCGAACCTTGAACGCCGAAGTGAAGGTCGGCGCGTTTACCGACCTTATTGATAGGTTCGGCTATCATGAGTGTGCAGGTTTGATTTCCTGGTTGATGGGCTGATCCAATGAGGGGGAGAGATGGGCCGCTCCAATTACGCATGCCCAATTCCCAACATCCTCTTTGTTCAATTGTGCGATGATCATCCGTTAAACCTTCCTTCAATTATTTTTTATTATTTATTTATTTATCACATTTCGGTGGTGTTTTATAATTCTTTTGAATAGGGATTTTTTGTGTTTTGTTCTGTTTGATCATCCGTTATGAGGATCACCTTAGAAGTTACTATGTGTATCATGGATCCATCAGCTGTCAAGGCCTCCCCTCACAAAAGTGTGGCCTTGACAGATCCGTTAACCCTCCTCCAATTGTAAGTTTTTATTTTTTATTTTTTGAGGAAAATATTTCAGCCTTCATTCATACGGAAGAAACTATAGCATAATGCTATTAGAAAATAGAACATGTAAGCTCTAAAGTTAATTATAACGTCACATATACAATTAAATTTTTTTTTATTCATACAAAATTCATGACTTGCGAGTCCTGATATAGATATATGTGTATTGTGTGTATATTATGAGTGATTGAGTGGGTTTATGTGTATGTATCCCACTGTTTAAAGAGGGCGTACCCGTTCCATATATGTGTATGTAATAAATGCATATACATACTATAAGATAAGCATGTCAACTCAAAATTAAATTGTTTAAAATTGGAATTAATTTATCTAATTACTCAAATAATAAATCTTAACAATAATTTATTTGAATTTACAAAACAAAATTAAACAATCATTGTATTTATTTTATATATGGAATGAATAAATTAATTGAGTAGCTTGTGAACAAGCTCGAGTTTGTTCGAAAAATAAATAAACAGAATTTGAACAAATCATCTAGCTCGATTGTGCTTGGCTTGTGATTGAAAAAAATTTAAACATTCAATATTCAGCTCGATTACAGCCCTATTCATACCAAACGCAGCCTTAGCATTCGCTAGATATATATATATATATATATAGTCACACTCAATAAATTTATTAAATACACATTTTTTTTCTTTCTAAATCATTAAATTATATGTATTCAATACATTTTATAAATATGTATATGTACATAAATATTTAACAACATATGCAATTTATTTTGTGTTTGGACTGGAGTTGTTTTCTTTCTTCACGCTAATAAGGAGCTTTCTGCCTTTTTTTCATTTTTCATTCCAAACAATTGGGAAAAAAAAATTCACCTTAAGAAATTTTTATTAATTACTGAATTTCCAATCTGCATGATATTCGCAATCCATGTGAAATGTAATTAGAAAACAATATATGTTCATATCCTCAGGAGGTGACGTGATACTTCGTGTTTGTTTAAACGTTGTTTTTCTATGCGCTTGGACAAACGGCGTGATACTTTCTTTAGTTTAAACATTTGCCTGCGACGTCGTCTCACTTAAATGAAGTGATATAAAATCTCAACGGTTAATTTTTTTTTTTACGGAAGATGTGCTGCTGTCAACAACACAGAAGCCGGATTTTGTAGGGCTGAAATGGCGGGGCGGTTATAACCGCACCGTCACCGTTAACCGCCTAAAACCGCTAACCGCTAACCGTATAACCGCATAACCGCCTTCAAGGCGGTTGGAAAAAAACCGCTAACCGCCTTAGGCGGGACAATTAGCGATTTTTTAATAGACGGTTAGCGGTTATAACCGCTAACCGCCTTTTATATATATATATATATATCTCTTTTAAACGACATGACATCGTTTTGCTTGGTGATTTATTATGTTTGATTTTATTATTAAGATTATAATTTTTAACCTATGGATTATTTGTTTGCTTGGTGANATATATATATATATATCTCTTTTAAACGACATGACATCGTTTTGCTTGGTGATTTATTATGTTTGATTTTATTATTAAGATTATAATTTTTAACCTATGGATTATTTGTTTGCTTGGTGATTTATTATGTTTGATTGTATTATTAGGATTTATTATTATTATTATTAGCATGAACTTATCAGGGTTTACTCATTTAGTCATTTTACAGGTTTAGTAAGGTTTTTTTTTTTTAGTAGATAATTTTAGTGGCCAAATTTTATAGTTTAAAATTTGGGTTTTTTATATTCAAATGCTAGGGTTTTGATACTACCTGTAGCTTGTAGGGGTTTTTGTTTTTTTAAGCTTAAGCCAAATCAGACCTGAAAAAGGCTAGAAAATGGGCCCAAATTTTAATAATGCTTCAGCCCAAATTAGCTCTAAAAAAGACAAGAAAATGGGCCCAAAAATCGGCCCAAAATTCAAAAAAAGTCAAATTTTAGCAAATGCGGTTATAGCAGAGCGGTTATACGTTTTATAACCGCTAACCGGCGGTTATAACCGCAACTGCTAACCGCTAACCGCCCTAGGCGGTGCGGTGGCGGTTACGGTTTTAGAGTAACCGCCTAAGGCGGTTGCGGTTGCGGTTATAGCCAATAACCGCTAACCGCAACCGCCTTTTCACCCCTCCGATTTTGTATGGAGACGGAGTGGGTTCCAGCTTGACAAAACCTGTCTCAAAGGTTTGGATAGAGGGTTTGGTGGGTTTGAAATTGTGATTTTGTAGTTAAAAAGTTTGATTTTAAATTAAATCGTAAAAATTAGATTGTCTAATAATTGCATTTTTAAAAAATTATAATTTGAAAATATAAAAAATATGCATTTTCAAATCACATGTAAAAATGTGTTTTTTTTTTTAAACACAGAATTTTAAAGGTTTAATTATGATTTTAAAGGCTAAATTGTGATTTTGTCAAACGCTTAATTTCGTTTTTAAAAATTACGTTTTCAAATCGCTATTTTTAAAATCGCATACTCAAACAATTCCTTAATAATAGCGATTTTTTAAAATGTGCGATTTAAAAATGTCATTTTTAAAAAACAATCAAGTATTTGACAAAATTATAATTTAACTTTTAAAATCAAAGTTTAATAATGTAGAGTGTTTTCACATGTTTTTGTATATTTATTTATTTATGAATATTTATTATAGTTTAAATTTTATATTATATCTTAATTTTATTTACTATTCTTAATTTTGTCAAGCTTACCTTTTACATAACATATGGATATTTAAACATGAAAAAACAAGAAAACGATAAAAAAAGGACAATCCCACTTATTAGATTAATTCACTAATCTGCCACGGGCATTACAATAGCCATGTCTGAGATGCTCGAAAGTGGGAAGAGGAAGAGAACCAATGATTTGTACAATTTTCAAAGCACCTTAAAGATATAATTTTAAGAGATTCATCAGCATGTACAATATATATCAATATTAAAATATTTGTACAATTTTTTCCAGGCGGAATCTCTGATTTAAAAAATTACAAAGATTAATACTTAAAAGTCTTAAAAAGTAATGTTGTAAAGTAATATGCTCCATAATCGTCATTGAATGATGGAAGCTGATTTGAAGCAGCAGCCACACGATTAACCGCCATTCTTGACGAACGATGGGCAAAAATTAAACGTGTCAAGGTTTGCGACTTGTCATGGTATACTATCCAGTGCCCGTTTTTCTATGCCGACCATGCAGCATTAGGATTTCTCAAATAGGCCTGGCCCATCATATAATGAGCACCTGGCCCATACCAACCCGCCTCCCGTTTCGTCTTTGCTTTCGAAGTTGCATGCAAGGTTCCTCTTCCCCTTCTATTATCAACCCATCAAACTGGCATAACCCATCTCCAATCGCCATCAATTTTTGGTGAAGCTTTCCTGTGATTATTTTATTTTTATTTTTATATTTTTTTAAGTAATATTGGGAAAAGGGGAATGAATCAAGGTGGATCATGTCCAATTTTGATTCTTACAGCTGATAGGAAAGGAAGAGAAGTGGGAATGCTCCCATAAACAACGGCCCATTTGACAACTAAATGTGCCCGGAGATTAATAATCCTAAAAACCTTGGTTACAGACCAAGAAGAAAAAAAAGATAAAAGAAAAGTTACATCTGCAATAATTCCTCTAGATGACCATTCAATACAGTAGTTATGATTGTTCAGAGCTGCAATGGTTATTAAAGAGTCACCTTCTAAGATTAATCTTGAAGAAGGAGAAAAACTTGTTGCTATTTCCACTGATAATAGGGCTGCCTGTGCTTCTCCCGCATTAATATCCATAAGTGGTAGTTTCTTTGCAGTAGCCCAAAGAAGAGATCCATCATGATCAGAGATGATTGCCGCAGCAACCATATAATTTGGACGAACAGTTACATCAAAATTAATCTAAAACCAAGAGGTGGAGGATTCCATGATGCTATCAGATCCTTCGCAGTCCATGCCTGTTAATGAATATCAATAGATTTTTGAACTTGAATCACCAAATTCTGAAAATTTGGGATAACATTATTATGAACACTCTTATTTCTAGCACCCCATATAGCATCCAGAGCAATAACCATTGATAATTGAAAATTTTTCACTTCAAAAATAGGAATATGAAGAATTTCATGTGGATGCAAAATAGCCTTGACCCAACAACCTTTGGATATATCAACATAAGAAAAGTAGTCCAAAGGCCATGTGGAAGATCTCCATAGTATTTTAGCAAGAATGCAATCTAAGAAAATATGTTGAGTAGATTCAGTAAGACCATTACAAATGGGACAAGCTTTATTTTTTTAAAGAAGCCAAGATTTTGAATTTGAAGATATTCTGTCTCGTAGGAAGAATGTTCCAAGCAATTCTCCATAATAAGTGCTTATGTCTATGTTGCAGCTTGAGAATCCACTAGCGATTCCAATCACCAGAGGATAAGGGGCCACTGGTTGCAGATAAAATACCAGATGCAATATTATGAGCAAAATTTACTGTAAAAATACTTTGTGAGTTTGGCGCCCAGAACCTTCCGAATGAGGAAATCTGGGAACATGTATTTCCATGATATTTTCTGCAAATATGAGATCAAAAGCCTGAAAAATAAGATGAGGGATCCAAGTTCTGTTGATCGGATCAATCAAATCAAGAATACAGAGTGAGTGATTAATGGAGGTATTTATGTTAGGCAATGGCTTAAACTGAGGCAAAGATGGAATCCATGGAGTTTCCCATACATTAAGCATAGAGTCTAATGAGATGGTTCTACAAGCCCATGCCGAGACAATCTCCAAATTTGATAAAATACCCTTCCAGATCCAAGAAGTTGTTGGATTGGTAGAGGTCTCCAATAAATCCAAATTTTTGAGATATTTTCCACGTGTGGCACGCACCCAGAGAAAATTCTCTTTGTTAATGATTTTTCAGCCAAATTTAGCAAGTAGTGCAGAATTATGTTCGCCCATAAGACGGAAACCAAGACCTCCTAAAGATTTTGGAGAACAAATCTTTTTTCAAGAGAGCAAAGAGAGATTCCTGTGATAATTAATTAGGCAAAAATGTGCAAAATCAGTCATCGTGGTTGGCTTAAATTATAAATTACTATCTGTAATATAAAAAATAATTCAGAGGTCTACGGACATAGGCCAAAATAACAATTTATTCCTTACGGCCAAATTCCGTCAAAACACTTGACGGGTTCCATTAGGGTGTCACGTCAGTACCAATGAAATGATAACATGTGTCACTCTTATTAAAAAAATATAAAATTAATTTTTTTTTTTCAAAAACAAAAAAGAAAACAAAGAAGGGTGGCTGTCGGTTGGCACCCTTCAACTTGAATATGCATGCTTTCCTTACTTTCTTGTAGACATCTTCATCTTTCAACTGGGAATCTTGATTCAGGTGTTACCCATTATCACCTCAGAATTCAATTCTTAATGCAGAGAATTACACCGGCACACTGCTTTAGATTGAAGTGGGAAATGGTATAGGTTTGCAAATCCTTCATATTGGTGCATCCAAAATTTTGCTCCTTCCAAAAATAATATTCTTTATATTCCTGATATTAAAAAGAACATCAAATATATTATTCAATTTATCCGTGAAAATGATGTTGGCAACCAACTTTTTTTTTTTTTTCTCTTTTTTCTACACACAAAACTCAAACTCGTTTCCGTATAATAACAAACAACTTTCTTCACTTTTTGCTCACAAAAAATTTAAAACTTCTATTACTTTCATAACACATCCACCCACCTTTATATCTCATCAACTAATTTTTCTCTCAATAACATTTGCCAAACATTTGAACTACACCATGACTTTTTGTCATCAGGGATTGCAGTTTAATTTGTTAAACCCTTTTCTCCTTCTCATTTTTTTTCTTCTTCAAAATCAACACCACTTTTAATATTACATCAATCACTTTTTAATAATTATTTTTTACTTTTTATATCACATCACTCACTTTTTATTACTATTCAAATAAAAAACTCACTAAAAAATAATTTTTTTTTACTTTTTCATACAAAAATTTATAATATTCTTCTTACTTCATATCATATCATTCATTTTTATTACTATTCAAAACGTACAAAAAAACCCTAAAGGTTTAACAAACACAGCCGCATCTCTAGGACACCTCTTCTTCCCAGTGAGAGTAGAGCCAAACGTCCGCTTAAGCGGACGTCTGGCGTCCCCATGCGCTCACAAAAGTGAGGGCATGCAGATGGATGAAAAAAAAAAAAAAATTTGGTAAAGAAATGGACGCTACACGTCCGTCAAAGATGGACGTGTAGCATGACTCTCCCAGTGATGGTCGTTGTCATTGATTGCTAATCCTTCCATTTCATCCTTCAGCTCTTGTGGGTGAATAGATGCACTGGTGTCATGGTCGTCTTTCCCTCAAAGTTGTTCGTTAGATTTTACTTTCAAATAAACTTCCAATCAATTGTCATAAATATGTTGTTATTTGTGATTTCTTTCTATTGGCGAAAAGTCACAAATTACCATTTTATTTATCTCTTTTATGTTCGGAAAAAACGTTTGGATCTAATTTATTGAGATGTTTGAGGTCGTGCTTCTTGTTAGAATATATCGGAAAATATAATATATTTTTCGTATATTCCATATTTGGTTGATATTGTAATATTCTCTATTTAGGGTCGATTGTAATCAAATCTGGGAGATTTGATTACCAAACTTATATTCACTCAGTACCCTATAAATAGGGACCTTTGTATTGTAGACAAAACAAGTTAATGAGCACAATGTAGCCCTAAGGGCCCTTCAGAGTGGTGGACGTAGGTGTCTAACACCGAACCACCCGTAATTCCTTGTCTCTTACTCTCTCTCTCTTCCGCTATTATTCTCCATCTTTTATATTTACGCACATTTTTTATCATGGTATCAGAGCCACTTTCTTGTGGCCTTAATAAACGTCCTTGACGTTTCTTGGTGTTTCTTCCGACGATCTCACCTTTCCGGCGTCCTTCATAGCCGTTCATCTACTGTCTTCCACGGATCTCAGCCTTCCAAGCCTTGTATCAGACAATGCAGCACATGTATTGAAAGCTTGGAAGCCGATCTACACAACCCCGCTAAAATCAGCCCAAACACACTTGCCACGCTCTCTCACGCGCCGCCACAACGTTCCTGTTCTTCTTCACACGCGCCGCCGTTCAGCCATGCGCCGCTATGCTCCTCCACTCACCTCACTAGTCACACCATTCAACAGATCTTGCGCTGGCCAGTCCATCTCCGCCGAGAACATCTCATTCCGATGGGTAACGCGCCGCCCCAGACAGCCTTATACAGAAACGGAAACCACCAGTCAGACCGGAGGCTGCCGATCTGCCTCCCTGCCGTCCGCACGCGCCGACATGACTTCGGACACGCCTCCACGCGCTGCTCCAGCTGGCCTCCTTGCAGTTGAGCTCACCAGGGTCTCTGTAGTCCCTGCCGCACCAGATCGTAGCTGTCAAGCGCACGGTACCTGCCATACACCCGGCCACACCGGATCGTTGCCCGCTACAGTACCTGTACGTGCGTCACACCGGATCTCTACCTGAAGGTCTATTCTCCTTATCATGGGCGCGTAACACTGGATCTCTACCTGTAGGTGCACTATGCTTCATCTGCGCGTGTCACACCTGATTCTAGCCCGATGGTGCACTGAAGTTCTCATGCACCTGCGTTGCACCAGATTATTACCCACAGGTCATATTTTATTTATTTTTTTTATTTTCCAAAAAAAAAAAAAAACGAAGAAAGAAGAAGAAAGAGAAGGAAACAAAAAAAAAAAAAAATTTGATAATCTCCTTTTGGAAGTTTAGCATGGAGGTTCATATTTGGCCCGTTGTCGGCTTTTGTTGTGTTTGACCCAAGCCGGCTTCTTTTGGATTTTGGCTCGTTGTCGGCTTTGTTGTGTTTTGGCCCAAGTCGATCCTTTCTGGATTTTGGCCCGTTGTCGGCTCCTTTGTGTTTGGCCCAAGTTGGCCCTTTCTGGATTTTGGCCCATTTGCTGGCCCTGCATCTCGGCCATGCTGATCCATCTTCGTCGCCGCCACATGCAGCTTCGCTGGCACCCGCCAGCCTCTTGTCTTCTCTGGCAGTGTGCACGCTCAGTTTCCACCACCGGCCCACGCCGGTCCATCTTCGCCGCCGCCACATGCTGTTATTGTTGGCCACCCGCCAGCCTCTTGTCTTCTCCGGCAGTGTGCGCGCTCAGTTTTCACCACCGGTCCGTTGTCGGCCCTTTTTGTGTCTGGCCCAAGTCGGCCCCTTTTGGATTTTGACCCCTTTGTGTTTTGGCCCAAGCTGGCCCTGCATCCCGGTCCATCTTCGTCGCCGCCACATGCCGCTGTCGCTGGCCACCCACCAGCCTCTTGTCTTCTTCGGCAGTGTTCGCGCTCAGTTTTTTCCACCGTCCTCCGTTTATCAGTCACCGTGTAAAATCCGTACTCTGTCTCTACTGCCACCGAACTTTTGTTTTTGTTTTCAAACTCAAGGTTCCAGAATTTTCCACCTTGAGTTTGAGGGGGGATGTTAGAATATATCGGAAAATATAATATATTTTCCGTATATTCCATATTTGGTTGATATTGTAATATTATCTATTTAGGGTCGATTGTAATCAAATTTGGGAGATTTGATTACCAAACTTATATTCACTCAGTACCCTATAAATAGGGACCTTTGTATTGTAGACAAAACAAGTTAATGAGCACAATGTAGCCCTAAGGGCCCTTCAGAGTGGTGGACGTAGGTGTCTAACACCGAACCACCCGTAATTCCTTGTCTCTTACTCTCTCTCTCTTCCGCTATTATTCTCCATCTTTTATATTTACGCACATATTTTATCACTTCTGTTTCTATTGATGGTTAGCAAATTTACATAGTTATTCTCGTTATTCTCCTCTTGCTTGGAAATTTGGCTTAGTAGTTCACAGGGAGGGTTTCTTCGCCCAAACCAAATTATTCCAGGGCCAATAGATTCTCTGAATGAATATAAGAGAGTTGACGCAATAAGATTCAATGGAAGATAGTGCTAAGGGGGAGCCCAAAATTACGGAAATGCCCACCTCTAGGAGTTCAAAAGGAACTTGGATGTGACACTTGATAATATCAACAAATGAATTTAAATAGGCATCATTGCGAGGGATCACGAGGGATATACACTTGCAACAAAGAGTACAACCAAATTTAATATTAAAGTGCTGAATTATCAGCAACTCAAATCCAGCACTTTGAAATAATGCAGTAGCTCAAGATCATGATAAAAAAAGAAATTTAAGTTCTAAGTAGGATAGAACACTTTTTTGAATTTTTTCTTTCTGGCATTTCGTCAAACAGTTTGACATCAACACACAACAATTGTAAAATGCATAAAACAACGATGTACCATAACAAAAATGCAAGTCATGAAGAACCCAATCCAAAAAAGTATAAAATGCAGAAACAAGTCCTTGTAATATTAACAAACTTAAACCAAAAATGTTTTCGCTTCAAACTCATATTTTGAACTAACACATACAAATCATAAATCACTTATTTTTTCCTCAAACCGACCACCCAATTCAGAATATTATGAAATGGAAATAGAGAAAGAAATAAAATTAAGAAAACCGAAATACCCAACAAAATTTCTAGTTTGTAAGATCTGGTGGCGTTGGGCGGAAGAACGGAGACGGTGATCCATTCCCTCCAGCGTTGGTTGAACTTGGCGGTCGGAGGTGGTGGTTGAAGGTGGCTGATTGGCTGTTGTGTCTCTTGAACAGGCTTTTGGTATAGTCGAACTAGAAGGAGAGAGAAATGGTTTGATGGGTTACTTTGATTCTATGTAGACGAGCATTTTCGATAGTATGTGAACAACTGATGTGGCAGCTATTGGAGGCTGTAAAACATGAGTTTTATAACATAATTCAGAGAGAATGAGTTTTCTTTTTTAAAATGTAAGAAATTAAACTACTTTTTCTTTACATATTCAAATAAATTTCACAATAGCTTCCATTATCATATCTCAATACCATTTAAATATTCTTTAAATTAAATGCTAAGAAAAAGAAAGAAGAAAGAAAAACTATTTAAATATTGTTTCAAACTAATCCTAGACGAAAGAATGGAAAGCAAAAGAATTTTATATTAAAATAATGTTAATGAAACAATTTTTGCTTTCCTAGATCTAGGATATAAGTTTTGGTTCCTTTGGTATGTTTTTTTAGTTTAAGGAACACCAATAAAAACTGTTGCAGAATTTTTTTAAGAGATTTTCTTACATCTAAAAAATAAAATGAAAATTTAATACCCCATTCCTATTTGCTTTATTTATTTTTAAATTAATCATAATAGTTTTTGAAAATTATAATTTCTTATTTTTAAAAAAAATAATGCATTAAACGATACTCCTTAAAAAAAAAAAAAAAAGATTTATAAGGTGGATAAACACTTTATGATTAAGCAAGTAACTAATAAGATGTATGGTGTGTTATTGTTATAGATTTATGTTGTTTTGTGATGTTAATTTCAATTACCACATGCGCTTTAGAGGATTCCCTTCTTTTACCTACAATTAATTAGAATCAAGGTTTATGCCGTATAATATGAATGTAAAACTCTACTTTCCATCCCAGGAGGACATGAATATATAGACTATTGTTTATCAAAGGGTGAAATCCATTCCACAATAATGGCTTCCAATATGAATTCAAAACGCTACTGAATTATTTTCCTCCCAATGCATCTATTTGGACGGATGTTAGAGCATGCAAAGTTGCAAAATTTATAAGAGGAAAGGTCCATGTTCATACAAATACTGCACAACCTTGAAGAAATAAATTCTAGTTTGATCGTTCCAAAAAATCATACTCAAAATGGTCACAAACAAACCCACAATGGGTAACAAAAACTTTTAAGAATCAGCGACCCCCCGAGAGAAGCGACTCTGCGACGGAAGACAAATGCATGAAGGCCTTGTCCGTAGTAGCTGCCGGATAAGACATGGCAAACGCTAAGCCGCTGGCACAAAGACCAACCAATGGTAACTCTGGAAGAGAAACATCCCCCTCCAAGAACTGCACAACTTGGCGCATGCTTGGCCTGGCTGCAGGATCTGAATTGGAGCACAGCAACCCAAGTTTCAATATCAACTCCACTTCCTTTGCTACATAACCTGTACCCAAATTTGGATCCCTTGCCCCAACAATTTCACCTCGGTTCCAGTGAGAAAATACCCAATCAACCAAAATGACATCCTCTGTTCGCCACCTTGGTTCTATTGGTCTTCTTCCACAAGCAACCTCAAGCAAAAAGGCCCCGAAGGCAAACACATCGGTGCTTGTCGTGGCCTTGCCGCTTCGAGTAAGGTCTGGCGCAATATACCCAATGGTTCCAGCCACATGGGTCGTTTGAGGGTCAGTTCCACGGTCATATAATCTTGCAAGACCGAAGTCTCCTAATCTGGCATTCAATTCACCATCTAGCATGACATTACTAGCCTTGACATCTCTGTGAACAACAACTTGCTCCCATTCTTCGTGTAGATAAAACAGCCCCGATGCCACACCTTTTATAACTCGAAATCTCTGGCTCCAGCTCAGGGCAACCTTAGGTTGGTCGAAGAGGTACTTGTCTAGGCTGCCGTTGGGCATGTAATCATAAACCAAAAGCAGCTCTCCCTTGCGCCGGCAATACCCCAAGAGTGGTACTAAATTCCTGTGACGAAGCCGACCAATGCTTACAATTTCTGCAACAAATTCTTTCATCCCCTGCCTTGATTCATGGGAGACCTTCTTCACTGCAATCTCAATTTTAGAGATAGGCAGTATACCTCTATACACCCTACCAAATCCACCGGTGCCCAACAGCTCTTTGTCCCTAAATCCTTTTGTAGCAATATAAAGATCTTCGTATTTGAATCTGTGAGGCCCATATTGAAGCTCCCAGTCTTCTAGCAATTCTGCAAACTTCCTCTTCCTTCTTATGACATAAACTACGCCTGAAATTGCTACCGACACTAAACTAACAATAATCACAGGCAACCCAATTGTCAAAAATTTAGATCTCGGTTTACCTCCTATCCTAGGCAGCTTCGGAAGTAGAGAGATGACAAGTTCGGGAGCCTGGCCGTTCACCTTAAAGCTCCAACCCGTAACATAATGGGCTGTTAGGACTGACCCAGTTGCCGACGAGAAGCCAACATACATGTTTTCTTCAATGATCGGTGAAAGATCATAGGACAAAGACAGGAGCGGAGTTTTGGGTTTACCGGAATCAATTGGAGCCAAAGTGACCTCGATTTTCTTCTCGACACCATCATATTCCACCCAAACTCGCATTGGGCGGCCACTGATAAGAGTCAGATTCCTAAACCCAACATTGTTGTCAGGATAATATCCTGCGGGAGCAGATTTATTGGACTTCAACCCATTTATATCAATCCCAACATGGTTATCATTGATGTCAGCAAACTCGCTGTTCTGGATGGTGTCGAGCTCTACGGCGACAACATGATTGGTGGCATTACCGTTGTTGCTACCATTGAAAAGGCCGAGGTACTGGCTTGGCAGAGCTCCTGGGAGCCCTCTTGTGGGGGCAATCACGAAAGCAATGCCATGGCCGCTCAAAGTGGGATATTCAGAAATGATAGCGAATACAAAGGTCGTAGAGAAGGAGGAAGCGGTGCCATTCAACGATTTCTTGAAGCTTACTGGATAGGGGTAGAAAGCATTACCCTTTTGCTGTCTGGTGTCATTGGTGAGCCTCAAAAGACCATTAGGAGTGATTTCGGCTATGCCGTCTAGGCTTAGATTTGCCGATTGAAACCCGACGAACGTGAAGCTGGTATCTTTAGAGGCTACTATGCTGATTAGGAGAGCGAGAAGCAATACTAGCTTGGACAACATGCCTATCAGGACAGAACGACACTTGCAAAGAGCCAACAGCAGGGTAAATGGCATGTTTGCTGACCAGGTTTGGACTACTTTTGCTGTCTGGTGTCATTGGTCACCCGCAAAGTTTCGCCCAATTTGCCGAGCAACCGAATTTTAGCCGCCAGAACGTACGAAATATCAACTTTTTCTATGGGACCTCATTGTTTTTGTTTTTTTATTTCCTGGGCGGAATCTCTGAATTTGAAAATTATAAAGATTAATATTTAAGTACTAAGATTGTAAGTAATATGCTCCATTGTCGTCGTTGAATGATGGAAGCTGATTTGAAGTAGCAGCCACGCGATCAGCCGCCATTCTTAAGAACAATGGGCAAAAGTTTTTTTTTTTTTTTTTTGTAATACAATGGGCAAAAGTTGAATGAGTCAAGGTTTGCGACTTGTAAAGTATGTAAAGAGCGCCTGGCCCCAAGGGCCATGGCCCATACCCCCCCCTCCCGTTTCGTCTTTGCCTTCCCAAAGTTGCCAAGGTTCCGCCCCATCAAACCGGCATAACCCATCTCCAATCACCATCAATTTTGGTGAAGCTTTCCTGTGATAATTAATTATTATGGAAGCCCAGATTGTCCCTTATCTGAAAAGTTATACAACTTTTTGGCTCTGTCGATGGCTCCAATCCTCCATTGTCTCAATATCTTTCCTCCACCACCATTGATATTTGATGCCACTGAATTGGTGCCAAATACGGCTTTTCTATATGATCATCTTCTTTCTCATAAGATTCGTTTAGAACAGCGAAACCTGGTTTTGGATTAGCAAGCGGTTTCTGCAAATGTTGCCTCTCGAGTCTCGAAGCATTTCTCATGGTCACGGACGCGTCACTACTTCTCAACAATTTGATTCTTCTTCTGTGCCGAATTGTTGGTCTCAGCCCAACTCTTATTCTTCTATCCGTTGAAGGGACAGGGGCCCAGATGTACGCTGGACCTCCTAGTTTTTCCAGGCCAGTCTGCAATAAATTAGGCCACACGACGCTCAAATGCTACCATTGTTTTTTTTTTTTATTGATAAATGCTACCATTGTTTCGATCGTGCATTTGAATGTGATAGGATTTGGCTTATATGATGTTAAAAAACTTTTTTTTTTTATGGTCCAAACTTAATTTCAAGATTTTCATGAAAAAAAAAAAAGAGTAAAATTAAATCTAGATCGTTAAAAAAATAACAGCACTTATACTATAGAAATATTTTTTTTCACAGCAACAAAGCCCAGTCCAAGTTAATTACCAACAGAATATGCATGCTTTCCTTAGTTTCCTGCAGACATCTTAATCCTTCAACTGGGAATCTTCATTCAGGGGCGACCCATCATCTCACTTCAGATTTGAATAATCTCATTCTTAATGCCCAGGATTGACTACATTGGCACTTATTAGATTTAAGTGGGAAATGGTATAGGTTTGCAAATCCTCCATAATGGTGCGTCCAAAATTTTTGCTCCTTCCAAAAATTTGTTATTAAATAATATTCTTCATATTCTTGATATTAAAAAGAATATCGTTTCTATTATTCAATTTATCCTTGAAAATGATGTTGGCAATCTACTCTTTCTTCTTTTCTATTTTCTATCCGAAAAAGAAATATGAGAGATCGAGTTAAGGCAAAGAAATATTATTCAATGGAAGATAGTGCTAAGGGGGAGCAAATATTACGGAAATGCCCACCACTAATAGTCCAAAGGTGGACTAGCCTCATTGTAAGGGGGATTATGAGAGATATACACTTGCAGGCAAAGAGTACAACGAAAAAAATAAAATAGACTCCAAACAATACTTAGAAGGGGTTTAATATGTGTATGCCAAAATAATGCAGAATAAAAAATTAAGTAATCACATAAACATTCATTAAATGATATGAAATAAATAAAATAAGCAAAATCAGATACTTTATTATGGTGGGAAAAAGGAATAATTTCTTCAAAATGGTGGGAAAAAGAAATCTATTCCTTAACATTGGTATCCAATATAAATCCAAAACGCTGATGAATTATTTTGGAGCATGCAAAGTAGCAAAATATATGATCACAGAAGGCCCAATCGACCCAGAGAGCTCATCTTGTCCATGTTTACACATCAACAAATATAGTGCGCACTACCTTAAAAGAAACAATCTACTACTTCACTACAATCATTTCAAACATCATTACTCAAAAGGTTACAAACAAACTCAAAACAAAACAAAAGCTTTTAGAATCAGCGACCTCCTGAGAGAAGCGACTCTGCAGCAAAAGAGGTCTGCGTGAATGGCCTGTCCCCTGAAGAAGGATAGGACATGGCAAAATCACTGAAACCACCTCCCTTATGCGCATATGTTAAGCCCGTGGAACAAAGGCCAAGCGATGATATCTCTGGAAGAAGCAAATCACCCTCCAAGAACTGCACAACTTGGCGCATGCTTGGCCTAGCTGCAGGCTCTGAATGAGAGCAAACCAACCCAAGTTTCAAAACCAGCTCTACTTCCTCCGCTACATAATCTGCACCCAAACTTATATCCCTTGCCTCAAGAATTTCGCCTCGGTTCCAATGAGAAAACACCCAATCAAGCAAAAGGACATCAGCTTCTGCTCCCCGTGGCTCTATTGGTCTCCTTCCACAAGCAACCTCAAGCAAAAATGCCCCGAAAGCATATACATCGGTGCCTGGCGTGGCCTTGCCACTTCGACTATGCTCTGGCGCAAGATACCCCAGAGTTCCAACCACATGGGTTGTTTGAGGATCAGTTCCATGGTCATATAATCTTGCAAGACCGAAGTCTCCTAATCTGGCATTCAATTCACCATCTAGCAAGACATTACTAGCCTTGACATCTCTGTGAATAACAACTTGCTCCCATTCTTCGTGCAGATAAAACAGCCCCGATGCCACACCTTTTATCACTCGAAATCTCTGGCTCCAGCTCAGGGTAACCTTAGGTTGGTCGAAGAGGTACTTGTCTAGGCTGCCGTTGGGCATGAAATCATACACCAAAAGCAGCTCTCCCTTGCGCCGGCAATACCCCAAGAGTGGTACTAAATTCCTGTGACGAAGCCGACCAATGCTTACAATTTCTGCAACAAATTCTTTCATCCCCTGCCTTGATTCATGGGAGACCTTCTTCACTGCAATCTCAATTTTAGAGGTAGGTAGTATACCTCTATACACCCTACCAAATCCACCGGTGCCCAACAGCTCTTTGTCCCTAAATCCTTTTGTAGCAATATAAAGATCTTTGTATTTGAATCTGTGAGGCCCATATTGAAGCTCCCAGTCTTCTAGCAATTCTGCAAACTTCCTCTTCCTTCTTATGACATAAACTACGCCTGAAATTGCTACCGACACTAAACTAACAATAATCACAGGCAACCCAATTGTCAAAAATTTAGATCTCGGTTTACCTCCTATCCGAGGCAGCTTCGGAAGTTGAGAGATGACAAGTTCGGGAGCCTGGCCGTTCACCTTAAAGCTCCAACCCGTAACATAATGGGCTGCTAGGACTGACCCAGTTGCCGACGAGAAGCCAACATACATGTTGTCTTCAATGATCGGTGAAATATCATAGGACAAAGACAGGAGCGGAGTTTTGGGTTTACCGGAATCAATTGGAGCCAAAGTGACCTCGATTTTCTTCTCGACACCATCATATTCCACCCAAACTCGCATTGGGCGGCCACTGATAAGAGTCAGATTCTTAAACCCACCATTGTTGTCAGGATAATATCCTGCGGGAGCAGAATAATAGGACTTCAACCCATTTATATCAATCCCAACATGGTTATCATCGATGTCAGCAAACTCGTTGCTCTGGATGGTGTCGAGCTCTACGGCGACAACATGATTGGTGGCATTACCGTTGTTGCTACCATTGAAAAGACCGATGTACTGGCTTGGCAGAGCTCCTGGGAGCCCTCTTGTGGGGGCAATCACGAAAGCAATGCCATGGCCGCTCAAAGTGGGATATTCAGAAATGATAGCGAATACAAAGGTCGTAGAGAAGGAGGAAGCGGTGCCATTCAACGATTTCTTGAAGCTGACTGGATTGGGGTAGAAAGCATGACCCGTTTTCTGTCTGGTGTAATTGGTGAGCTCCAAAAGGCCATTAGGAGTGATTGCAGCTATGCCGTCTAGGCTTAGATTTGTCGATCTAAACCCATTGAAGGAGAAGCTGGTATCTTCAGAGGCTACAAAGCTCACTAGAAGAGGCAGCAGGACCAAAATGATTTCAGCAAGCTTGGGAAACATGGCTAATTTTTTTTTGCATAAACCTCTTCTCAGTTTCGGTCTCTTTTAAGTCCAGGAAAGGCAGCCTTGGTTTACATTTACCAAAATAGGTCCGTTTTGTCAACATCCCAAGTCTCTCTCAACTTGACGAGCAAGCGTTTTTTAGCCCCCACGAAGTCTGCAATAACTGCGTTCTTATTGAACCTCTCAATTTCCAGGGAAGGATTATTATCATATTATGCACATAAATCTATATTATGAATATTAGTCGGTCTTAAGTAAAACTAAAACCTATATAATTTGCATTTAAGAAATGGTTGTGATTGGCAAAGCTTTTTGTTTTTTATTTTTTTTTAAGAATAGTAATAAGAATTTATTGATAGATATAAAAGGTGAGATAAATTTTAAATTTTTGTAAGAGAAAAGTATTGAAAAAAATATTTATTAATATAAAGAAAAGAATTCAACTTTTTTTTTAGGTTAAAAAAAATAATAATTAAAAAAAAAGTGTTGTCAAATAATTGTCGCTTCACTTGTTGGATGATGGATGACGATTTTAAAGTAACAACCACATGACCCCAAAGTCATTTTTCTCTTACAATTCTACTTATTCTAGTATTGTTGGCATCATTAAAATTGTATGGCAATCATATAAAGTCTATTAAATAACAACGTCATTCATATTATAAATTTATATGCATTTTCAGATTATAATGATGAAATTTGCAAGTTGTAGTGGTCCCATGCATAGTAGACGGTTGATCGATGGTGTTGTTTAAGTAGCAGCCACATGATCACAGCCGCCTTCGAGAAGAAGCATGGCCGTATGGGCAAAATACAAACGACTCAATTTTTCCCACTTGTCATTTGTCAATGTTGTCATGTCATTGTCACGGTGAAGTGGGCTAAAATCCAGTGTGCCCCGTTGCTCTGCTCCACGCAGACAATTCGGCTCACTCGTGTTCATTTGTCAATGGGCGTTGTCAATCGTGTGGCTGTAAGAATGCCAGTGATCCGTCGTTGATTTGTGGCCCACTGGCAGTCCGGCAGTCGACCTAAGATCTGGCTCGTCTGTCTTCTTTTTGTGTTTTCTTTTTTGAGCAAATAACAAAAACAAAAGCAGACCAAAAAAAAAAAATCAAATAAACAGACAAAGCCCGTGACTTAAGTATTATCTAAAAATTGTTTTTAGTATTTAAAAAATAAAAAGAATTTTTTATTAAAAAAAAAAAATCCAAACAAACACCCAAGTGATAAGACTGGGAGCTCACTTTTAGAGTTTGAAAACAAAAAAGATGAGTTTTTCTAAAATGTCTGCTGTAATTTCCTATTCCCACAAAGGCTAACCACGTGCTTGTATGCTTGTATGCTTGTATGCTTTTGAGCGTGGATCTTCATTTTCTTGTTATTTTATCCAAGGAAACAATTTTTTATTTATGAGGAACCTTGGTGCACGGGTAACGTGCATTTGTTTTCTTTCAATTCCTTGTTGTCTACTCCACTTTCTTCTCTAGGTACCCTTCCATTTAATTTGACTGATTGCATAAAGTTTGCCAAATCTGGATAAAAGGGATATGATTTTGACTAAATAATCAAAATAATCATATAAATGGTTTTAATTGAGGATCGTTTGAATTTGCGATTTAAAAAACGCAATTAAATATTTGACAAATTATAATTTGACATTTAAAATCGTAGTTTATTCTTTAAAATTTTATGTTTTTAAAAAATTATCTATTTATCTACGATTTAAAAATGCATACTTTCTTCGTTTTCAAATTGCAATTCTCAATAAATTCATATTTTACAATTTAGTTTATAATAACATTTTATCTCTATGAAATTGCAATTTCAAATACACTATAAGTATAACTACGGTCTAAAATTATATCATATAAATTATAATAAGATAAAGAGTAATTATATATATCATCTTCTATGTTTATCTTATGTCAATCAAAAGTTATGTGGCTTTTAAA
This sequence comes from Betula pendula, assembly GCA_900184695.1. Taxonomy (NCBI): domain Eukaryota; kingdom Viridiplantae; phylum Streptophyta; class Magnoliopsida; order Fagales; family Betulaceae; genus Betula; species Betula pendula. Next base: position 127,808 of record FXXK01000440.1, read on the forward strand.
ATCACTATTGAATTTATTATCGATGATTATAAACTTTTGATCTAATTGTGATTTTAAAAGTCACATCACTTTTTATTGACACAAAATAAATATAAAAGATGACTTGTATCATTACTCTAAAATAAAATGTATTAAATCGTGGCCAGGACTAAGTGCATTCTCAATAGCGAGACGGACAAGAAAAGAATAAAGACTTTTTATAAAGGAATAAAATGATGAATGATTTAAGAAATTGCTTATTTAAATATTTTATGATTCAACAACAACGGCTTTCATCCATCCTACAATTTTTATATGCTGTTTGAATTTGCATGTGAATCAACCCAGCCTTTGGTTGCGAATATGGCTAACATGCCTGAATCATATAAAGATCAATGATCATGGTAAGTCTTAGAGATGCTTGGAGATGTTCTATTATTTTTTATGGTCATGGAAACCTTTGGAGGATCAGCCATGCACGCCGACACTTAAACGGAGCAGCCCACCGCCTCGCTAAGACAGCCTTGGCTCTTACTGAGGACGTGATCCATATTGCTGAGGTTCTCCACTGTATTTCAGATATTATAGCTATGGAACGATGTACTTAATCTGTTTGAACACTTCAATGAATTTCGCCCATTTCCTGTCCAAAAAAAAAAAAATTAAAGATAAATGCTTGTTGTTCAACTTCATCTAACTTTTCATATATGGATAAAGATTAAAGTTGGACAAAAGAGTTAAATATGAAACATTACTCTAATTTAAATAATTTGATAGAGTTCCACATAAACGTTAAGACAAGAAAAATTAGGACAATATCCTCTTCAAACTATAAATAAATTTTCAATGCCTCCTAAGGTCAATAAAAAGACAAATATGACCTTGCAAATTTCTCACATAAAACAAATATATATAGCTAATAACCATGTATATAATATATTCAAAAAAAAATTAACGTTTTGTAATAAATCTAAATTTCTATTTTTTTAAACGAGAAATTTTAATTTTTAATTTAAAAATTTTTAAATTTGCCACACCCTTGTTTTATGTTTTTCTTTTTCTCTTTTAAATTTTTAGTTTATTTTTATTTTAAGGGATTTTTTGTTATTGGATAACATTGACAATTTTTGATAATTTTGAGGGAATATTCTAATTGAAAGTTGAGAAACATTATTAACTGAATTAATAATTTGAGGGAATATTACTTTCTCCTAAAAACTTTTAATATAAGGGATCAGTTTTTTTTTTTTTTTTAAGGGATCGATTTCACATTTTAACAAAAGCCCACAATGTGAAGTTTCATGAAACAAGAATTAAAAACCACGATGTTAGTTTTGTAAAAATTTGAACTATTTATGTCTTAGATTTAGGTTGTTCGGAGCAGATTTGTTCCTTAACTGAAGTTGTAAATAGGTTAACATAAACTGAAGTCATAGATAATTTTTTAATTGTAAATTGTTTTGTCTAAATCAAGAATTTTGTAATTTCATAATGTTGTACTATATTTATCTAAATTTATACTCTTAATATAAAAAAAATTTATGCTCTTAGTATACAAATTTTATGCTCTTAATTTATTATCAAAGGAATATAAAAGATTCCTGTTAAAAAAAAAAGAAAAGAAAACCACAATGGTACGTCTTCATGTAGATAAGTCTTCACGATGGTTGGCTTCTTTTGTTACGCAAGCAAACAATCTTATCTTCTTTTGTTACGCAAGCAAACAAAAGTCCTTCTTTTTGTTCAAATTTTAAGGAATATAAATTGTTTACAAATTAAATGGCAGAATTCTTTGAATTTTATTTTTAAAAGTGTTGCCTTTTGACCATGTGAAAAGTATATATATATATATATATTAAAAAAAATATGTACCTCTTCTACATTAAGAGATACATCAATTTTAAAAGCCAATTTTGTAGGAAAGTATCTTTACTCTTTTTAATTTGATCAACTAATAAAATTTGCCCATGATGTCCAAAGTCCCACTATAATAATATCTCTTCCGACCATGACAGATGCTTTGGTTGTGCCACTCCTGTCTCTGCCAAAATTTTGTATTTTAATTTGATCATGACAGGTTTTTTACTTATTTTTAATTGAAAGGGGGAAGGGATCATGTCAAGTTTTTTTTATTTTAGTTTATGTTTATCCACATATGGAAAATGCTTGGTTTTTTATTTTAAGTATTCAATTTCATCTAATTTATGAGT
>FXXK01000440.1:130606-298696 GCA_900184695.1 Betula pendula
TTTTTATTATTATTAATAAAAGAAAAAAAAAAAAAAAAAAAAAACAACAAATTAGATGGGATTGGATGGTTGGCAGGACACCAAGCGTCCCCCTTCACTGAATTGCCTTGCCAGCCAAAATTTAATAAGGCCAAAAGTATCCCACACGGCCTTTTTCATAAATTTGCTCAAGAGTTGACGAATTCCTGCCTCAATTAGCCAGGCCGAGGCCCCAGCTCAAAATATGTGGTTTAACTTTTAAGTCAAGAAAAGCGGTGAACGAGCATAGTCACCGGGGAAAAAATTTGGACTTGATTTTGATAGATTATATTCGATTTCGAATGGGTCGATCGTAAAAATAAAATTTGACTCAATTATTAAATGGGCTCGTATAAATTCGATTCGATTTATATTAATTTTTATAATATTTTTTAAATTTTATAATAAAAACATCTTAAATGAAAGTGAATTTCCTTTATAGTATGATAAATATAACTTAAATTTTTGTTATATGAGTTTTGATAAAAATATATGTGTGTGTTCTTAAACTCAAATTATATTATTTAAAATTCAAGTTAATTTATTTAATTAACTTAAAGAATAAAATCATAACAATAATTAATTAATTAGTTAATAATTAGTATAAATTTATTGAAAAAAATAAATAATAATTATATTTATTTTACATAAAGAATGAATAAATTAACTAAACAAGTGATGAACAAACTCCAACTCATTCGAAAAGTAAATAAGCCACACTTAAATATATTATTTAAATTTATACTTATTTAATATTCAAAATTATAAAGTAATTGAACTTAACTTTCCGATACATACTTTAACTCGATAAAAGCTCAATTAACCATTCGTGTATGAAGAAAGATGCTTTAATTAGAAAAAAAAAAAAAGGTGAATCCGTTTCACAACTCTTATATAATATTAATATATATAATATATATTATATAATATATATATATAGTATATATATGATATATATATATATATAGTAAGTTATATATATTTTTTACAAAAATTTTAAATTTTTGCACCTTTATATGACATCAATTAATTTTATCTATTCCAAAAAAAAAAATGAAAAAAAAATAATTAATTGCCAAAACACCCAATTTATTGGCGATTATCTCTTTTCAATGACTCCTAACAAGACCTTGGATTGAGATCTCAATCCCAATCCCAATCCCTTCTCAAATATCCGTCAAGATTCTCACGTTTTGACGTAGATCGTGTCTTCTAGAATCCCAGCTGTCTGCAGCGAAATTTCTACGTCTTTTCGGAAAGCTAAAAAAAAGCATTCATTTTTTTTTTTTTAATTAGGTAACTAATCAAAGTTGGATGTGATCGATGGCAGTCCAAAATTTCCAATTCTAGTCTTTGGGCGCAGCCCAAATTTTCCGATCCTCCACCCCACCAGCCTTGTCTTTGGGTTGACGCAATGACCCCCCATGGCCATTAGAGTTAAAGACAATCCCAAAAGCTTAATTTAGTTGCCTGAAAGAAGGAAAATTTGAGGCAAACGCGGTCCTATCTTATTCGACTTTATCGTCTTTACACGCTTGACTCGAATCTTTCACAAAAACTAGGCCCAAAGAAGTCCTTTGCTGTCCTTTTTTTTTTTTTTTTTTTCAAATCTCTCTTTCCCTTTATATCACTTCTTATTTTTCTTTTAAAAAAGTCAAACTTTTTTTAACATTATCAACAACTTTCGTTCATTTTTCTTCACACAAAAATCTAAACTCTTTTCATATTGATATATATTTAAATTCTTATTTCTTATACAAAAAAAAAAAAAAAAAATGAGAATACGGCTTACCACTCCAATTTATCTTTGAATAATTTTACATACATAGTGGTGAATCCGAATTCAAATGGATTCATATCACTAACTATTTATATAAGTAAAAAAAACAATTCCAAATTGCTTACAAACTAAATCTGTTCTATAATAAGTTAGTGATCTATAATTCAGATGATTCTGGATGTCTATGTTACAAAAGCTTTTATTCTTGTCTTGTTGCGAGTTAACTTTTGTATTCTTAGATCATAGTGATTTAGACACTAGCAACAAATACTGAACCCATTTTCCTTAAATTTAGGAAATAAAATTATTTTTTGTTTTTATAAAAATAAATATTACACAATAGATTCCTATATTTTTCTATATCAATTAATTATATTTTTTACTCTTTTTTATCTCTTTTTTTTTAAATGATTACTGGACTGAGTTGGGGTAGCTATAGTGTCACCCAATAAGGGTTAAAGAAGTTATTAAGGAATCTGGATTTAGTGTTTTTGTGGTTTTTTTTTTCTTTTTAGACTTTTTTATATAAGGATTGATGACTATTGGAGTGTCTGGTGTCGAGAGGTGAAAAAACAGAGAAGTAACTATTCAGCAGCAAAATATTTTGATCATCCCTTAAATTAAAATGATCTTGATATCGTAATATGCAATGCAGGTCATGTCATCAAAAGGAAAAACATACATGTACCTCTCAATCTGCAATTTTGTGCAGATATTTTTCAATTTTAATTGGATAATGTATATTATTTGACCTCCGATGTGCCCTAAATGACAAAAATATTCTTAATCACAAGAATAAAATAGATAGACCCACGTTTTTCTTTATTTTTTCTAAATTCATTAGGTATTTTTATTATTGTTATTGATAAATCGAACTTGTACTCTAATCATGATATCAACATGGAGTTTAATCAATGAAGAATATAGGAGATCATTTTCAATTTTATAAGAAATTTAGAGAGATATAAGTTAGTTTTTGTTTTATAAAAAAAAAAAATGCAATTCTCGTATGGAAGACATTCGCTAATAGGCAAGACAGCGTCATTGGTGGAAGAGACAACGTGAGAAAGATGATAGAAGATATGACAGAGGCTTGATTATGCAGTCTTATTATTCTACAACGTCATAATTAATCGAGTTCGCGTGTTTGTTTGACCTTGGGGCAAAGCTGTGACGAAATATTGGCAGCTTCTTGCCTTAATACTCTTGAGTCTATTCACACCTTTTAAGGACTTTAATATTGGAATAGATATTTATCAATTTTCCTTTTGTTTCTTTCAATTTGTATCATGGCATTGTAATTCTATGCAGTAGACTCTCTACTACCGTTATACAATCGAATAACATAATAATAAAAATTAGTTATTGAATTATTATTATTATTATTATTATTATTATCTTATAAATGTTAATTCAGTAATTAATTTTTACTGTCACATTATCTATTGTATAATTATTATGAATCTACAGTGGATGATCACTTCATGTGTAGAGGAAGAAGAGTATTCTCATTAGGAAGAGAATATATTCTCATCAAGAAGAGTATTCTCATTAAGAGTTTAGTCATTAGAAGTTTAGATACAAATAAGAGATATTATTATTAGGACTTTAGTGAATTGATAGTTCTTTTTAATTAGCTATCTAGTATTCATGTATTTTTAGTCAAGTCTATTTATTTTATGTAATCTTTATATAAAGCCATTGAGTTGATTAATAAAGGATATCTAAAGTTAATTATTATTCGAACGTTTTTGTACTTGATTTGAGAGGTGTTAAAGTTCTTCAAACTACCCTTAATCAATCTGTTATAAGCTTTTAATACGTGCTCGAGAAATTAAGCCCGTACATATATAAAAGAAATTGAATATCAATTAATTAATACTCATTTCAAGCATATGTAAGTTGAATTTTTTTTTAATAAAAAAATAAAAAAATCTTCCACCAAGTTCAAGTAATTTGACTTAAATGTAAAAGTTGAATAAGAATCGGATAGGTGGACAAAAGCTCTTAGTTTCATGGTCTCATCTTCCAATTTAACAGGATATTTGAAATGTTTGTCAATAACTTTTGCACGAATGCCTTGTTTAACGTCAAACTTCTTCGAAGGACTCCTTTTCCTCCAAATTCATGAGACCACTATGAAGTATGAATGGTTACAATCGGCTTTTCAACAATTTCCACCGCACGATAATTTGTTTATTATTTTTAATGTTCATATTTCCATTTTGTTTTATTTTTTTTACAAAATCTGCTAATATGCATCTAAAATTGACCGTATCATCCCAGGGAGTGTGTTTGTGAACTTTGTAAAAAGAGATATAGAACTGATCATTCTTATATTTATCTGCAGTTCATTTCCGTATAATATTTAAAAAAAAAAATTAAAATTATCTATTGAATTTATAGAACTCATAGCATATGGACAGCAGAATGATTTGTAGCATTTTTATTATGAAAATCATAAAAAGCCATCTTGAACTCCTCTTTCATACTGTTCATTAATCGAAGAAAAGTCATCTTGAAATATACAGCCTTCTTTGGCAATTTGGGAGTATTAGATATTCCACACCCACGTCAACAATTCCCACTTCCAGTCTTCCATCACCTTTCCCACGAGTCCAACAAAACACTTAACAACCATGTTTTGGAGTGTGCCACTTTGTGACTTGAGTAGCCACCTCAACAAGAAGAGGTCTACGGAAGCATTTGTTTACATGACGTCATGACTTTTCTATTAGCCGCTGGTCACCGTAGATTGCCGGAATCCATCCCCGGCCGCTAGAGTTTCATCTTTTAAAACAAATGAGCTTCAATGTTTTTTATTTTTTTAAAAAAGTGCGGATATTTTAGTAAATTTGGTTTTATTTCGGTAAGAGTATATGTGGTATCACTAAATTGAGGAAGAAAAATAGCTTATTTCGTTCCACCTTTTATGCCTAGCAATAGTTATTCTTTTTCCTAATAGAATAGTCATTCTGAATAACAATCACCTTTTAAAGGCCTAAGAGCATTCTCATCCGGCTCCTTATTTTTATCCTCAAAGTAGGGAGTAAAATCAATTTTTTCTACTTTAGAGAGCTACTTTTTCTAAACACCTACATCTGGCTCCCTACTTTAGGGATCTACTTTGACTTTTTTATTTAAATATTAATATTTTTAAAAATGAGAAAACAAATAAAATTGGAAAAATTAAAAAATAGGAGAAAGAAACTAATATTTTATTATAAAAAAGAAGAGTATGGAGTGAAATGGCTCCCTACGAGTAGGGAGCCATTTTATGCTCCCTACTTTTTACTTTTTTCCTCAAAGTAGGGAGCCGGATGTGAGCAATAAAATGATCAAAAATTCATTTTGACTCCCTACTATAAGGATATCCCTACAGTAGGGAGCCGGATGAAAATACTCTAAGGCCCTAGTCATTAGGATATGTGATTTTTGTTTTCTTTTGTAATTCAAAATTTTTAGCTATTCTATGAGTGTCTGTGTCGAAGAGGGGGGAAAAAACAAAGAATAACTATAGCAGCAAAATAATTTGGGATCACCCTTAAATTAAAATGGATTTGATATCGTACTGTGCAATGCAGGTCATGTCATCAAAAGGAAAAAATACATTTACCTCTCAATCTGTCAATTTTGTTGCAATATTTTTTCAATTTTTCAATTTGATTAATGTATATTCTTGACTCCATTATGCCCATAAAATGACAAAAATACTTTTAATACAAAAAAAAAAAAAAACCCACCGTTTTTTCTCTTTATTTTTTTCTGAATTTATTATGATATTTTTATTATTTTATTGAAAAGATTAAGGAGATCATTGCAAGTTTTATAATAAATTTGGGAAAATAAGTGTTGTCTTTTTTTTTTTTATAAAAAAGAAGAAGCAATTCTCGTATGGAAGACATTCGCAAATAGGTAAGACAACGTCATTGGTGGCAGAGACAACGTGGGAAAGATGATAGAAGATATGACAGAGGCTTGATTATGCAGTCTTATTATTCTACAATGTCATAATTAATCGAGTTCGCGTGTTTGTTTGACCTTGGGGCAAAGCTGTGACGAAATATTGGCAGCTTCTTGCCTTAATACTATTGAGTCTATTCACACCTTTTAAGGTCTTTAATATTGGAATAGATATTTATCAATTATCCTTTTGTTTCTTTCAATTTGTATCATGGCATTGTAATTCTATGCAGTAGACTCTCTACTAACGTTATACAATTGAATAACATAATAATAAAAATTAGTTATTGAATTATTATTATTATTATTTATAAATATTGATTTGATAGTTAATTTTTATTCTCACGTTATCAATTGTATGATTGTTACGGGTCTAGTGTGAATGATGACTTTAGCGAGTTGATAGTTCTTTTTAATTAGCTATCTAGTATTTATGTATTTCTATTCAAGTATATTTCTTTTATATAATCTCTATATAAAGCCATCGAGCTGATTAATAAAGGATATCAAAAGTTAATTACCATTCAAACGTTATTGTACTTGATTTGAGAGGTATTAAAGTTCTTTAAAGTACTCTTAATTTATCCGTTACATATGTTAAAGAAATTGAATATCAATTAATTAATACTAATTTCAAGCATATGTAAGTTGATTTTTTTTTTTTTTTTAAAAAAAGCTCTTAGTTTCATGATCTCATCTTCCAATTTAACAGGATATTTGAAATATTTGTTGATAACTTTTGCACGAAGGCCTTCTTTAACGTCAGACTTCTTCGAAGGACTCCTTTTCCTCCAAATTCATGAGACCACTATGAATGTTTACAATCGGCTCTTTCAACAATTCCCACCGCACGATAATTTGTCCACTTTGGCTACTTCACCTTTCTTCGAGCTTTCAAATCTACATTCTTACAACAACATTCTTTTTTGTTTATTATTTTTAATGTTCATATTTCCATTTTATTTTATTTTTTTTTAACAAAATCTCCCAATATGCATCTAAATTTGACCGTATCATCCAAGGAGTGTGTTTGTGAACTTTGTAAAAAGATATATGCTACTTATCATTCTCATATTTATCTACAGTTTATTTTCGTATAATTTTTCTTTAAAAAAAATTAATTATTGAATTTGTAGAATCATAACAGATGAACGGCAGAATAATTTGTAGCATTTTTATTGTGAAAAGCACAAAAAGTCATCTTGAATTCCTCTTTGATATTGTTCATTAATAGAAGAAAAGTCATCTTGAAATATACATCCTTCTTTGGCAATGTGGGAGTATTAGATATTCCACACCCACCTCAACAACTCCCACTTCCACCACCTTTTACACGAGTCCAACAAAACAGTTAACAACCATGTTTTTTTGGAGTATGCCACTTTGTGACTTGAGTAGCCACCTCAACAACAAGAGGTCTACGGAAGCATTTGTTTACATGACGTCATGACTTTCCTATTCGCCGCTGGCCGCCTTAGATTGTCGGAATCCATCTGCGGCCGTCAGAGTTTCGTCTTTTAAAACAAACGAGCTTCCATGTTTTTTTTTTTTGGTTTTAGTAATTTTGGTTTTATTTTGGTGAGAATATATGAGGTGTCACCAAACTTAAGGATAAAAATAGCTTATTTCATTCTACCCGGGGCGGAGCCAAAAAGTTTGACGAGGAAGGGCCAAAGTATAAATAAAAAATATATTAAGGTAGGAAGGCCAAAACATGAATGATAAACAAGTTTCAGCTAGCTCCAAAACTAATTTTTTTCTTTTCTTTTCTTTTAATGTTTAATTTTAAAGCATTTTCAATAAATTTTTCATTTTTTCTTCAATTCGGTTTAACAGTGAGAAATATATTTTCTTATAACATTTTCTCTTTATCAATTAGAAAGAAAGAAAAAAAATACTATTATTATTATTATTATTTTGTATTTTTTTTCTTTTACAATTTTTTTCAATTTGTTAATTCAACTTGTATGATTTGAATTCTGAAAAAATATTGTAATCTATTCTAATTTTGGAGGGACAAAATTAACAAATTGAAAATAATACAAAAAATCATGGTATTTAGTCTAAATCTTATCTATCAAAAAGAGCAGAGAATTTGTTTTTTTTTTTTAAAAAAAAAAAGGCAATGGTCAAGGGTGTTTACTGTTTATTGCTAAACAGATGTATAAACACCTGTTGAAACAATTTATTGTTGAAAACAAGAGAGCTAAAGCCTGGAGCAGTAATGACAAAATAATTATTTTCTAAATATGATCAAAGCCCACAAAATAACAAAAAAGGATCAATGTTTTTTTTTTTTAATCAAACAGGGACTAGAAGTTTTCTTGCAAAAGTACTCCTACGGCCCAACTGTACATTCCTTTTCACTTATCCTACTATCTGTAACGCACAACCCCAAAACAATTTAAGAGCATTCTAATTCGATTTTTTATTATAGGAATTTTTTTATTTTAAAGAGTTAAAATAAATTTTAGACCATTTTATTATTTTCATTCGGCTTTATACTTTGAGAAGAAAAGTAGGGAGCATGAAATGGCTCTCTACTAGTAGGAAGCCATTTCATGCTCCCTACTTGTAGGGAGCCATTTCACTCTTTACTCTTCTTTTTTATAATAAAATATTAATTTTTCTTTCAAACTTTTTGATTTTTTTAATTTTATTTATTGGAGAAAGAATAAAAAAAAATTCTTAAAATATTAATATTTAAATGAAAAAGTTAAAGTGGATTCATAGTTTAGGGAGCCAGATGTAGGTGTTTATAAAAAGTGGCTTCCTAAAGTAAGGAAAATTAATTTTAGAACCTTCTCATCTAGCTCTTTACTGTAAGAATTTTCCTATTTTAAAGAGTTAAAATGGATTTTGAAGCATTTTATTGCTCATCTGGCTTCCTATTTTGAGGAAAAAAAAATGGAGCATGAAATGAGAGCATTTTCATCCGGCTTTCTACTTTTATCTTCAAAATAGAGAGTAAAAGCAGTTTTTTCTACTTTAGAGAACCATTTTTTTTAACACCTACATCCGACTCCCTAAACTAAGGATTCATTTTAACTTTTTCATTTAATATATGATATTTTAAGAATTTTTTTATTCTTTCTCCAATAAATAAAATTAAAAAAATTAAAAAGTTGGAGAAAGAAATTAATATTTTATTAAAAAAAAAAGAGTAGGGAGTGAAATGGCTCCCTACTAGTAGTTAATTTCTTAACTAAATAAAATTAAAAGTTTAAAAGTTAGTTCATAAATAAAAAAAATATTTTAGTTAAAATAAGAAGTATTTAAAAAAATTATATTAAGTGGTTTTGAAAAGTGATTAGTTAAAATAATTAAAATAATATTTTTAATTTTTTTAATTTTTAATTTTTATATAAAAAAACTCAAATGTAAATGTTCTGACAATCGATTTGGCGACACCTTGTGAAAAGAAAATTTTGAAAAGGAAATGATTGAGAAAAAGCTGAAAACTGATGTTACATGGTTATCTATTAGAGTCCTGATTGGCATAAGTCCAGGCTGAATGCCTGAGCAGGAATGAGGGTTAAAAAAAAAAAATTATTATTTACAGGCTTATAAACAATAAAAATCACTGTTTATGTGCTGGGCTAAAATACTATTCATTTTAACTCAAACTTATTTCAATCTTTACTTTATCTATTAAATAACAAAATACAAAAGAAGACGGTCGCCGTGGCACTTCCCCCCGAGTTTGCCAATAAAAAGTACAGACTCCGGGACATCCCTTATTGCTTTGTCGGCAGCGGACACACAACCTGATGACTTGCATGAATTATTTCCCCTAATTGTTTACATACTTCTACATCGATCAATAGGACTTGTTTGCCGTTTGGGCCTTTGCGGAAAGAAATCAATTCTTTCTCTCTTTTTTTTTTTTTTTGTTAAGTCGTAGTGCAGGTTCTTTCCGGTATAAATTTCACTAAATAAAAGAAACGAAAAATCCCCCTCCCACATCGGCCACAACCCACACAATTGAACCAAGATTTTCAATAGATTTTACAAAATTGGCCTTCAAAATCAATTCAATTTTGTGAGTACAAAGTTTTTCCTTAAATGACTTGAAGAAATAGTTTTTAACTCCGATCAATAAAAATATTATGTGTTCTTTAAACATGTGAGAATACATGATATTTTAATAATATTAACAAAAGTTGGAGGGCATTTTAATAAAAAACATATGATTTTTACATGTTATTAAAAAAACAAAAAAAAAAAACATTTACTTCTTACATGTTAAGAGTACTTTTAAAGAGCTATCTAAATTTCACTTTTAGCCAAAATTAGGTTAATTTTCACAAAAAAAAACACTCCATCAAGTTTTTTACTTCTCTCTCCATTTTAGAGCTTGTTAGACGACTCTGCTTGTAGTTGTACGGTGAAAAAGAAAGGAAAAGGAAAAGAAGGAGATTGTGGAACAAGGAAAAATTTCAGCCAATTATAAGAGGAAAGGTAATAAATTGGGTTCCGAATTTTAGGTCAAAATTAGACTGGGTTCTGCATGGATTTTGATTGAATTGATTTTGGTAGCTTTAGTTTTTGTTGATGATAGATTGTAGAGGGCCGAATTTGTTGATGATGGATTTGATGTTTAATAATTTTGATGATGGATTGATTTTGGTAGCTTTAGTTTTTGTTGATGATGGATTTGATGTTTAATAATTTTGAAAAGTAGCTACCCAAAATAGAGAAAATGCATTGTTCTCTTCAAATTTGACAAACTCGTTGCAAATGCTCTTAAGAGACACGTAAAAATGTTAGAGAAAGTTTATTCACCCTAATTTAGAAGAAATCTTTGTCCATTGTGCAATCCGAGTGAATAATTAAGCATATATCTTCATGCTTTGAAAAATGCTTTAAGTTTTTCTCATTTAATTAGTAACACTTTATCTTAGGTCACTTTTTCTTACAAAATGCAATAGGAAATACAACAAAATGATTTTGCCAGTAATAATGATTGACCACGGGTCCACAGTAACTTTCCTTGCAAATATTGTGAAAGACAAATGGTATTGCAACAGAAGATGTAACTCACTCTCCACAGGTATTAATTAGGTTTCGCTAATCATGGAACTTTTTTTTTTCTTTTAATAATTTAGCAGTTTAGCACACAGAAATAAGATAAAATAAAAACCTAAATGCATCATAGGAAACTCAACCATTTGGATCATTGGATTTTTTTACCATTTTTTTTTTTTTTTTTTTTGCTTCTTGAAGTCATATATTTTTTGGAAAATTTTCGAACAAATCAAAGGAACCTCAGAAGAAAATTTTTTTTAAAAAAAAAAAAAAAAAAAACCAGAAGAAAATTTACCATTACTACCTAGTCACCCCTCCTCTCCCATTGAGAAGGGAGAGAGGCGAAGTAGAAAGAGAAGCAAAACTATTATTCACACCTCTATTCCTCGTGAAAGCGTCGGAGCTCATCTTCCCATACGAAGAAGACCCAAATGAGTGCACAAAATCTTCAAACCCCTCCACGTGGCCCTTTCCTCCATTGTACTCACCCGGTGCTCTCAAGTCGTCCATGATCTCAGCCTCTCCTTCCAAATACATCACCACATGTCTCATGCTGGGCCGTGCTATCGCCGCATTATTTGAACACATCAGCCCTAACTTCAACACCATCACCACCTCACCTTCGTCGTACTGCCCATTCATCCGACGGTCCACAACATCAAGGAGCCTCCCTTCTATGAACCTGTCCCACACCCAATCCACCAAAACTAACTCTTCCGGCATTGCCTTGGGCTCAATCGGCCGGCGCCCACAAACAACCTCTAGCAAAAGTGCGCCAAATGCAAACACATCGGAGCCGGCGGTGGCCTTGCCTGTTCTAGGCAGCTCCGGTGCAAGATACCCGAGAGTGCCCACGACCCGAGTGGTGCTCGGGTTTGCCCCGTGCTCGTACAATCTCGCAAGCCCGAAATCGCCTAGTTTTCCGTTGAGCTCACTGTCTAGCAACACGTTGCTGGCCTTCACGTCTCTGTGAATCACAACCTGTTCGTAGCCTTCGTGTAAATACAGAAGCCCAGAAGCGACGCCCTTTATGATATTGAACCTTTCCTCCCAACTGAGAACTGTTTTTGGCTCATCAAACAAAAACTTGTCTAAGCTCCCATTAGCCATAAAATCATACACAAGAAGAAGATCACCTCCTCTGCGACACCAACCCAATAATTGAACCAAATTCCGGTGGCGAAGCCGACCGATGCTAGCGATTTCCGAGATGAATTCAGGCAGACCCTGTTTGGAATCGTGCGAGATTCTCTTAACCGCAACATGGGTCTTCGAATTCGGAAGCGTCCCTTTGTAAACTCGACCGAATCCACCATGCCCGAGTAGCTCTTTGTCTTTGAAACCATTGGTGGCTTTCTTCAGTTCTGGGTAAGAGTACCGATGTGGGCCTAGTTCAAGCTCCCAATCTTCGATTATGTCGGCGTTCTTTATCTTTCTGAAAAGGTAAATGGCAACGGCGATTGCAGCTAGTGCAAGAATAATAGCTGCAACAGAAACTCCTACTGCAAGAGCTGTGTGGCTCTTCTTGGGTCCTGGTAGAGAAGGCAGAGAAGAGAGATCAAGGGCCGGAGCTTGCCCGTTAATCTTGAAGCTCCAGCCCAAGAGGTGGTGTGAGCTAGCGAGCAAACCCGTTGAAGCAGAGAACCCAACGAACATAAATTCTTGGAGGATCAGTGAGAGATCTACAGGAAATGACAAGATTGGCTTCCTGGGTTTTGAAGAAGACGGCGAGATCGTTACGTTGAGAACATTTGCAACTGAATCGTAGTCGATCCACACCTGAATAGCTTTCCCACTCTTGAGGTTAAGATCCTGTTTGGTTGAATCGTCGGTGAAATACGCTGCGGCGGCGGAGGCGTTGGAGGTTAAGCTATCGATGTCGATGCCGACGTGGTTGTCGTTGATGTCTCCGAACTCGAAGTCTTGGACAGTGTCGAATTCAACTGCGAAGAGATGGTTGGAGAAATTTCCGATATCGCTTGCATTAAGAAGTCCCAAGTATTGGCTGGGCAGAGCTTTCAGATCCTTGGAGGGGGCGATTGTGAAAGCGAGGCCATGGCCTCCGAGCTTTGGATACTCTGGGACTATAGCAAAAGCAAAGGAGGTGGAGAAAGAGAAAGCTTTATCGTCGGTGGAGTTCTTGAACTGAAAAGGAGAGGCATAGAAGGCATGGCCCATTAACCGACTGGTCTCGTTGGTTAATTCAAGAATCCCTGTTTTTTGGATATTAGCGTTGCCGTTTAAGGTTATGTTGGTGCCAACACCTTTGAATCCGGGAAAGAAGAGCTGGTTAAGCTGGGATGAAACTGGGATTGTTAGGAACAAGATAAGAGCAGAGAAAATCCAAAGAAATTTGGCCATGATTTGGGACAAAGAATCAACGCATGGGATCAAAAGGGGGGGGGCTTAGGATTTAGAAGAATATGGTTGGTGAGGTTAGATTGTATTATAGGATTTAAGACAGGTTGGTGAGATTAGAATGTACAATGAATGAAGTGGAAGCATTAAACAGTTCAAGCAAACTATGAAAATGGTTCCAGCAGGAGATCTGAAATTTCTCGCAGGAGCACATTAAGACAGCAACGGCCAATGGGGTCACCTGTGCTGGCTAGTGGCTAGCAGAGTTATGGATGATAAACCAAAAGCAGCCTACGCAATACGCATGTGAAATAAGGCGGTGTTTGGTGGAGAGTTTTGGGATAAGGTAGAAAGGATTTGAATTTTTTGAAAGAGAAAGGTGAATAAAATTGTTTAATAATATGGAAAAAAATGAAAAGTTACTTTTTTTTTTTTTTCAAAAAAGGAGAAAGTGGGAGAAACCAAGCAGAAGGCTCTCGAACTCTGAACTTATACAAGCATCGACCACGAGGGCGGCGATTATAAGAAGGGGTCTGGAAAAATAGAAAAAAGAAAAAAGAATAAACGTTTAAGGAAGGTGGGAAATGAATGCTGAAATAGATTTATTTTTGGAGTCCTGCTACCGTCCGTTTTGGACGAGAAAAAAAAAGAAAAAAGAAAAAAAATCAACTTTTTTTATTAAAACATATGCTTAAATTTATTTAATTTTTATTTTTTTTTTAAAAAAATATGAAATGGGGATGAAATAAGTCTGAACCTGTTTTTGTTAAAAAAATATTTTTTTTATTTTTTTATTAGGATCAAATAAATTTAAGCATCTTTTTAATAAAACAAGTTAAATTTTTATTTTTACTTTTTTTTCTCACTACTTACGGACGCTGGACATCTAGCTCTACTCTATTTTTGTGGTTTGTTTGCTGATCATCGCCCGCCCTCGTGGTTGATGCTTGTATGAGTTCGGAGTTCGAGAGCCTTCTGCTCGGTTTCTAGTACTTTCTCCTTTAAAAATAATAATAATAAATTAACTTTTATTCATAAAAAAAAAAAAAAAAAAAAAAAAAAAAGAAGCAGTGTAGAAAAATGCTCAGAAGATAATTATGGACGAAAGAAAAGCCACATTTAAGCCGTCATTGACCTTTTTTTTTTTTTTTTTTTTAAAAGATTATATTAAACAACCCCATGTGTTGGCTCCTTTTACTTTAGAATCTCTATTTTTAATTTTATTATTTTGAACCCGAGTTTGAGATCAATTTCAATTCAAGTCTTTCACTCACTTTTTCGTTAAATATATTACAAATTCGATTATGTTTCTAGATTAAAAAAAAAAAAAAAAAATTCCAACCAAACAAAAATAGCCTTATGTTGTGGGGTAGGACCGCAATGCCCTACCAATCGTAGTGGCGTTGTTAAATTTATTGTTTCTTGAACTTTCTTTTCTTGTTTTTCTAATGCAGAATTTTCCCTTTTTTCTTTTATGGATGTTGTATTGTTGTGTGCTCAAAAATTTTGATAACTGTAGTAACTTATAGTGCAAGCTCATTTCACTGGTGGAATAATTTTCCGCTAAATACAAAATGGGGCGTTCCGCTGCTCGTTTGACTTCTTTTGTTTTTTTTTTTTTTTTAAAAAAAAATTTACTTAATTTTCTTGCACTTCTATCATTTTTTAATACCTTTGTAATTCAAAAATCTCAATTTTATATATCAAATTTTTAATTTTTTTAAAATCGCACCATTTTATTAGAATTTTTAGTTAAATATTAACGGAAGCCTTAGCAATTCTTAAAATGCCTATATATATAAATTTTTAAATAATTATTTACTTAAAGTAATTTTGTAAATTAATAAAATTTTAGAAGGGTATAAAGATTATTTTATCCTTTGACTATCAAAATATTTATATATTTTTATAAAAAAAAATAATTATTTATTTAAGGTAATTATGTAAATTAATAAATTTTAAAAGAGCATAAAGGTCATTTTACTTTTTGATGGTCAAATTTAACCTCCAAACCCTAACCAGAGAAATGAAATTATAAAATATTAAAAGTTCAATAAATTAAATTAAGAATTAATTTTAAAATTTTAAAAGAATAATTATAAAATTATTAGAAGTTCATGTTAATAAGTAAAGTTATTATTATTATTATTATTATTTTAATTCTCTGTTTGGATAAGACGTTTTTGAAGTATTTTATTCCCTCAGCGCAATGGCGTCATGCGGTGCAAAAACATGTGCCCCGAATTGGAAATTCTACGAATGGTAGTTGAACAATAAATTTGACAATTGACAGAGAAACAATAATGTTCTCCTTTTCCTTAAACTAATACTCTATGTAGTCCAACGTGGAGGTCTTCCGTAAATACTTCTTGGTGAAGACGAATCTTTTGATTTCTCAACTTCAAGAAGACTGCCTCAAATGTCACCCACTTGCCCCATTTTTTATGCAATGAAAATAACGTCTTTGAACGTGCCCCTGACTCATTGGTTAAAGTTTTTGTTTTCTCTTTTTAAAATAAATATTTTAAAATACAAAATATTCTCTTTAAAAATTAAAAATAGCATTTGTTTTTACACTTTTTCAAATTAAAAACAAACATTAATACTCCTCAAAATACATTAACGAACGTCAGCAGATTGTTTTCTTTACAACAATAATGCAGACTGCAAAGCAACTTTTAGGAACCAAGCTGGCCAGTAGTCATGAACATGAAAACGAGTAGCGCTGAACGTCTGGCTTCCAAAAAATAGGTTTAAATTTGTCTAATTCTTAATTTATTTTTTTTAAAGACTAAAAAATAGGATGAAATAGGTATGAATCTATTTTTTGTGAAATTATTTTTTTCTTAAAAAAATAATTTTAAAAAAATTTTTTTTAACAAAAAATAGGTTCAAACTTTTCATCTTCATTTCATAGCCTTGAGAAAAATGAAATGGAGATTGGACAAGTTTAAATCTGTTTTTTTTTTTTTTTTAATGAAAAAAAGTATATTTTTTTTTGATTTTTTTGATTTTTTAATAAAAGAAACGGACTACTCCATGAAAACAGGGACGGCGAAGAAAACCATTGTTTTCTTTTTGGTGTGAAGAAAATGAAATCACTCTCAGGTGCAGGTTGTTGTTATTATCAGGTGTATATATAGAAACCTTAAATTTCTTAACATGAAAGATAAGTCTCCGATTTTCAGCCACTTTCCCATACTTGAGTCTTACGGTTTGAAAGATGATTGGACATTAAGGGGACTAAAAACATCAAACCCACTAACTCAATTTATAATAAATTTGTGGACTCAAAAGGAACGTGGCAACAAAACTTTAGGTTTTACTAATTAAATAATCTACTTTATTAGTTTAATCATGATTCATGATATCAACTTGTGCTGGATTTTTTTTTTTTTTAAAATATCTATGGGTATCAAACCAACGTCAAGGGAATAAAGGATGGGTGCCAGCAGTAACGCCTTGGCTTAAAAGATGTAGGTTTTTTTTTTTTTTTTTTTTTTTCTAGTCAAATAAGGGAAACGGGAAAAGGATTACAACGGAGGGTCTTTGCCACTCCTAATACGAATTGAGGAAAGAAAAGGGGAACAAGTGGGAATGCTACCAAACACATGATTGGCAGCGGCCCATCTAGCGACTTGATGTGCACCAAAATTGGCACATCTTGAAATTTTAAAAGCCTTCCAATCCGAAAATAAACCCAGCTGAGAGTGGATGTCCGCAAACACTGACGCAGAGACCCAATCAGAGCTCAAAGAAGGATCAGAAATAGCCAGAATAGAAACCTGCGAATCACCTTCAAGAATTAGAGAGGAACAACCGACAGCTGCAGCTACTCTAATCGCCAGGAGAGCTGCATGAGCTTCTCCCAAGCCGCATCCATGGAAGGGAGCTTAAGCGTGTTAACCGCCAAAAAGGCTCCACTGTGATCTCTAAGAGTTGCGGCTGCCACTGCAAAACCTGGGCGGATAGCTACATCAAAGTTAGCTTTAAGAGAACCCAAAGGAGGCGGCAACCAAGGAGTCGAATCAGAGGCTGTTTTCCACGCTGAGAGGTGGTGGCCAATGGAGATACGAATGAGTTTCAGAACTTTGATGGGATCCGGCTGGACTGCTCTGTGAATTAGTGAATTCCTCGCCAACCAGATGTTATCAAGCAAAATCAAACAAGAAATCTGGAACTGCCGCACATCCACCAAGGGAATACCCAGCAAAGAGTGAGGCTGCAACAAGGCCTGGGTCCATTCTTCAATTGGGCGAGAGGAGAAGGCTGATAAATGTATGGGCCAGGAGGAGTTAAGCCATAAGATCCGAGCAAAAGGGCACTCAAAAAATAAGTGCTGAATTGTTTCCATCGGGCCCAAACAAACTGGGCAATTTACCAGATCAACATCCGTCTGAGGGGCAAATTTAAAGATATTTGCTCTGACCGGTAAGAGATTCCTTGTAACTCTCCACAGGAAATGCTTCAGTCTATTCTGGATCTTGAGCCCCCAAAGCAGATTCCAATCCGATGGGGGAAGAGGGGAGATCGAAGGAAGTGAAACTGAAGAAGCCACCTCATAAGCAGATTTAACCGAGAATCTTCCAGAGCTAGAGGGAGTCCAAATCCAGCGATCCAGAGAGGAAACCAGAGGAAGGTGGATTTCTAGAATGGAATTTGCAGAGGAATGATCAAACAGAAAATGAACTAGCGGGGCATTCCAACCTCTGAGAGGATAAGAGAACAGATCGGAGACATTCAAATTTGGTAGGGATGGCAGAAGCGGGTTAGGGGATGGCTTAAAACCAGCTATCGAAGGGACCCAAGGGGATGACCAAATATTCAAATCCCTACCTTCTGAGATCAACCAGCAAGCCCCACTTCTAATAATCTGATTGCACTTGAGGATTCCTTTCCAGAGCCAAGAGGCAGAGGCAGGAGCTACAGCCGACAATAAATCCGTCCTAGAGAGATATTTGGCTGCCAAGGAGTGAACCCAAAGTGTATCTTGTTTGGTCAATAAATTCCAGCCTAATTTGGATAACAGGGATTTATTATGAAGCTCCATTGATCTAAGGCCTAGACCCCCAGCAGCTTTTGGGGCACAAATTTTATTCCAACCGATCAAATTCAGGCTATGCTTTTTATCCAGGGGAACTCCCCACCAAAACTTTCTAAGCCAAGAGTCAATATCCTTACAAAAAGATTTCGGAAACAGAAACAAGGACATTGAGTAGCTAGGCAAAGAATTCGCCACTGTCTTGATCAGAGTGGTTCTAGCTGCTTGAGAGAGAAGTTTGATTTTCCACCCAGAAATTCTGTTCAGAATTTTAGACTTGAGATCTTCAAAAGCCAGGGACTTATTCCTATGCAAAAACAAAGGTAACCCAAGGTGTTTGGCCGAGGGGTGGATCTGCCTTAAGTGGAGGATTTCGTGAATGGCCTCTCTGGTAGCTTCTGTGCAATTCTTTGAAAGACAAAGAGAAGACTTCTCCAAATTTATCTTCTGCCCTGACCACGTAGTGAATTTAGAAAGACAGTTCTTTATACAGGAGGCTTCACCCACATTACCCCTGGAGAAGATCATTAAGTCGTCTGCAAACATTAAATGAGAAACCGAGGGGCTTCTTCTGGAAATCTTGATACCATGCAGCAAACCAGCTTGCTCTTCACGTAAGAGGAGACGAGAGAGAACTTCCATTCCCAGAATGAACAAAAAGGGGGAAGAGGGTCCCCCTGCCTTAATCCCCGTCCCGGAGAGAACATACCATAAGGGGAGCCATCAAGCAAAATGGAAAAAGAAACTGTGGTAATACATTGATTGACCATTTGTATCCACTTAGGGCTAAAACCCAGCACCGAGAGCACCTTGGCCAGGAAGCTCCACTTGTAGGTTGATAAGCGGAATAATAGCATATTATACGTGTGGTGCTACCATATATATAGACTTATGATTCTCGTAGCACAAAGTATATATATATATATGCTATTATACGTGTGGTGCTACCGTGCTACTATATATATAGACTTATGATTCACGTAGCACAAAGTGCATGTATATATATATATTTGTGTGTATCTCTGTTTTTTTGAAATTAAAAACCCACGTATATGAATTGAACACTAGAACTTAACTTAAATCGACAATTTATTTAATATCAACATAGTCATTTACAATATTAACCTATCACTATTAAAATACTACAAAGGTGCCACTTGATGGCAATTAACATA
This sequence comes from Betula pendula, assembly GCA_900184695.1. Classification (NCBI taxonomy): domain Eukaryota; kingdom Viridiplantae; phylum Streptophyta; class Magnoliopsida; order Fagales; family Betulaceae; genus Betula; species Betula pendula. Next base: position 149,970 of record FXXK01000440.1, read on the forward strand.
TGAGTCGTGATTGAGAGCAGCTCAGGCTGAATGACTGTTCATTCAGCCTGGTCTGCTCTCAGAATATATATATATATTTTTAATAGGATAGGGTCCACCAAAACAAGAAAAATGTCATGGACTGAATAACTATTCATTTAGCCCAAGACTGATGTTAATAATTACCGTTAACATATTGGCTTGAACTCCTCAAACATTCGGCTAACTCCAAAAGATGAGACCGCATGTGGATCTCATGAGTAATAGTCTAAGCTTAAGTAGAATCTCCTTGTGAGTTGCGCTTATATCTATAAATGTTAGGAAATTTATCCAACTTTCTAAAATTAGTGAAAAGCCAAAAAAAAAAAAAAAAAAAAAAAATCAATTACAAACACATATTTACGTAGTTCACCACTAAAAATTAAGTTTATTAAGTTACAGCAAGGTGTTAATCACGACGAAAACTCTAAAAATAAAAACAACTATAAATACGACCCTTTCACAACTCTCTTGCTTTCCCTTGCTATACACTCAAAAGTACCAAAACTAACTCACAAAACTCTCGTTGGAGTGTTTAGAACAAAAGGGAAGAAGAAATTCGGCCCTGTTTGGCAAGCCACTCCATTCCCAATTCCAATTCCATTCCAATTTTCAAAAAAAACATTCTCACTTTTTATATCACATCAACTACTTTTTAACAACTTTTTTTACTTTTTATATCACATCAAATATTTTTTTATTACCATTCAAATTAAATACTCACTAAAAAACAAAAAATTTCACTTTTCCATACAAAATATTCCCTCTTAACAATCACATCATGCTACAGTAGAATCACTCACAAAGAATAGAATGTTTTGCCAAACAGGACCGAAGTTTCCTTCATTTTTCTATTAGGTAGAAATTTTGTCAGTGTCCATAGCCAGTCGAATAGGATATACCACCGTTCCAAAAGTACTACTAAGTTAGCAGCATTAAATCCGCGCCATCAGGTCTTACTACACATTGATTGCTACGTGGAGATGCTCGCCAACTAAGCCACACGTTTTATTGGTCAAACACGATCTGACGTTCAACATTAAAACGCTTGTCCCATCAATCACGACGTCAGATCCACCTTAAGAGATCCAGGCCGTTAATCTTTTGTCATCCTTTGATCTCGAGTTGACGTGTAGAGATTCTTGTCGGTAGACTGGCACGTTACGTCGATTGAATGCAAATGTTTCAGTTTGTTTGACTAGATCTGGACCGTTGATTTTCCTACGCTCTCCCCTTGCTACAACGCGTCGCTAATCTCCGATAGAACTGGTTTCCCCGCCAGTCGAACGAACGGTTTGTTCCTCCAAAGTTTTCTAAAGTTTTTGCCTCTAATTGTTAAATTTAGATATTTATTTATAAATTTTTTGTATGAAAAAGTGAAAAAATTTTATTTTTTAGTAAATTTTTTATTTAAATAGTAATAAAAAGTTAGTGATGTGATATAAAAAGTAAAAAAATTTATTAAAAAATGATTGATAAAATATTAAAAGTGATATTAATTTTGAGGGAGAAAAAAAAAGGGAAAGAAGAAAGGGTTAACAAACAAGCCCTTAGACGCCTTTAGCTTTAACCACGGTCTATATTATCATGTTTGGGACAAATATTCTATTCTTATTTACACCTTTTAATTTTCTCGGACGTTACACTGACTGCCAACTACTAAAAGACTCTTTTTTTTTTTTAAAAAAAAAAATCGCCATAAATAGACTTGGTTGGTTGATCATATATGTCATTCAAATGCCATGATGAGAAACTAGGATAACACGTCTAAATGCGTTTGTTGGGTGTAGCTCCTTTCTAAATGCGATGCTGACTAGAAAAAAAAGCAATATGCCTCTTTTTCTTTAGGTCGTTGATGAAAGGGCGAGGAGATGGTGGCACCTTGGCCCCGCCAAGAATTGCACCATTCACTTTCCATTAGGACAACAACAATACTTTACTTGTGGCACCACTTTTTCTTAGACCAATACTTTTTTGGTTGTTTCTGACACGTGGTTCCCTATCTTTAATACTAATCAGTGATTTGGGTATTGCTGATAAGGTTGATACAACTGGTTCACAATCGTACTCGTACTGATTTAACGTGGTATTGTTGGGTTAGATGGATAAGTTTAAAAGGTTAAGAAATACATTCGTTCTTCTCCTCTCTAATGTTTAGATTCACGTTGGGCCAGGAATTCTAAAAAGTCACCATCGTCTCCACAATGCCTATTCTTTGATGATGTTGTTTTGAAAAAGAAAGGAAAGAGTTTTCTTGAAATTAGGTCGGAGGAATTTTATCAAACTCAACGTATAAAAATAATGTGTCATTTTAGTATGTGAATAACACATATTTTTTTAATAGTAAAGATAAAGTTTATTTATTTTTTATTTTTTTAAAAAAATATATGCATCTCACATGCTATTAAAAAAAGAGACACGTGTCATTTTTATAAATTGAATTGAAAGAAATTCTTTTAACCCAGTTTAAAGGAAAATTTTGTCAAAAAAGAAATACATTATATTAGACTATAATACTGCTTAATTAGTTGACCCATGGTAATTGGTATGGTAATCGGGCCATCTTTTGTGGATACGGATTTCTTACAATTTTTTTGATAGTGTAGATTTTTAAAAGGGTTTGTTAGAACATCTTCTAGAGGTCTTTCTAAGGGTTCTTCTAGATTTTTTTTTAAATTTTTTTTAATCAAATTGAGGCCTATCTTTCATTGAGAGGTGGCTCCAATTTGATTTAAAAAATAAAAAAAAATAAAAAAATTAGAAGAACCGCTAAAAGGACCTCTAGAATATGCACAAGCATTTTTCTTTTTTAAATTACGTTAATTCAGACCATTATTTATATCGAACGACTTGAAAAATGCTATATATTAAAAATGTGACATGTTACTAATAAGAATTGGATGTATTTTCATAATGTTCTTGTGATTTATATCGTAAAAAAGTTTTGAATTAAAAAATGTATTTTGCTTTACTAAAGAAGAAACGTATATTCAAAAGTGAAGAAAAAACCTTTTGAAATAATTTTTATTTTTATTTTGCTACTTCGAATACATGTTACCTTTTTAATTTGTAGAATTTTTTAAGTCGTTTAATGTAAACAATGACTTGAATTTACGTAATTTAATAATCTACACTTTTAAATAAATTGTAGTGAATTCTTAATCCCTAATCCATCTTTTGTTGAAACGGATCATCTCCATTTCAAAAAAAATTAAGAGGAGCCAATCACCTTATTGTGAGTAGCATTTTTATAATTATAAAAATACTATTCAAAATAGAGGGACCGGCTCCTCTCCCCCTCTCCTTTGAAATGGAGAGAATCCGTTTTCTCTTTTGTTTGGGTCCCATCATTTGCTTGATTTCGAGCAAACATGAAAAAGCTTGTGAGAAAAAGGCAATAATCAAATTTAATCAAATGATATTATTGTCTGGTTCCATCGTTTGATTAATTTAATTTTAAGGGTTTTAACCAAATTTGACAAAAAAAAAAAAAATAATAATTTAACTACCTCCTATGAAAATGCTTTAATTGTCTATATATGTATTAACATATTCAACTTGACTATTACGTCGTTCTCAAGCCAAATAGGAAATTGGAAATTACAAGAAACCCGATTCTATTTATGCATTAAGAAAATGGTTGTTTTTAAAAAAATTAAACATCAGGCAGCCATCATGACACAAAAGAAAAAAAAAATAACGAACGAAAAATGACAAGCATTGTTAAAAAAATATCAAATATTCTATCATTATCCCTAGCTAATATCTCTCCTCTTTTGATCTAGGGAAGGGTTATTTCTTTTATTATTATTATTATTATTATTGATTTATTTATATTTTATTTTTTGTAAGTGGAAGGGCTATCTCTTATTTATACATGAGTTCAGCCCACGAGAAGAAAAGAGAGTTTAAGTCCATATCGGTGTATGAGTATCTTCCTGATATTGCAAATATGCATTTGAGTTTATTACAGTAAATTTAAAATTGGCGTACGCAATAATATATACATGTGAGGATGCTCTAAATTCTAGTAGGTAAATTAATGCATGTGCTTTCCAATGTGATGTCACTAAAGTGGATAAAATGTTTTTAACTTTTTACCATCGCATAAATATCATCTGTTAGATATACATTAAAGAACTTTACTGAAATGGATAACAGAAAAAAAGTGATGTAAAATTTACTAGATACTTTTGCATTACCAAGATTCTCTCAAGTCTAGCAATGTCGCCTTAAGAACTTCAACTCGTCCCAATACCTGAATTTAGTCAAATGTCGACCGAATCAAAAGTGTGATTTAACCACGTTTGTTTTGATATAAAATATTTTATGTTGATTTTTTTAAAAAAAATTTTAATGTTTGTTTGTAACCTTAAAAATTATTCGAAAAATATTTTTTTAACATTTAGCTTGTATGAAAAATCGTGAAATATTTATTATATTTTCATATAATTAGAAGAGTTCCGAGAAAGAAAGAGACATGAGAGAAAAGCTATGAAGAATAAGAGTGTATAAGAATAAAAGACTTTATGAAGTAAAATTCATGAAATTCGATCAATGCAATTACTTGCCATATTGCTTGTAATTTGGATAAATAATTGTGAGAGAACTGTTGTAGAACTCAACTATCTAAGCAAGTGTTCGGGCAATCCGAAACCTACTCTAGCATGTTGGACCCAATTTACATCTTATGAAAGTTATTGTTTTTGATCAATTGAAAAAAAAAAATTTAGGTTAATCAATATCTTATACTACGCAAAATACTCAAGAATAAAAAAAATATTTTTTAAAAAAATATTTTACACCGAGAAAAACATAACATAAAAACATCAGTGACTTATTGAGGCTCTGGTTGTCCTCAAAAGAGCCAAGGTCATCTTTATAGTCGTATATCGTGACTCGTTGCTTGCGGGGCATCACCAAAAGAACAAATATGGCGATAAATGATGTGTTAGCACAAGTCGCCTTGACAACTATAAATTATTCTTGGGAGGAAAGGGCTATTTAGCCTGTTTAGGACTGGAAAAATACAAACAAAAAGAAAAAAGAAAAAAAGGAAAAAAAAAAGAGCCATAAAAAAGAGAGAGATAAATAAGAAGAAAAGTGGTATATTTTACGATAATGCTTTTAACTTTTTGGTTAAAAAAGTGTTTTTATAAGACATAAAAATAAAAGTAATTTTGACTGTTCCGTTGAGTTGGATTTTCATTATTATTTTTTTCTTTCGAAATAGAGTTAATTACACTCATTCTCAGAGGTTATTTTCCCCTTTAATATTACTAAAATGGCTGGAACAGACCTAATTAAAATCGGTACAGGCAGCTCCCATTATCAGTCTCTGCTGTTGGATCAAAGTTTGCTGCAGATGGGTCGGTGCAGCCTTGGGGAACAGGAAGGATAACCTGTTGGGCCGCTTTGCCTGCATCCAAACAATTATTAACAGCTTCAAATAATCTCTTCTTAAATCAATTTGTTCCATCCTATATATATAATCCCAATTCCCAAAGCCAGTCGATCCAAACTCCCATCAAGGCCTTTAGGATGAAGAATATAATTAACCATAGAAATTTCCAGTTTTAATGGCGTCTTCATTTGCATCTCCAAGAGCTGCCTCACTCAAGTATTTGTCAGCCAACTGGACTCTCTTTACATTCTCCTGCTCTTTGACAAGCATGTTTCCATACTCAAGCAGCTCCTCGAGACTCATTTTTGGTTGCTCAAAGGTTGGAGGTCCCTCCTTTGAATTCACAAGCCTTTTGCCAACATTTTCTACCCCCACACTTGATATCCATCTCCTCACTTCATCGTCATAGACTCTTGCCCTCAGGGCACCAAAGAAGTCTGCACCCAAACACAATCATATTAATCACTTTCATATGGTATAGTCATATGAACTCAGCCACCCAATACAAAAGTGATTTAAGTCCACCTTTCATAAGATATAGTCATACTAAAAACTGTTCAATTGTCTACCATTTTTCTGTTTCCCCTTAGAGTTATAATATAATAACTAATAATCAATTGAAATCTACTAACTAATCAATGTATATTAATTACCAATGGACTGTCCAGGGAAGGTGTCGACAAGCTTCACTATGTCCTCCACCGGGACACCGTCTGTCCTGAAGATACCGGCGCAAACGCCGATGCAGTCTTCCCGAGAAGGTGCCCAGTAGAACTTTTCCATACGACCGTCACGGATGAGAGGGGCATACAATGTGGAGAAGTCATTACCGGTGACTATGACCGGAACCCGGGGATTCTCCTCCTTGTTGTACATGCCGGGAAGCTGGACACTGGTTGGGTTATCAGCAATGTTCATCAGGGTCGCATTCACCATCTGATTGTTCACCGTGTATTGGGTTGTTCCGCCCAGCCGACCCGCTCCGGCATCCAGGTCATTGATGAATAGGCAGCACATTTTTCCCTTCCTGATTATATCCGCTGCTTCGCGATACCTTTGCCTAATCAGTTTTGCAGGCTCCCCTGCGTTCCCACTTTCTAATTCTCCAGCGCTCATCATGATGGGGCTGAAAATTATTCCCAAGATTTTCTATAACATTTTCATGATTCCTATAAGAAAGATGAAAAGAAATTGACTCACTTGATTCCCATTTTGGCAAAGACAAGCTCACATTGGAATGATTTTCCTTGGCCCTTGCCTCCCCAGACACCCAAGATGAGAGGAACCTGTCACAATTATTCACCAATCATCCTAATAAATCTTTAAAAAGTTAAAACTTTAGAATAGTCCACTACGAACCTTGATGTTTGGCAAGCTCAAGAAATTCTTGGTGATATGAACAACAACCTTGTCCATGAATGCAGGAGCAATGTAAAATCCATCCATGTTGTTATCAAGGTTGAATCTGGAGAATCAAAAGACAGACCCATCTGATACGCCCTCCAAAAAAAAAAAGAAAAAGAAAAAGAATACAGATCCTTGCAATAACCAAAATCATTCTCCAACATCTATGTCATTTAAGGTTTAAGTTACTAAGGTTATCAAATGAGTACCCATCTGATCAATTGCCAAAAACTGATTTGGAATTACTGTTAACAATTACACTAATCAAAACATGAATTACTTACTGGCGAAGGCCAGCACTGGAGTAATCGTAGGAGCTCATGACAGCATAGTGAGTCCCGGAACTCAGAGGAGCTTGGAAGAGAGTGTCGACCATTCCCTTTCCTCTAGTAATGTCCTGTTGATCGTCGGAAGTGTCAAAGGCTAGTCCTCCCCATCTGTCCTTGGAGCTCTGTTTCTCCTCGTCGTACTCCGCAACAGGCTTGAAATTCGCAGACGATATAATCCTCTGGTGGGTGATCTTGGAAATGGAGCTCACTCTCTTCAAGCTGTTGCCCAAAAATGCCGAGCTTGGAGTTGGAGCCAAAGCTCCTGCCCCAGAGCCATTCAATTTCAACTGCAAAAAACATGCTCCCTTCTTTACACCCAATAAACTACAAGATTCAAATGAAATCACTGATTCCATTAACTAATTTTGACAAACCCAGGTGCTAAAAATTAAACCTTTTTAAATGAGAATGAATTGAGAACAGAGGTAAAAAAAAAAAACATAAAACTCTAAAGCAACATGCAGAAGTGCATACGAAACTGGCTGAATTCTTCGATAAAAACAATGGAAGAGATATCCCCAAAAGAGAGCAAATTCAAGAACGTATTCGGTAAAAACAAAGTGAAAAGGAAATCGAGTTGTATGGTATGAAAAGGGCGGGAAAAACGTAGTACCGATGCTCTGTTAACAGCCCCTACAGTTGGAACTGAGGCAGCCATTGATTGCAAAAGGCCCCAACGGTTGTGATCAAGTGGGACTCTTAAGAGGTAGAAGACGAAGTGGTACTGAAACTGTTTTGGAGGAGGAGCGTGAGAGGGACTTTATAGGGGTGAGCTTTGGAGTGTGGAGAAACTGAAAATGAAATAGAAATCCTGTGGATTGGCTTACGAATTTCCTAACGGCCAAACAAATGGTATTGGCTGTATTGCGTGGCTCTTGAGTCTTGGGTGAGATGGATGTTGGTTTTGGAGTGTGGGCTTAGACTCCATAGTTTGGTTACAAACAAAAGTGGAGGAGGCCTCTCGGGATTGGGATTATTGTCCATTTACTTAGTCGGACAGTCTAAAATTTATTTAGGTAAGTAATTTTATATGAATTCTCACACCTTTAATAAATATTTCAATCCAATATATCGAAACTCGACTGGTTAGAGGTTAGGGTTTAAGCTTCTCTCTCCTCCACCCAAAATTAGGTACCAGATTTGGGGAAACAAATTGAGTGATGTATTAATCAAGCTTTTTATGTAAGCTTGGATTTCTTATTACTAATCAAGGGAAGAGTATTGCACTTATTGGGATATTGTCCTAAATTGGAGCATTTATTTTGAAGTAGGCATAGGGTTATGATTAATAGGTCGCATCTATTTCTTTATATCTTCAATTTACTTTAATAAAGAAAAACAATTATCCTAACTTAAAAAAAATATTACAATTGTCAAGCGTGGATTTGCTTTTTGGTAAGCAATCAGGCATGGCTTTCGTCTCGTTGTAGTAGAAACAATACATCATTTGAACTATTGCATATATTTATCTGCATGCGGTTTAGGTGCTAATTAATTAATTAACAACATGGAGTGAAACCGGCACCGGCACATAAAAGCATGCGTCTTCTTCCATTTAACAGAAAACTGAAAACCATGGCTATCTACGGTTCTACTTAAATAAAAATAATAATAAAAAAAGATAGGAGTGCGACCCTCAAACCATGGCTCTTTGAGGGTCGCAATTTCTTTTCTTTTTTTTAATATTTTTAAAATATACCCTCAAAAATTTGTTTTTGACCACTTTTTTTTTTTTTTTAATTTAGTTTTGGCCATCGCAAACCTAAAATTCTAGTTACATCTCTAATGTATAGCTTATTTATTGGTATTTGTAACATTTTTTTTTATTAATTGTTTTGATCATTTTTAATGAATAATTTCTACATTATTTTGGTACCCATCACTTGATAAAAGATTTGATAACTCTAGCATTTCTCATTAACAAAATGAATGATTTAAAGATAGTTAGAGAATGAAGTTTAACGTCCCAAAAAAAAACAAATAAGAAGATGATTATTTGTCCTGGGAGGAGAGCACGTGTCAGAAGCTGAAGACATCTCATATTCATGAATCATGATCCTTATATTTTGTGTATAATTGTAGAGCATGTGGTGGAGTGGGGAGTGGGCAATCACTGAGCTTCAGTGCTTCACCTTTCAGGGGGTTACGTTACGCCATGCTGGAGTACTGGGGTCCAGGAAGTCCAGGAATGGGGCAGATTCCCTATCTTGGGCACTCTGTTCCACGCTCTTCTTATTGTCGGGCACCGATTCAATTCGGCCGTAGACATTACTAAAGCCGTCCGGCCTGCCCACCAAAGCAAATCTCTTGGGCCTATCCTTTACTTTTCCAAGAGGCCCATCTGGGGACAGAAGAGTCCAGGCCTTTGGTGTGGACCAATCTAACCCCAGCCCAGTTTAAATCTGGACTACCCGCCCAAAGCCCAGTACCCTCTTGTGTTTAACTAAAACTCACCTGGAGATACTGCCTGACAAGGATGAACGACCAGATTTCATAGAAGACAATTTGATGAGCTTGTTCATTTCGGCCTCAAAGGTTATATTCAGGTCAAAGAAAAAACACAAAGTGCAGATAAGAGAAAGCATTAACCAGAATGAAATTCACCCTATGGAGGAGATCCACACAATGCATGCACCAGAAGGAGTGTAATAGTCGGCAATTCACTCCTTAAGGGCCATCATTAGGAACCACAACCCTAACTGTCTTTTCTTATCTTTATCTTTTTCTAAGCACTGTCTTTTCTTACCTAAAACTAAATTGTCTGATGTTTAGTCAGAGTTTAATAGTTTGGTTTCTATCATTTTGTCCAAGTCCTTCCAATTGGTAAGCAGGGTGGACTCGTTTTTTATTGGCGTAATTGTAACAATCTTGATGTTACCCTTTACTAATAACAATCTTTATGTATTAGTCCGATCAATTATAATAAGATAAAACTAAAGTGATCCTCATACATTAGTTCAATCGGTCATGATACAATCGAATGATCAATCGAATTTGACACGATTGAAAGCTTGATCAAACATCTAATCGATCCTATTAAATTAGTTTAATCGATCATAATACAATCAAATGATTGATCAAACTCTATGATCTTGTATATATTATCAATCCTTGTGCATTTTTTCGATCAATCATGATAAGATCAATCCGATCGATCTTAGTGCATTAGTTTGATCGATCGTGACATTTTCAAATTTGACACAATTAAAGATTCGATCAAATATCTAATCCTAGTGCATTAGCCCTATTGATCGAAATTTATGAATTTTGTATCATCAATCCTTGTGCATTAGTATAAAATGTTCACTATTAAATGAACTTAAATTTGTTTATTTTCAAAATCTTCATTCGTAATAGAAAAAAATATTTTATCTTGTGTTTCTTTTGTAAAGCTTTACTGTAAAGCTTTACAAATGAGGTATTTCAATGTTGTCAACGATAATGAGGAGGAGAAGTGGAGGTTGTGGCCGGTGGCGCCGATGACCGCGCGTTAGGAGAGTTGTAAGAAAGAGAAGGGAATGAGAAAGGACTCTAAGAAGTGTCGATTCAGTATGAAGTGGCATGACAAAACGATTGGGTGAAGAGTTATTATATGCCATTAATTAGAAAGCAGGTGATTGGTTATCTATAAATACGGTTTACCCGAGATATCGCCGTTTTGGGCATATGAAAAGGTCCACCGCTTCTTTCTCTTGTTTTCCGTTCAATAAAATAGTAAAAAATTTTGCAAGCACTCCCTCCATTCTCAATCACCACTACTTCTGCCAAATTGTTAATTTAAGAGGAAGATATCTATACACAGCTATCCTATACGTTAAATTCAACAAGAAGAAGATATCCATACGCTATCCGATGTCGTTTACCCCTTAATTTGGACCATCTGCCTACACTAATTCTTGAATTCAACAACATAAAACAATTCCAGCACTCATTCCCTTGATCTTTTCCAATTCTACACTTATCAGATCAAGCTAGACCTGAACCTTGATTCAGAATTGAATTTGTTAATTATAAACTTTTTAGCGCGTAATTACGAGTCATCCAACCACGCCAACACTCAACATGAAAAAAAGAAGTACAATTTTTATTTTAGTGAAAAGAAAATAATTTTTTTTCATTATTTTATTGCCATATAGCCACTAAAAGATTATTCCCATAATTTTGAAGATTAAGTTTGAGATATTTGGTATTCATCGAGTCATTGTAATTGCCGAAAAATGTAGGAGTACTATCCGTATCTTTAGATTAGAGTAAGGTTAAAACTTACATTTTTATTTTACAAGAATATTCACGTATGAGCTTTAATTAATCTTTGTACAAGTTCTTGTTACAAAAAAATAAAAAAAAAATTTCGAAGATTAGTAAGACTACCATATTCACATTGTAAGATAATTCTAAGTATCTTAGATATATGGGTAGTAATTAAGCACATTGGCAGGTCATATTTCCAAACAACAAATACATCCAAAGCAGTCAAGAAAGATTAAAAATTTAAACATGACCTTGACCAGATGAGTATAAAATAAAAAAAATTTCATCTTACTTGGGTCATATCTCCAAATTCTTGAACTAATGAACATAAACATTTCTCTTCTTAATCTCACCCAAGTGGAGAGACAAAAACAATCTCACTAAATAAGGCAACTCACCCAAGCCAAAAGAATATCGTATAAAGATCAATTAATCCAAAAAATTTCTTTAAAAAAAAAAAGGAAAAGAAAAGAAAAGAAACAAAACTGTTCTTAATTAAGGGAATAGAGAGTCCAGGACTTGAAAACGAGGATCATCATCCCGGCCCACTGAACAGCAGAAGAAGTATGTAAATGCAATCAGCGAGGCTCATAGCTATATATACAACTCAACCCCACCAAAACCTCCACAATAGCAGCCTCAGCCTTCTCCAAATCCGAGTAATGCAGCGTCTGCAACAACAGGACCGTCGGCTTTGCATCAAACTTCTGCCTCTCCAAGTTCCTCTCCGCCTGCCACTTCACCGTGTCATGAGCCAGTGGCCCCAGCCACCCGATTATCTCCTCCAGCGCGTCTCTCCACCCCGCCGCCAGCGAGTGCCCATCGCACCCATTCGACTCCTCCTCCTTCTTCATCCAATGGCTCTTCAGCTTCACCCTCACCGTCGCCTTCACACTCGCCGGCAACATCTCATACAACGCCTCACGCGCGTCCTCGCCTATGGTGGCCGGCGCGTAGAAACACCGCTCCGCGCATATTATCACGTTCGCGTACCGCAGCGACAGCCCCGACCCTCCCACCGTCGACGGCGGAGCCAAACTGAAAACCCGGTTGTACTTTCCTATCGCTCCGCACTTCTTGTTGCTCGTAAACCCGATTTCGTCCGAGAAAAAGCTGTTCGATTCGCTGCTGAAGAACCTCACGATTTCCTTTTTCTGAGACGTCTTCGGCATCGGGCCGGATCTTGAAGCGGGCTTTTCGTTCGTGTCTCGGAATTCGATAAGGCAATGGTTGGCCTCGTGGTCGAACCAAAAGATTTGCCTTTTCTGATTCGCAGCAGGACGTAAATTCTTCGAGAGAGACGGTAGACCCGAAATGTAGGGTCCGAAAACGGTGCAGATTCGGGCGTAGACGATGCAAACGGTTCGAGCCATGAGTCCTACGCTCCGGTCGAAGCTCTGGTTCCACAACGAGATTTCTTTGTAGTGTTGAACCTGTTTTTTCTGAAAGGCGATTTTCTGCTTTAGATATTCCGAATTTGTTTTCTGTTTCGGGCCCAGAGTGTTCTTCCACCGGTCAACTTTCCGCTCCGATATTTCCATTTCGGAGAGGGATTCCAACGCTGCGTACAGATTGGCAGTAGTGGATATGGATTTCTCCATTCTATCAATGATTTTCTGGACGCTTCTCGTATCGAATTCGAGTTTGCTTATGTCGATGATTCCCAGCTTCAAATCGTTGAAGACAATGTCGAACCGGTTAAGCCCGAAATCGGAGCATTTCTGGCCGAGTCGAGAGACGGTGGCGGCGGCTTGATTGAGATCCTCGAGCCGCTCGGCGCACGCGAGTTTGAGAAGAAATCCTTCGTCTTGGGTGTTCAAGTAGGCGACGCCTTTGGACCTCATCGTTTCTTTTCTGAGCTTCAATATCTCGTCGTCGGCGAGGGACCTGTAGAGAGAGACGAGTCGGGTCATGGTCTTGGCTGTTTCGAAGGCTAGGATTCCGAGCGTTGGCGGGTGAGATTTCTCGTGGTGCGAGAAAAGATGGTGCAAGGAGATGCTCTTGGTGGCCCCAGAGAGCCAGGCCATGGTGGCAACGACCATGCCACGCAGATGACGGGGTGAGGGTTTTAGGGTGGAGATTAGAGAAGAGAGACTCTCTGGTATTTGAAGGTGCGGTGGGAAATGGAGATGGAGATATTTCGAAGCTTGTTCATACGGACGCGTTAATACTGTTGGGTTTAAGATATACGGAATTATGTGTTCGACAAAAGAATGATGGCAGAGACAAAAAAGAGTGACTATGATTGGGGGTGTAGCGCCACGTAGGATTCCGGTTTTGTATCGGTTAATTTGAGGAGAGACATTATTGGTGTTTGAGGATCGTTCTACTCAGTTTCGATTTGGGCGAGAGTCGGTGGTTGTTTGAACGTTGAACTTTCATAAGATATGACATGACATGAAATGATGCTATATATATAGAGAAATTCTAAATTTTCCTCTCTTGTCCTTTTTTTATTCTTCTATTTTTTAAAATTACTATTTTATTCTTCTATTTTTTAAAATTACTATTAAATTTGTGGTCCCCATGTATGTTTACACATAGGGACAATAGATCCAATGGTGATTTTGAAAAATAAAAAGATGAGAGAAGAATACAAGAAGATGCTGTAGAATTTCCCATATATATAGTAGTATATAATATATATATATATATAAATCTCCGAGTCTTGCGGGGGGCAAAAGCTTTCTTTGCGTAAAGGTTTTAACAAAATTGGTAGACAAAGATATTTCACACTTGTTTCTATTCTTTGGCACATGCCTCATACGTACGTACGTGCAATCAGTAATGTTTTACCGCGTTTTACGCGGTGTGAAAGCATGAAAGTTGGGGATAAATATAGCACCACCTACTTTATTTTCACTTTATCATTTTTAATATGAAAAATGCTACGGTAGATATTCTTCTATCATATTTTTATTTTTAAAAAATTATCATTAAATTTGTGTTTTTATATGTATTATATTATTTTTTATTATTAAGAGAAAAAAATATAGTATTTCTCTTTTAATATCCATATTTTCTTTGCTAGATCAAGCTGAAAATTAAGTTTTATTTATGCAAAATTTTATGTTATAATTATTAACATGGGACTTGTGCACATTTAGAAGATAAAAAAAATATGATACGTAGTACTACTAATTCCTTTCAAGATTTTGCTTAGGTGATGTTACAACACTCAAGTTGTATCATTTCTTATACAAAGAACCTCTAACGTATCTCTTTCCTTTCTTCTTAAAAAAAATAATAATAATACTTCAATTTTCTATTGTATTTTTCTTTAATACTTGAACTTGAAAGAAATACCTTTTTTTTAAAAAAAAAAAAAAAAAGAATAATAATAAAAATTATATTTTTATCTTATAAATATTTTACAATAATGATATAATACTTCTAACTGATTTTTATTTATTTATTTTAATGAGAATTAATTAAAGAGTTAATTAAGATTGCTATGCCATGGTTATAAAATATTTATAAGATAAAAATTTTACTTTCAACATTATTCTTCTTAAAAACGAGTGAAGTACGACAAAGTAAAAAGTACACAGCCTCATCAAGTTACAGTGTGGGAACACAAACTTGAAAGTGATATGTGAATGATATATTTAACTATTCTCATCTTCGAAGTCCTGCAGACTTTGCAGGCCTTTTTATCGGGCCAAAAAGTCTTTACACATTTCTATCTTGTTAATTTGTTTTGGGACGATGAAGTCAAGGTCATGAAGTCATAAAGCGTGTCACGTGAAGTCATAGTATAAAACCTGAATTCACACACTGGAGAGTGGAGAAGGACATCATAGTTAAATATTCTTTTTTGCTTAAATTTGGACAATGACACGTATATACCAATACATCAACTGGAACGTTGCCCAATCCCTCGAAACTTCAGTGGTTTCTGGTCGTGAGTCAAGAACACGACTTTGACCAACCAAAGACTTCAACGAGATATATTTTAAGACGGTGGGAATTTCGGGTGCAGTACTCTGGGAATATATCGATCATTACCAAAAGGATTAAGGTCACACTCTCCATGGGAAAAGAAGAATCCAGACATGAAAATAATTAAGTACCAAGACATGACCAACTGCGTAGGTTCCCTCTCATATTCCTACGTACTTTCTAGACTCATTTTAAAATTATTATTAGATATGTGATTTCATATATATTCACATGAAAATTACAAATTTAATAATATATATTTTTTTTTAAAAAAAAAATACAAATAAATATTGTACCATTTTTCATCTAATTAATTCAATCAATGAAAATGTATAGGAGTTAGCTATATATAAACATGAGAAAGAAAATGAGGGATAATTACAAAAAGATTATAAAATAAAATCGTATTTAGATTAATGATTTGTCTATATAGTAGTACACCCCAATCTTAGGCGTGATTTAATTAGATGACTATCAGGATACATATTGATAAATCAGGGTAGGTGAATTCTAGCCTTCACACAAAACCATTCACATAACACGATGAATTGTCTATTCAAATTATAAGTTTTAAGGCTTAATTATTTAAATTATATTTCAATATTATCATTCACTTGTGAGTTTAAATTCTATTTCAACCAGTGGTGGAGCCAGAATTTTGATTTAGAGGGGTCAAGATTAAAAAATAAATTTTAACAAAAATTAATTAAAATTTTTAAAGAATATAACTAACAAAATAAATAATTAATTCAACAAAATTTAATTATTATTTAACATATAAATGTAACTTACAATTTATTTTTTCATGCCTAGCGTTAATTTTAATTTATTGAGTTGTCCTCGATAAGTCTTCATATTTTAAAATAATTGCATGAGTTATTTATTGTTGATAGTCTTGAATATATCATTTTCAATAAGAATAAGACTAAAAATTGCACCATAATAAAAATTTCAACGTGTATCTTCAAGTCTTTGTAGTTTTTTTTTTTTTTTTTTATGGAAGCCACAAATAGTAGAAATTTCAGTATTTCATAAATTTTCGCAGCTTCAGCATTAAATAACTATTCATTAAAAAATATTAAAATTATTAATAAAAAATGAAAATAATAATTAATACAGATTGCGAAAGGAATTGTAGGTATTCAGACAGGAAAATATTCAAGGATGTGATTTTGTTTAGGGAATCACGGGAAAATTTAGCAAAATGCTAAACAGAGATATATATTATTAACTATCAAGCCACCATCTCTAATCAGGAAAAGAAAAAGAAAAAAGCCACCATCTCTAATTAAAATATAATTGAAGAATGCAAACTAAAGAATGGTGGAAACTGGCACGAGGCCAATGTTCCCACCCAAACTCACGTTTAGTTGAGAAGAAAGTCCACAGGCCCACTTTTTGTTTTTTTTGTTATACTCAAGCCCACATTTGAATTTAAACGCATCATTTCCCAAGCCACCATTTGAAACTCAGTCCTATCATAATTCAAACGCCTCGTTTTGGGCAAAAAAGTAAAAGACTTTTGAGAAGTCGTCCTCTTCCTCCTGCATTAACCTAAACCTGTAAACACTGAACAGTAAGATGGAAACAGAAAAACCAACACAGAAAGACAGTAATGTCATGAATTATTCACATAGTCCCGGTCCTCCTAGAAATTTTTTGCCGGTAATATCAATGCCCTGATGAAGTGGCTGAGGGTGGGCGCCAAGGCCATCCAAAATATTCTAAAAAGGGTAAAGAAAATTTTTGGGGGTTGAGAGGGGGCATTTGACCCCTCTCGACCCCTCTTCCCTCCGCCCCTGATTTCAACAAATGAGCCCCCATAAATTTTTTAATTAAAATAGAAGGTGATCAGGTAAATGATAAAAATAAGGTTCGAACTCAATATATTTATTCTGATACTATGTTAAATTATTATTTATCTTAAAAATTTAAACTTATAAACATTAATAAATTTAATTATTTAATTGATGGCCGTACTAAATAATTGTTTCTACAATAAATCAGTATTCCGGAGAATTGTGTTGTGGCCTGTAGGCTCTCTCACTTAGATCCTCCCATATATGATGTCCAGTGTCCACACTGTAGGGTTTGTTTGTATTTTTGCTTTTTTTAAACTTTTTTCTTTTTTTTTTTGTTGGGTCATTGAGCTGCACAGTTTGCGTGAGAGAGTATTTCACGCAAACTGGGTGGGCTAATAACTTAGGTCTAGGGGCCCAATATAAATGGGTCATATGGGCATGGTAGAAAGGCAAGACCCACTAAAATAGTGACCTAGAACGATCTTCAGAATTCGTGAGTCTGCAGATTTTCTAGGTGATCAACACGTGAGAGTTTGCAAGCCCATTTATAAGTAGGCTCGTCTATATTTAACCCCTACCTAGGCTACCTTAAACAGACCATGTTAAGGAACACACTGAAATTTGCAAATATTGAAATTTGAAAATTTAAGGATTGAATTGATATGGCGCGTTTACTTAGAGTATTTCTAGTAGCCTCAGTTAATTTTACTAGCCAATTTAATCAAAAATCACATCCTCTCTATTTTAACCATCAATTTTTTAAAAACATTTTTAACAGCCTCAGTAAATTAATTACTCACTATCACTATTCTATTTAAATATTATTTTTTAAAGTTTTTTTTTTCTTTCTTTATTTTTTTTTTCCCGGAAACTCGTCTTCTATCCCTCTTCTCTCCATCACAGAGTCACAGACCATCAAACCAAATAGAACAAGAATAACTAATTAAGTTCAGATAAACGCAAATCAAAATAAAAAATCAAGCATATGATGAATTCCTTCGGTGCGATTTAAATGGGAAATGAATTGACTGAACATACTCGAGCAAGAAAGGGAAGAGGAGGCGACGAGCGAGGAGGCAGCGGAGGAGAGCATCGGCGAGCTATGAGGGCAAGCGCTTGAGGCTTCGCCTCTGCCTCCGCCACTTCTCCACGCTCTTTTCGCTCTGGCACGCCGCTTCGATGCAAAGCCCAACCAAATCGCTCTCTGTCTCTTTCTCTAAGGATTTTAAATAAAAACCTTCAAAATCTCTTGCAATCAGAGAGAAAGTGAGGGAGAGAGAGAGAGAGAACCATGCGTGGGAGATGAAGGAAGAAAGGAGAGGGAGGAAGAAAGAAAAAAAAAATTGGGGAAGAAGAACCGCTGGAGAGGAAGCAAAAAAGAAAAAGAAAAGAAGAAAGTCAAAAAGAAACAGAAAAAACCTAAGAGAGAGTAATATTTTTTAAAGGTTTGATGAGTGTATAGTACTCATCAGGTTTGATGAGTACTGTACACTTATCAGAATTTTTGGGTTAATTAGGTGAGTCCACTATGATGATTTTTTTACATTTTTGGCTAAATTGGCTCAACAAAATAGTAATGCTTTTATGGAGTAAACGGGCTTGGAAACTCAAGATTTACTTCCATTTAAATTTCCAACAGCTTGTGGGAGGCTAGTTACTGCACTAAACCGAGCATATACATACAAAAACTATGTCCATATATTTTTGAATTGAGTCCATATAAGTATTAGTTATCCATATTACTAAAAGCAAAATTTAAAATTGTATTATCCAAAAAAAAAAAATTAAAATTAAAATTAAAATTGTATTAAGTGACAAATTTTGTCAAATAAAATTTCTAAAATATCCCTATTTCGCTATTATTGTCTAATAAAAATCAACAATTTATATGCAAGAGCTCCAACATAAGTCAAAGCATCTTCATTGAAACATTGCTTAGAACGTTCTTCTAGTTAGAGCCTCAATTGGAACTGTTGCCTCCTTTGAAGATTTGGATGCTTGGATGTGTCCCTTTACAAAAGGGACACAAGAAACCATTTCTCATATTTTGCTTGAATGTGCCTTTGCCAAAATTTTATCTTGGAAGCTCTACTTGGCCTCTTAATTTTGATGTTTTCTGTGATAGGCCTATTTCTGATTAGATTGAAGCTATTCTCAAGCCTCCCAAGATTCTTTCCATTCCAATGAGAGATACCATAAAATTTCAATTCCTTGCTACTCTTACAATAGATCATATTTGATTTTCTAAGAAGCAATTGGTGCATAATGATACTCAGCCCGTTATATCTCAGTCCCTTTAATAAATTGCCTACAAACAGTGGTGGAACTAGAATTTCTGTTCAGAGGGGGCAAAATATGTTCTTTAAATTTTGTAATAATAATAATAATAAAAATCTTCTTAAATAAGGATATACTGATAAATTTGCTAAATCTAGCTCGATATGAGCTCGTTTAAAATTCGATTGAGGTTCAATAGATTTTTTTTTTCCTACAATCTTAGCTAACTATATGTTTCCTACGATTAAAATATGTAAAAAGAAATATATTTATCAAAAATTAATTTAAATAAGTAATCTAAATATAAAAATTTATATAGACAATTTTATTACTTAATAATAAATTTAAAAATAAATCAATGTAAAAATTTAATTACTGAAAATTTACCAGAAAGTAGCACTTGTTATTAAAGATTGTGCCAAACTACAAAGTTGAAAGCAAAAAATACTATCTCGATGGCAGATTGTCTAATAAGTGAAAAAGAAAAAAAAAAGAAATAGTGGTGTTTGGTAAATCTTGTAATGATTTTGATAAATAATTTTTTTTTTAAGGGTAATTGGGAGGCCTGCCCTTGTCCTCTTTAAATTTTTTTTTATTTTTTATTTTTTATTTTTTATTTAAAAAAAAAAAAGCAGAAGAAGAAGAAGAAGAAGAAGAAGAAGAATCATCTATTTTGGTCTCAAAGTCTGATGTTGTCAAATTTATTTTCAAGAAAAAATCGTGCTTTTTAGTTTTGATGTTGGCAAGTTTACTTTTGAGTTTTTAATGAGTGCCGCTAATCAAGAAATTTATTAAACGCCTTGTAAGTTTGTAACTCATTTAAGTTTTTAGGCTCTTTAACCAACATATGTCGGTGAGTGACGCACGCGTTTTGGCAACAACTTTCGGCACGCAGCGTTTTGGTTTGATTTTGTAAAGCATTTCAGTTTTTGGTCTCATCTTTATTTAAACGGAGCGTTTTGGTGTATTTTAAACGAGCGTTTGGATCATCGTCTTCCTTCTTTCGTTTCTGTTCTTCATCTAACCTAAATTTCTGAAACAGCTAGTGAGAAGAAAATCAAATACAAATCAGACGTGGACATTTAGTCTGAATTCCAGTCGTCCTCTAAATGCTTTGCCCTTGATAAGTGGTCGAGGGTTGGCCAAAAAAACATTCCGAAAGAATTTTAATGGAGCAAGGGAAATGTTTTTTTAGGGGGGAGGGGGGCTGTGGCGGAGCCAGGAATGGGACCAATGAGGGGCGGAAATGAAACTAAAATAATATAATATAATGATATTTTTTTTTCTTTTTATGTACTATTTTTTTATTATAATATATAAAAAATATAGTAATTACAATTCAAAATATAAATTAATAACATAATATATGTATAAAGAAAAACATAACTATCAAACTTCATAAATATATGCCAAATTGATATATTAATTCATATGTAGACACTAATACAAAAGATAACAAATTCTCTAAAAATACAAAATACAAAATGTCTAAAATTGTATCTTACGCGATTTTAGAGAAACAAAATCATCAAGTATCAAATCTGAACTAAAGCTTTCAGAAATTTTCTTCTCAATGTAGATAATTAAATTATTTGCAAGAAACTCATTCTCCATTTTGTTACGAAGTCTTGTTTTAACAACTTTCATAGCTGAAAATAATCGCTCAGTAGTTGCCGTAAACATTGGAAGAGTCAAAACAAGACGAATCAATCTATCAATAAGATAGTATGTCTCTGATTTTCTTGTCTCTATCAATCCTTGACATAGTTCTGCAATGGAATACAAGTTTTTTAATTTCTGATGATTAAGCACATCAAGTTTAAAATGCATCAACTGAAATCTCAAACAAATTTTCTCCTGCTCAGAAAAATCAAGAGAATAGTACTTCTTTGCAAGACTAGATATATCATCAGCGTTAAAAAGATTTATAAGAGTCACTTGAATTCAAAGTTGAACAAAGTGTCAAGAGTTCCATTGCTCATTCACCAAATCTAGTATCAAGCTCTTGCAATTGAAAGTCTATAGTAGCATTGAATATATCAAAATGATAATAATGCTTCACGGTGATGTGATCCCGTTGATGACGACCTCGACCTTCAACATAACGAGCATTCATATCAGGAATGTCAATTTCAAATTTCTTGGAAAAATATACGACTTTCTCAAGCAAATCATTCCAATCTTCATTTATCAATTTTTAGAGGAGTGCTTTTGTATTAGAAACTAACTGTATAGCATTCAAGATATCTTGAGATTTTTGTTGCAAATGCTGACAAAGAATATCAGTAGTACCCATGATCTCCATCATCAAATGTAAAATGAATATGAATTTGAAGGATGTAATCATTTTATAAGCAGCATTCGCATCCCCACGCTGAGTGTAAGTAGATCCCCATTTTATAATATTTTCAAGCACTGAACAAGTAGGACCAAACATCCTTAGTAGACTACAAATAGAATGAAAATGAGAACCCCAACGAGAATCACCAGGTCGTTTCAAACTGCCAATTTGGTTAGCTCATTTTCCAGTTTCAAGTTTATCAATAGCTATTAAATGTGCGATTTCTGCTGCTTGAGCTACTTGTAGTTCATCATGACGTTTACATGAAGCACCAACCACATTGATAATGAAACTCAAATTTGTGAAGAACTGATGAACATAAAACACCTCTCGAGATGCAGCAACTAATGCTAATTGTAATCGATGAGCAAAACAATGAACATAATATGCACAAGGACAATTATTAAGAAATAATGCTTGCAATCCTTTCCATTCACCACGCATATTGCTAGTACCATCATACCCTTGTTCACAAATATTTTAAATATCAAGACAATGTTGAGAAAGAACATCAGATATTTCAATCTTTAAAGTTAACATCGATGTATCTTTAACATGAATAAGATCAAAGAAGCGTTTTCGTATGAAATCGACTTTGTCAACAAATCTCAAAACAATAGTCATTTGTTCTCTCTTAGACTCATCTCGTACCTCATCAACAATAATGCAAAATTTTGAATCACCAATTTCTTCATGAATTGCATCCCGAACCTTCTTTACCATGACGTGTATAATATCTTTTTGAACATGATGTGAAGTATATTTAACATTTTGTGAAGTATTTTCTAAAACAACTTTAGCAACATTCTCGTTGAAAATGGATATAACTTTTATCAATTCAAGAAAATTATCACGATTTTTTGAATCAGGACCTTCATCATGACCTCTCAAAGCACATCCTTGAGATATTAAATATCGAATAGATTCGATTGAAGTTTTCAATCGTAATTGATTCTTCAATTTTTCTTATGAAGTTTGCTTATCTATCATCTTATCAATATGTTAAGATTAATTATTCAAAGAGTCACAACATTTAACAGCATTATTATGAGGTGAACATAGCTCATTTCTCACATGGGCAAGAAAAGCACAATTCTTACCATCATTAACATTCTTCCAATTACGAAATCCTTCAATAGTAAATGCATTAGCTCCAAACCGTCTAATTTCTTTTTTACTGAAAAGATAGCAGGATAAACAATAAGCAGCATCTTTTTTAGAAGAGTATTCTAACCAAGGAAATATCGAATACCAAGATGATTGAAATCTCCGACGATTTTTTTCATTTCCCGAAAACGGATATCCAGAACTATCAGAAGGAAAGAATCTATATGGACCATATTTAAGATAAGTATGTCTAATTTCATCATGTTGATTCACATGATATGTCCATATTGGAGGACGTAACCCCGGATCTCTTGGAAGAGTAGAAATGTCGACTAACTTAATTTCTTAATATTCAATTTTTGACATCTTATAAGCAACTTGCTCAGGAGTTGAAGTTTGAGAATTAGATGCCGAAAAAGATATTTTAGAATTTGAATCAGCATCTCTTTTCTTAAAAAATGCATCAATTGTTTTTGACTTGCTCATTATGTAATTTAAGATTTGTCAGAAACCTGAAAATTTATTTATTTATTTATTAGTTTTAAGACTTTTCACACTAAAGTTTAAACAAACAACTTAACAACTCATGAGTAAATGCTACTGGCACATACTCTAATGATATTCTAATATTAGCATATTTTGATAGCTATTAATCTAACAAATCAACAAAAAATGTCTTAATAAAAAGAACAAACAATAACAAATAACGTACCTGCTACTCAAGTCTCTGCTGCTCACGAATTAGCCCTCAGTTTCAAGCCTTCACATAATCAAACAAACAGCAAATTGCAATTAAGGAAGAAATCCAACAGGGTGGCAACTTTTAGAGAAAGCTATGACACTGCTCAAGCAGAGTGCCAACTTTTAGCAAGAGCTGTAGCCTGTAGGACAAATCAATACCATGCAATCAACAAAGATTCTAAACAAACTAAAATTTAGATAGCTTTTACAGAAAAATGGTGTTACAGCACCCAAAGCAAATCTTTTATAAAAAATTTTTGACCGACTATATGTTTGAAACACAAATTCTATCTTATCAAGATTTGGCTTTATCATAATCTGTTTTTGAAATTCTTTGAGATGTTGTAGGAGTCTTGCTTTCAAGTTCCTTAACAAATTCCAAAATTAACGCGTGTTGTGTAGACTTTTACTGATGGATTTAAATGACTCAACTTACATATGATGCTATCAACATTTTATAGGTTTTAATTTATTTATTAATGGTATAATCAAGAGATGGATTTTTTCTTATAATCCTACTTGACTCCGAAAGGACATTGTTAGAGGAATTTCATTTTCAATTCACAGGCTCTACTTATGGTTCTTAATCCTAAACTTTAAATAAATTTCCAAAATGTTATAAATTCTCTTTCAAAACTTCTTTGAGTTTGGCTTGTGAGATCCTTGTGTTAATAATAATAATAATAATAATAAAACTAAAATTCTTCCCATCATTCTATTTTCACCATTTATTGTTTTAAAAAATAAAAGCTAATAATAACTTTATTTTTTTTTAACTAGAGGGAAGGTAAACTCATTTTTCATAGTAAATGAAGCATTTATTATACAAAAGGGAGAAGGATAAAAGCAAAAGAGCTAAACTTACAGAGGAAGGAAAAAGGAGGGGGGGGGGGGGGGGAATCCTGAAAGGCAAAATTTGGGCTTCCCTCTTCTCTTCACTTAGTTCGCTGCACAGAGAAAGACAGACACTCAGATACAAGATTGGTAATGCAAATTCGAAAAATAGAAAAAGAAAACGAATCTCTTCAATAATCGCAAACCCACCTAATATTCATTGAAAATCTCCAATTTTTTCAGCAAAAAACCAACTAATTCACTATCAAAACCTATCCAAGAAAGAAATGCCACCGCAAAATATCTTCACTCACAAAAACTTGGATAGTTGGACACTTGGACACAGTCACACAGAGACTCAGAGAGTTAGAGAAAGAGTGAGGGAGAGTGAGATTTAGGTGAGATTAGGGATTGGAGGGAAATGATTTGTGTGAAAAGGAAAGGGGGTCATAACAGAGAAAGGGGGAGCGTGGGTCACTGGGTGTGACTCAGAGAGTCAAAGGAAGAGGGGGCGTGGGTGTGACCGTGTGAGGAAAAGGGGGGCGTGGCCGCGTGGTGTGTGAAAAGGGGAGTGTGGGTCCTAATTTTTTTTTTTTTTTTTTACTTTTTTTTTAAAAAGACTTGAAGGGGGCGCGCGGCCTTACACAACCCCCCCTCAATCTGCCTTGAGGGGGGGGGGGGGGAGCATTTGACCCCTTTCAACCTCTCTTCCCTCCGCCCCTACCTATAAAATGAATTTTTGCTCTATGGCTTAGTTTAATTCATCAGCATCTTTTCTTTGCTCTCCTCCTCCTCATGGCAGCATCAAAGTCAATTAAGTTATAGCTATTAAGTTTGGATTTGCATTTGAGTAACTCTAGTGGTGATATTATAAAAGTTGCTTCCAAATAATTGCTCATCTTTGATGTAGCTATTGAAGAAGCACATGCAATTTTATTGGTGTTCAAACTGCTGTTGATTGTAGAGTTTATTTGTTAATGGTCGAAGGTGATGCTTTCAACATTACTCTTTTCATTCAACAACTTAAACTGTTTGCTGCTTATAATTTCTCTACTATCATTTATGATGTTAATTTTTCATTTGCTTTCTATTTCTTGTTGGAAAGTCTTTAAAGTTTTTAAAAGTGCTAATTTTAGAGCACATTAATTGTTTAACAAAATAGGTTACTTCCTATATAATGTTTGGAAATATTTTTAATTACTCTCTCATTATTTATTTTATTCGGATTAATAATAAGAATGACTCTCCCTTGTAGTCCTGCCTCATTTTCAATTAGAAAAAAAAAAAAAATTAATGATAAAACTGGACCATACTAGCTAAACGTTTTTGTTTGTTTTACCTTGCATAAGCTATTCTTCCGTCTTCTTTTAGAGTCCTCCCTTAGTAAGAGCATCCACAATAGAATAACCCCAAAATTTGTTTTTTTCTTCTTTTTGGAAGAATTAATTTTTAAAAATACTGTGTCTCATTCTTTATTTTTTTTCTCTTAGGCTTAGAAAAAGAATAATTAAAGAGAAAAATAGAGTTTGGAGAGAGAAATGAATAAAATAGGAGATAAAAGATGTATATGAAGGATCCTTATAGCATTTCCTTTAAAATAAAGGATGAAGAAAAATTGAACGATAATTTTAAATATATATATATATATATATATCTTCAAAATTCGAAGAAAGAAAATGGTTGTTTAAATTGAGGATGCTGATGGGGAATAGAGAAAACTGTAAAGCTCAATAGTCAATGTCCATGATGCATGTATCTATATGGTGAGGAGATCGCACTTAATTGTTTTCTACAAAGTACAAACAGTACCACCTTACACGTGTACGGGCACTCCATTGGAGTTTCCTTTTCAAATAGGGGTGGACTGACTTCACTCAGAATAAATATTAAAAAAAAGAAAAAAGAAAAAAGAAAAAAGAAAAAAGTAAAAAGAAAAAAGAAAAAAGTTGTTCACTAACTTCAATACTATGGAGGAGTCACACTCTCAAAGTGATTGCAGCCTCTGATCTTGACCTGAACCGCGTTGTCCACCGAATCTGAACCATTGATAATCTCGCAGCACTGTCTACGTGGCGCCTGCACATGAATCAATCTCCGCCAAATTAGGCACTAGTCAATACTGGTGCCAAAAAATTCCATAAATGAAACAAAAAATATTCAAACCCCTAACTTATCATATGTTGCAACAATTGCGCATAAAATATTGGACTCGTCCCGAAGAAAATTACGATAATATTTTTGAATTGGTATTCGTGCCTAAACGACATCCCTCAATTAAGGTCCACGTTCTACCTAAACTACATCAACAAAAGACCTGCCTACTCATGGTGAGGCAGTTGAACAAGTTGTTTAGGTCCTCCAAATAGGGTGACCCACCACAGAAATTCAATACCTTAATCACCTAACTGGCAATTCAATTCGGCAGAGGAATCTATAAAGGTGCACATCATTTTATATCATTTAAATCTTTAAATTGACGTTGCAACATATTTATTTAACATGTGACAACATATATATATCATTAAAATTTTAATTATAAAATAATTTTTTTTTCAATTTCAGGTGAAAGTAGAAAGAATTCGTCACATAAAAACTATCTCATATTTATTATTAAAATTAATAACAATCCAAAGTAAAATTGTTGGATATCTGTGAATCAAATCAATAGGAGTGATAAAATCTAAAGCGTACAATTTGATGCAATTTCTTTCTGCTGAAGAATGGTCACAAATTTTTACCTTTTTCCACAAGTCAGGGTTGAAATTGGAAGCTGAGACGTTGAAAGACTGGACCGCCAAGGCCGGTGCATACTCACCCTGTTCACACTCCTTTACCCAGTTGTTCACGGACCTTTTGTACGTGGTCAGTGTCCCACTCTGACCAACCCTCTCAACCCGGTCCAAGAAATACTCAACGGGTCGCTGACACGGGTCTGCACTGATGGGCCGTGTGTTGAACGTGAAGGGCTTGTTGATCCCACCCTTCCACGTCCGGAACGTCTGAACCACCGTTTCGAGCTTCTTTGCCGTCACCAACGTCGGGTACAACTGAACGGTGTAGCCCCAAGACACCGAGACGGACCAGTTGCGTCTCGGGTCGTAACAGAAACTGTGCTGCACGGCCCGACCAGGGTCCATTTCGTACGCGCTGATTAGCTTCCTGAGCGAGTCGATTTGGGTCGCGTTTGGAAACAGAGACTGGACGTAGTCAAGGTGGTGCAGCGACACCAACGGCACTGATGGGTGCGCCGCTAGTAAACCGTACGGATTTCCTCGTATGTCAAGCTGCAATTAATTAAATTAAATTTAATTAGAGCTAATTAAGTTTGGAATTGGAAGAATTAATTAAATTTAACCAGACCTGATGAAAACCAAGCTCTTTGGTGAGTGGTACGCCAATCTCGGTCAAGCAGGCCTGGACCTTCTGATCTGAGCCGTAGAAACTAGCGTACCGATTAATGCAACCGTCGAGAACCCTGACGAGCTCAGCCGCCAAAGGGTAGCTAATGGCGAACCCACCACCGCCGTAGGCCATCGTGTACGAGTGCGTCATATCCTGCTCCACGCTTTCCGAGTTCCCACCGATGTAATACATTTGATTATGATCGTATTTCTCTAACACATTCACCAAATTGTCGGTGAAAAACACAGTGTCGTCGTCGCCCATCACGAACCACCTCACGTTTTCCAACCCCAGCTCAAAGCTCTCTTTCACGATACGCGCAATCCGGATCGCAGAGCGCGAGCCGTACCAGCAGCTGTACTTGAACCCGGAAGTGTTCCCGGAGACTTTGTACGGCGGCGAGGTCTGAGGCCAAGTGACTTTGTCTGAAGGCTTCTCCTCCAGCCAAACGAAGCCGCGGGTGATGTTAGGCTTCCACCAGAGCTCAGAGTAATGCCGGCGCTTGTTCCATGTCTTGGCGGAGCCTCCAATGCCGAACAGGATATGGGATATGTTTGTCTTTTCGTAACCGGCGAAGATATCGATGTCAGTGATTTTCTTGTTGGCGATTGTAACAGTTTGGCATTCGGGGCAACCGAGGATTTGGTTGGAGAAAGCGAAGTAGCAGATAAAAGAGACTGAAGCGACCGTGCAGAAGAGAGAAAAGGCATAGCCGGCTCTGATTGTTGGGAAAAGCAGGTATTTCCAGGCTTTGATGGGGTCGTGAATTGTTTCTCTCGTAGAAGAAGACATCTGATCTCTTCCTTCCATGGGAATCGTAGGAAACAAATAGTTTCAAGAAAAATGTATATTAATTCTGCGGAGAAATAGAAAGAAGATATTTAACCCGTTTTTTCATTCAATTTTTTTTTTTTTGTTGATATACGGAAGTCGAAGTCCCTCAAGAACTGCATTAATGCATTTCATGACCCAGTCCCAGTAGTTTGTCGCCTACACGTTTCACGTTTATATACTTGTCTTTTTTTCCTTTTTTTCTTTTTTTGAAGTGCGTTTATAACTTTATATACTTGTCAACCTCTCCTCTTTAGTATTTCTTTCTATTATATAATTTATATCAACCTTTTATGACAGCTAAAAGGAATTATATATGCTGCGTGCTTTACGGGGAGTAAATTGATTGAACAGAAATTTCCTTCCATTTTCTCTAAATCAATCTAAAAATTAACATGTATCTCTCTACCATGTAAGATGTACATAATACTTTTATTTATTTATTTATTTATTATTTTTTAAAAGCTTAACAGACCACGGTCAAATCTTCTGTTCTTCTTTTAATGTTTCATAAGAAAAACACAAAAAAATAAAAAATAAAAATAAAAATCAATGAGTCTCTGTTTTAACTGTTCATCTCCCTTCTTTCTTTAGTACGTGTTCTGAAAATTTATTTAATTAATTGAATCTAAAAAAATAGAAAAATAAAGATGTTATTAATGATAACAAAATAAAAATATAATATTAATATTAAAATAAATATTATTGAATTAATATTTAAATAAAAAAAATGACATCACTTAAACTTGTCACTTTAGGCCTCCATATATATTGAGTCGGCCTGAATCCAAGAATTATGTACGCTCTCACTTCATAATTTTCATACATTGTAGGAATAAAGATCTCTTCCTACTAGGCAACACGAATGATGAATAAATTCAGATAATTTAATTGCAGAGCTTATCTAGTACTCAAAGTAGCTTTGAAAGTGAAATCTACCCATTCAGAATAGGTAGACTCGCAATATAATTCTTTTAAACTGTCCAAATTTTAGCATCTACTAGTATCCTTCTTCCATTTTTTTATTTTTTAAAATTACTTTTGGATCTGTGATCCCTATATAATGATTCACATAGAGACTACATATCCAATGTTGATTTTGAAAAATAAAAAAATAAGAAAAAGACAAGAGAATAAAATATAGCATTTCTCTATTCCAAAACAGCCTAATAACAAAAGATCTCCTTTCGCATTGCAGAGGAGTAGATCCTCGAAATTTCAACTATTGATCCATCTTAATTGGGTGGGTGGTGGGCCTAACAGGCACTGAGCAGCGACCGTCCCTTAGGATGGGCCTGAAAGGTACTACTACTGGCCTGTTATGCCAAATGCAGGAAGAAAAAGTCCAATCCAATGTCTTATTGACCCTTTATTGCAATTGCTTTTACGGGTTTGAATTAATGTTCCCTAAACTTGCTTCTTAATTTTGTCTCGTCGTTTGCATGGTGGAAAACAGGTGTTGGGTAAATGCATAGGCCAGGACTAATTCTTTGCGTGTCAAGGCCATTATAATTATGTGGCTTTGGAATGAATCAGATTTTAAAACAGCCATTAAGAAACTCCAACGGGCCCTCTCGATCTCAAGTCTCAACAATTAATGGATCCTGAGTCCTGACGGAGCTAGGTCTTATGCAGGCTTCTGGAGACATGATTGCTTGCGTTGCCGGCCTGTGTTCATCGATCGTCACGTACGCTAGCTGTAATTGGTAAGCAACCCAATTTAAAGATCTACCTTTGAGGCTTAAAATATTTGACTCTCCTCTATCTCGAGTCCGAGAGCTCGTCTTACTAACTAGAAACTGGAACTTTTCTAACTCTTTTGTTGCTGTTATTAGGGGTGACAATTCGTGTTTATGAGTTGAGTTCAAGTCGTGTTCAGCATAAGATTATGTATGTCAATTTTAACGTGGTTCATTTAATTAAACAAAATAAACTTTTTAACCATAACTCGTTAATTTTGTTTTAAGTTCGTATCGAACTTACAGATTATGTCAAAAATTGTCAGCCATAATTATTATTATAGTAATAGGAGTAATAATAATAGCAACTTTATATTTCCCTTTTCTTAAGGTGGGTACATGAGGTGTTCATGAATATAACCCATGTAAGAATTTGCAAGGTTCGAGATATTAATATATAGGTGGAAAATCATGGTTAATGTCCTTATTTGGTAATGCAACACTTGCTTGCTCACACCCTAACTTGAGGGAGTTTTTTTTCTAAAAAATAAAAAAAGAAAAAAACAGAAGCAAAGTAGGGAAAAGGGAGAGGGATCATGGTGGATCTTTTCCACTCCTAATTCTTACAGAAGATAGGAATGGAAAAAATGTGAGAATGCTTCTATAATAATGATAAGAAGCGGCCTATTTAACAACAAAATATATTCGGAGATTAATACTCATAGAAACCTTGAACGTCGCACACCCTACTTGGAGTTAATTTTATGAATGTGAAGCTATGATCAATCCACATAAAGGCATGCATTAGAGAGTTCTTTTAATGAGACCATAGCTTAACGATTATTGTAGCTTTTTTAATTATAAAGAAAAATTAATTTTAAATAATTTTGAAATTAATTTTTTTTAATAGTGAATTTGTAAGATTCAAAACGTGCAAACGGTGTAATAATAGGTTACTCATCATTGTCCCATTTTACTTTTATTAAATATTGATATTAATTATGCGTGGCATTACAATTAATAACCAAGGAATTCAACAGAACCTAACCTAGTTTCAAGATAAGTGAGAATTGCTACATGAAGGCTAAGGGCCTGTTTGAGATTGTGTTAGAGAGCTTAAAAAGTACTTTTAGTACTTAAAAAGTTGTGCCAAACAAAAGCAGGCCTGTTTGGTAAAAAATTTCAAAAGTACTTTTTCTACTTTTTATTCTAAAAATGGTCAAAACACACTTTTGGAAAAAGCTTAAAAATGAAGCTTTTGTCAAAAAATTCTTTTTGACTTTAAAAGCTCTATTTCCCAACGCAATCCCAAACGGTCCCTAAGAGATGAATAGTTGTGTAATAGGGTTTAGGGTTTATAGATTTAAGCCACAACTAATGATACAATGTAATCTCAAGCAACAGGCGAGATGCTTCGGAGGCGCAATTGAGAAAGACTTGTGCTAGATAGGTAAGTAAACACCTTTCAAGTAATAATAAATGCATTTTTATATGAAATATGTTTTAGTATGTACATTCACGAATTAGAAAAGCATGAAATAGTTTTATTGTGATATGAGCCAATGTTTTCATACTTAATGCATGATTTGATATTTCTATCTAGTTCTATTATTAGTAGAAAATCCCAATTTTATGATCAATTTTAAAATTGACTAACTAAAAGCAACTAGCATAAATGATAATAGTGCCCCTTTATCAAGATCAAGCTTATCTAATAAAACTGCAAGAAAACTCCCCTATCTTTAAAAAAAGTGTCTTGCTAGGGTGGGGCAACAATACCATTTTAAAGATAAATGTTTTAAAGTGCAATTTTAAGATAGAGGTTTTAAGATCAAGTTTTATGTAGTTTAATATAAAGGTTTTTAAGAGGAAATTCTAGTAAGTCAACAAGCCCAATTTGAGTGGGGTTAAACACTTGATGCCCGAGGTCGAATGAGGTGTTTGTATTTTCAACAAGCCCAATTCGAGTAGGGTCAAACACTCAATTCCTGAAGTCGAGTAGGATGTGTATGCTTGAAAAGCCCAATTCAAGTGGGATTAAACACTCGATGCCCGAGGTTGAGCCGGATGCGTATACTCGACCAACTCAAATCGAGTGAGGATTAATCATTTGGTGCTTGAGGTCTAGCGAAGGGTGTATGTCAACAACCCAAGGTCGAATGAGAATTATACATTCGAGACGAGCCTTAAGAAAGGACTGGTACAAATAAAAAAACTAATTCAATATAGTTTTCAGTTTTAGCTACATGTATGTATGTTTGAGCTTAGAAAATGGCGTTTTGTTTATGAAAGTAGAAAAAGTTGCTTTGAAATGAGTATATGTTTTCCATTTAAATTCAGTGAAAACTAAATAGAAAAATCTTTCTCAATTATTTCAAGTTAAGGAAATTTTATATTTCGCTTTTAAAGAAAAATCAATTTTGCATTTTAAAGGTTTTTAGTTCAACAAAAGAGAGAGAAATTGTATCATAACAA
This sequence comes from Betula pendula, assembly GCA_900184695.1. Classification (NCBI taxonomy): domain Eukaryota; kingdom Viridiplantae; phylum Streptophyta; class Magnoliopsida; order Fagales; family Betulaceae; genus Betula; species Betula pendula. Next base: position 182,807 of record FXXK01000440.1, read on the forward strand.
AGAAGGCTCATGTTACACTCAATAATTGATTGGATATTCACTTACTTAGTTGTAAACTCACAATTCCACATGTAAAACAAATGTTTTATATAAAGGGAGCTTGTTAAGGCAAATGACTAGCAACCTAAGAAATTGATAGTCAAGAATTTCAAAGGTATTTCAACTACATAACTTTGGCATAGCTAAAGGTACATATTAGTATGTAAATGTGACCATTGTAACTAATAGGTGGGATATGATGTTTAGAGAAAGTTGGATGTTTAGAGAAAGTTGCAAGTTGGATAATGATGTAATTGTGCATGCATGAATAAGTTTAATATACTTATGCTTAGTACTCTGGTGAATTTTATGAATGATGTCATTAGTATACATAAAAGAAAAAATTGTAGCTATTTTTGTTACAGACATTTAATGTCAAGGCATAATAGTAGTGCCTCATCTTATTTATAGGTGCATAAATAGTGGGAGGCGTTACAACAATGGTGGATAGGAAACGACGGTGATGATGATCGAGAAGAAGCCAATGATGGAGCTAGATGACGTTGGAGCTGTGGATTTCTGAAAACTAGGCCACGATGGGTTGTTGACTTGGGTTGAGTTGGGTCGCTTATTGGGCCAAAAAGGCCTGAGAACCACAAGCCTTATGATGGATCATGAGACCAGCTGAAAAAAAAAAGCTAGTGATGCTAGTTGGGACTAGTAGAGGAAAACTGTATGTTACGAATACGGTCGCTGGGTATAGCAACCAAAAGACTTCCCCTCATATATGGCTCAAACTCTTCCTTAATAAATAAGGCCTAACACGTAGAATGTTTAATTAAAATTAGAAATAAAGTGATACTTGTTGGTTGTCGAGTATATATAGCAACTGAAAGGCTTTACAATATAATCATTTAATTGCTATTTTAATCAACATTTCCGCTGACATATGGGTTCAAATTCTCCTTAATGAGTAAGGTCTCGTTTGGTTTGCAGAATAGACCCCTGGAATGGAATGACTATTCCTATGGAATAGTCATTCTTTTATTTGGTAAGGGCTTATTCCAAGGAACAAGTATTCCGTTGGAATACTTATTCCCTTACGAAGAGGAATAGTTATTCCTTTAAAAAATGAGAGGAATAGCTATTCCTTACGGAATTGACAACATTTGTCCAAAATAAAAAAATAGAAAAATAAAAAAAAATTATTTTCTTCTTAAATTAAAAAAAAAAAAAAAAATTTAAAATCCAGAACGTTGAGTCGTGGGTGGCCGGCCACCAACTGTGGAACGCGGGGGTGGTCGCACCACCCCCGGCGAATTTGGGCGTGGCCAAGTATCAGGGGTGGCCAGGCCCCCTCGATTGGCATAGGGGGTGGCCGCGACCACCCCGGAGCACCCAGGGGTGGTCGTGGCACCCCCAGACGCCGTCGGGTGGGCGTGGCACCTCCAAATTCGCCGGGGGTGGTGCGACCCCCTTGGGGTGGTGCGACCACCCCGGCGACCCTTGGTGGTCGCCAGGGGTGGTGCGCCACCCCCGCGTTCCACAGTGGGTGGCCGACCACCATTGGGGGTGGTGCGCCACCCACTGTGGTTTTACTATTTTTTTTTTTTTTTAAAAAAAATCTGAGTTAAAAAAAATATATAAATATAGTGAAGAGTTTTTTGGTAATTTTAGTTCAATTCTTATTAAAGCATATATGTTGTCACCAAACCAAAGAATAAGAATAACTATTCCATTCTACCTACCTCCATTCCTAGGAATAACTATTCATTTTCCTAATGGAATACTCATTCTGCAAACCAAACGAGGCCTAAGACTCAACACATAAAATATGTCATTAAAATTGAGGATAAATTTATAGAGTTAAGGTTTAAATTCAAGACCTCTGTTCTGATATATGTTAAATTATCACTTATCCTAAAAGTTAAAGATTATAGAAAATGGTAGATTTAATCATCTAATTAATATTATAATATATTTTTTAAATTTTTGGTTAGTTATAAAAGCTTTCAAATGTACAATCCTAACCCTAACGCAAGCCAGCTTTTTCTTCGAACCACCAATGAAAGATGTTCAAACAGCTTCTACTTACACCTATTCATTACAAATACTTCTATATGAGAGCGCTTGAAATGATTTGGTTTAACTGAATGCTCGCGTCGGTGCTGCTGAGCCCTTTCGCTCCTTGAATCACTGAGAACAAACTTTCTACGATCCTATATGGGGTTGGGATGTATAATATTATAACCTTTTTTTTTTTTTTTTTGAGGATGCCCGGGAACAACTCCTAGGTCAATTAAGGATCAAATGTTGGAACTTTATGGGTAATTAAGGATAGGGTAATTGAATTGATAGAGAAATTATAGACCAAGGGAGAAGAAGAAAACAATACAAAGAAGAGACCCGCACAAAGTCCTCTCCCAACAACAAGAAGAAACAAGACTAGCAACCAATTAACCACATAAACCTACAAGGCTCACTCACAACCAAAACAAACTAGCAATCAGCAAGCAATGCCAGCATGACACTCACACAAATTAAGCCAAACCAAATCGAAGAAAGACTAATTGACTAAGAGAACATCTTCAAAGATACTCCAAAGAGCTTCTTAACATTCTATTGGCAAATATTAGACTTAAAAGAAAGAGAATTAATCCGAAGCGTAACCAGTAATTATATATATATATATATATATATATATATATATATATATATATATATATATATTATATAATGTCCGGACAAATATTGGCCATCTTTTTGTGCTTTCCAAGCAAAAAAGTCTAGAGTTTCTTTCTCTCCAAATGTTGTAGACCATGGAGACAAGCATCAATCTAATGATCTTAGAATCAAGAGAATTACTTTGAAATTGGTCACCACATCATGCAAAAGATCAAACTAACAAGATTAAGCACAAAGGCAAATTGCATTTGCCCAAAAAAAACCTACCACTACAAACTATTTTGCTCAGTACATTAGCCATTAATCTGTCCAAGTGGTACCCTTGTTGCCAATGGTCACAGAAGCCTGTTTATGATAAAGCAAGACTATATATATACTAACCCCCAATTGTGATTGTGGCGTGTACTTTTGGTGGTGAGGATGATGATTCCATTTCACATAATAACATGTTATAATTTCTTCAAATTCTATCTGAGTGCAACGAAATAATTGGACTGGACCCTCTTCCCATAAATTCTAAGATTAAATTGACATATCAGAAAAAGATAAAGACCTTTTGATTTTGCTGAAGTAGAATTAGGTTGTCGGATCCAAGAATCGGACAATGAATTATTTGATTTCAGTAGAGTCTTAGAATATCGATCCCACACAAGCAGAAAATTTGAAGATAGGTTTATTCCCAAATAAGCTTCTTAGAGCAAAAGTAATGATGAATTAAACCATCACCCATTAATCAAAATGAGACGAAAGGCTAGGCCATCCATAAACAACACATAATTATAGTAAAAGATTAAAAATTACAAGCAATATTATAGGTTTTACATTAATAAATGAGACAGTGTCTAAAAAACAAGAAAGATATACAAAGAATTACAAAGCCAGCTGAAATAGCAGCAAGGATTACAAACAATACATTTTATAAATGTCCCATCAATTGATATTATCTTTTAACTTGAGAGAGAGAAAATAAAGAGGTACGGATAGGAAAAAAAAAAAAAGAACCTCTTTTAGTAGCTCATGATCACTTACCAACTTAAAAGAATTCTCTTGTCGTCGATGTTTCTTGAGGCTCAGGCCCCAGCCGAAGCTCAAGGTCCACTTTTTTGGCAGTAAGCTGCGAAGCCGCCTGAATCCCCTTCTCCTCCTTCCGGCCGGCGCATTCGCACTCCGATGGTCTCTCAAAAAACAAGGAAAGCTGGTGAAGTTTTTCGGTACCAACTTCGTCCAGAGAAGATATCTTTTTAGGAGGACTGCAACTCTTTTCTTCCAAAGCTTGAGGCTGATCGTGATTGGTGGGATTGAGTGCGATGTCCAAAGGGAAAGAGTTCTCATCGGCAGATTGTTTAAGCTTGGCCCTATCCCTCCGATGGATATTCATGTGACCCCCTAGAGCCTGTGCATTTGAAAATCCTTTCTGGCAAAACGCACAGGTGTATGATCTACCCTGGCCTGACCCCTGTAACGACTGTGAGCACCATTTCATCGGGTCGGATTTTTCGAAGTTTTGGGGATTAATCGCCATTTTCAGGCTAGGAAAATGATCGAGAAAAAAAGGGGGGGCCGGGAGAGGTGGTCAACTGGTCGGTTGTGGGATATTGTTGTTATTGATGAACTAGAGTAGTCGTACTCTTTTGTTCTAGGTAACTTGCATGCATGAACAACATTATTATTTTATTATAATTTCTTATATATTTTTCATATGTCCTCGATAAATCTTTTGTGTACATGCATCTTGGTTAATATTGTATTAAAGTTAATAGATTATGAAGTACAATTGGATGTGATATTAATTATGCCCATAAGAGGTGTTCAGTTTTATTTAAGTTATTCTTTAAATGACTAACACATACATACTAGTACTCTTCATGATGATTAGAAGGACTTGAATAAAGAAATTCGTAGGAAAGTATTTTTGTTTTTGACAGTGTTTTTTTTTTGCTTTAGCCTTCTTTTCGTGGTTGTTACAAATTTTAAGTGGAGTTCAGATAGGTTTGTCTTATTATGTATCTATTTTATTTTTGAAACCGTTTTATGTTGCCCCTTGAGAAGATCAGGTCACTTGTTTGACCAATTTCCTATTATTTGTATGTATTTTTATAATATTTCATTTCGATTTGGGACCGTTATTGGGAAGCCCACCCTATTTCATTTCTAGGATTTCCTACTCTTTCTTCCTTTTAGATTAAGAGTGAGAATTATATCCTCTTTTGTAACCATTTTCCTTATTTAATTAAAAAAGATGATAGAAATTTTACTATGTTGAACAATGAGTAATGCTAGAGGAAATTTTAAGTCCTCCTAAAAGTAATGTACATTTTAAAATTACTATTGGATCAAATTCAATAATCAACTATCATAATGTTAATAATAATTTTAAAAATTACATTACTTTTGTGATGACTCAAGGAAAGACTTAGTTCTCTCTCTAGTATTACTAACATTAGTTAAAGTCAGTAATGACAGCTGCAATCGTGGCATGAAATCCTTTCTGTTCATTCAAGGACTCTACTAGACGCCTTTTTGGATTGCACGAAGAGTATCAATGATTCAATATGGTAATTAAAGTAAAAAAAAAAACAAAAAAAAAAACTATAAAGTCCATAATGCACCCTTTGGAACTTCACAAAGGTTGATCTATTACTTTCTAAGCGTGAAAAGTTAATCTACTAATTAATTACTGAGAGAGAAAAGTTAACCTTTCATCTTAAGGTGATTTTGCGCATGGACGTTACAATCTTATATGTATATATATTGGACAAGGGGAAAAGGAGAAAAGAGAAAAGAGAAACTCTCTTCTTAGACACCAAGAGCCTACTCGTATTTCAGCGATTTGCACATTTTTTTTTTGTTTATTTATTTATTTTAAAAAAAAACCTGGTAAATACATTCATCCTTATATGTATCAAATGATTTTTTTAGTTTTACTCATACGTGTGAGCGGTCTAAAGATAAAATGAAGGTTAGGGATGAGCACGGGTCGGATCGGGCCGGATATCACGGATATCCGATACCCGGCCCGCAGTGCTCGGGTTTGTTAACAGTAAACCCACAATTTGCATCTTTTTTGTTTAATCCGTTGGGTTGCGGGTCTGTGGGGCGGGGCGGGGCGGGTAAATACCTAATCTAATCTGATGGATTAGATATGAACGATCAGATTAGATCTTATATGATTTGAATGATCATTTCAGATCTATAAGATCTGATTTGATCGATCATGGTTTGGGTGCAAGACTCCAAAGATTAGAGACGGCGGCATGGGCGCAGGAGTGTAGCGGCATGAGCTCAGAATGCGGCCATTATGGATTTTCCGCAGAAATAGGGATTTCACACAGAAGAGAAGAAGAGGAGGAGAGAAAGAAGAAGAAAGAGAAGAAGAGAAGGAGAGAAGGAAAAAGGAAGAAAAGAGGAGAAGGGAGAGACACTAAGACATGGAAGAGAGAAAGAAGGAAGAGAAGAAGAAAAGGAAAAAGAAATAAAAGAGGATAAGGGAGAGACTGGGACACAGAAGAGAGAGTAGGTGCGGCAGGCAACAAATAAACCCTTTAGGGTTTCCTAATTCCTGAAAAGATGTGTATATATATATGCGGGTCGGGTCAGGCATTGCGAGTTGTGAAAAATTAAACCCACTACCTGACCCGACATGGACGGGTATCCAAAAACATAACCCGCACCCGCAAAAAAACACTGAAAACTCGTAAATTGCGGGGTGGGCCAGGGCGGGGCGGGCGGGTTGTGTAGGTTTGGGCAGGTACTGCTCACCCCTAATGAAGGTATCCCTATAGTATGCATAACCTCACATGCATTCACAACAAAAGGATCATGGAACCCTATCCTCGGTTAGATGTAGTATCAAATTTAATTGTTTAGTAGCTAGCATGATTGGTGCCGTGTAAACTTACAAGTTGACATGGCATTCTCAATCACAATCAAATTTAATTATTTGCTGACTGATGCAATAAGTAACACATAAACTTACAAATTAATGTGATACTATACACGTCAATTGATAACAATCAAATTGCTGCTGTCACTTTTGTAAGGAAGTTATTGCAAAAGTTGTTGTAGTAACCTTAATAGCACTCTTTAGATTTACATAAATGAATTACTTTTATTTGCAGTTTTCCGTTTCTTGAAATTTTCAATTTATCCATCAAATATGTTAGTTTTTGGCAGTTCAATTTTTTCTTCATCCAAAGCTTAAGCCAAATTGAATGTTTAAGGACACCCAATCCAAACTATGTTAGGTCAACTTTCATAAATTTTCAAATCAAATAATCCACTATAACTTCCACGGGAAACAGATTCAGTTCAATATATATATAACGTACTGTTGAACCTTAGCTGCCATATGTTCAAGTCCTAACATGCATGTATCTCCTGCTTGAGAGAATCAACCTAATACTTCTCTAACCTTAATTATAATTGTACGTACCACGTTTTCAGTTGACCATGCTAGCTGTAGTTTTAGGTAGAATATATAGTTAATTACCCTCAATCTAACGAACACTTCTCTTTGTCTCATCTCATCTCCGCCACCTTTTTGTTTCTTCTCGTTTTCGTCAGTTTCGGATTGAAAGTTTCGACGGGAAGGAAAGCGATTATTCTCTTGCCATTAATAAAGTCAAACTATGGATTATGATCGACTAACTTAAGCGTCACTTTTAAAACCACCGGTTTATCAACTGTACGCAACGTATAGCATATAATTGTAGATAAAATGTGGTTTACCTTTTTTTCGTTTTTTACCACAGCAATTTAATTAATTGTTTATTAATTTTCACTCAAGCTTATACGTATGATCTAGAAAAGTCAATATCAGAACCTTTCTAGTGCTTTGGATTCCAAAAGCCTGACGTGTTTTGAAGGCTATGTAACGCACAATGATTTAATTTCTCAAAACTAATGAATCCGTAATTAGTTAATCCCTTTATTATAACTCTGTTACGGATTAATGTTGCAAATGAGTGTTACGTGGATTGTTATAATTTTTTTTTAATTTTGGTGATTAATGTAGTAAGTGTCACGTCTGTTTGCAAACACGATAAATGTCATGCACGTAATATCTTACATTTTTGTGGTTAATATAATAAATATTACGTGAACTGCTATTTAGTTTGTAAAGAACTTATAATAAAAGATGTAGTAATTTATTTCTAACAAGATTGAATCCAAAATTTGAATAAATTCACCTGTGCAAAGTGACTGGAACCAACACCATTAAACTGGTGGGTTCAAGATCCTCTCCTTCAAATGAAATTGAGATAAACCATTTTATGATCAAGATTTTTGTTTTGTAGCATCTAACAGTATACATAATGCCCTTACATTTAAAATTTTAAAATTAATAACGTGGCAACATACACACCTATTAAATCTATAAAATCTAATCTTAATATAAAATATCGCATTTTCAACTTGAAATGGAAAGTAAAAGAATACATAAGCTAAAGTGCTGGCCTAAAAGTAGTTAATCCAAAAGCAAAATATATGTTTTAAATAACGAGAAAATAAGATGTTAGACGTGATTTTTACCTCATATTAATTAAATATACACAACATAGAAATTTTAAAGGGAAACTTCACTTAAACGTCATGAACTTTTATCACTATTGTAATTACTCTTTAAAGTTTAAAAACTTTCTATTTAGTATATCCAACTTAAAAAAATTTGTGATGTCACAATCCTTTATGATTTTTCGTTAAATCCTAACAGAGATCTTAAAAATTTTCAAAATACCCCTAAATTATTTAATTAATATATTTTTATAAATTTTACAGGGTATAAAGGTCATTTTACCCTTTAACCGTCTTATTTAACTCCAAATTCTAACAGGAATGGTAAGATTGCAAAAAATTGAATTAACTTATTGAGATCTAATTTTTGAAATTTAAGAGGTAATTGTGTTGAAATTTAAGAGGTAATATTCTCTATTTATAGTTGATTGTAATCAAATCTGAGAGATTTGATTACCAAACTTATATTCACTTAGTACCCTATAAATAGGAACCTTTGTTTTGTAGAAAAAAAAAAAAAAAAGTTAATGCGCACAATGTAGCCCTAAGGGTCTTTCAGAGTGGTGGACGTAGGTGTCTAACACCGAACCACCCGTAATTTTCTGTGTCTCATTCTCTCTCTCACTTCCGCTCTTATTATTCTGTCTTTTATATTTTCCCACATATTTCAACAAATTGCAAAAATAATGCAACTTGATAAGATTAAATAAAGTTATCCTAAATTTTCAATACATGATCTGCCGTAGGCCCATACCTCCCTCACAAGCCTCGTCCCAGATAAAAGAAGAACGAACTCAGTCAGACGTGAATTGCCATGCCAAGAAATGATAACTTATTTTATTAACTTTCATCATTTACATTTGGCATTTCAGGATTTATCCGTCCTAATTATATTACTAAGTTCTGTAGACCAACCGACATACAAACCCAATAATTTGGCTTTATCTTAGTGTCGGATTCGATCAAGAGGACAGTTCAATACTTCAATCGTTTACTTTTTTATAAAAAAGTTTAAGCCGGTAAAGTTTTTTTTTATCGGTAAGCTACAAACCGTTAGAGGTAGAAATTTGTATTTTTGATTTAGTTTGAATCGTTTCAAAACATGATTATAAGATTATATAGATTAATTATGATTTGACATATTTAATTAAATATGTAAGATCTCTCAATTCTAACTTACTAATTTCATGTTGAGTTCACATAAAAAATTATCAGCCTTAAATATTGTGTATCGAATTTAAATCGTATCGATGTATGAATATAACACTATATAAATTAACTCTAATCCAATTTATTAAATTAAACTAATCACCCTCCACCGCTACAAAGAAAAAAGGTATCGGTATCATTTAAGCTGAATTAAAGCTCATTGGTAAGGATAAAAAATTAAGAGCTTCTGTAGAATCTTTAAAGATTTGGCCGCCATTCTCCGTAAGCATTCAAGCAGCTTGGATGTGGGGTAGCCTTAAGGTTCTTAAACCATAAAAAAATAAATAAATATGAGCAAAATCGCAAAAAGGACGTCATAGAAAAGCACGACATGGAGGCCGGTCGTCCTACCAAAGCTAATTAATTTTTGTGCAAATGGTCTAGATTTTGATTAAAAAAAAAAAAATAATGCTATGAATGAATTACCTATGCGAACCATTATTAATTTATTTTACTATAAACATGACATCATGGTCCATGTATTAATATTAAAATAAATAGTGATTTAACATCTATTTTACCTCATATTTGCTAATTTTGCTTCACTCTACAAAACCAACATACTTTAATCTTACATATCAATTTCTAATTACGAGAATTGAAGGATGTATTATGTAGAACTATATTGTCATACGTGGACCATCAAATAAGTGTCATGTTACGACATATCTGCAATAAAAATTTTGAGATTAATCCTTTAATAAATAAATATGGATTAACTCCATTGATCCGTCGCTTGAATATTCTTCAGTTTTTGCATTGGGCCTCTAGGGATCGATGCATCATGCATGCAAGATCAATGAATTCGAAAGGAAATAAATTTTAATAAACACTAGCTTTTGAGGCATGGAAAATCCATCCAATTGTTCAAGGCCTAATGGCTAATTTCTACCTACGTACGTACGACATCACCGTTAGCTAAATTAGAGCTTACATGCATGCGCCTCCATCCATGCATGAAGTGGCCGGCAGCATCTGGTCCAACTAATTAGCGTCTCATGATGTATGACGACAAAGTATATTGTCCAGATCAGTGACACTTATTAGGGTTACGGTTCTGATAATCAATATTTAATTATCGGCCAATTGGTCCTGATGCATGCATCTACCACCGTCCAAAATACTAATTAGATTATAATTAAAGAAGTTGGCTTTGATAATCGTATAACTAATGATCATGAGCCCGACAATGACTGTTGATCAATTGTGAACGACTTCGTTAGTTCAGGACATACAAGCAAGCGATATGGTAACCGACTATTTCATCACCAAATTAATAACAGATAACGATAGTAGGACACGTGGGAATGAAAGATGTCCTCGATGGACGATCAACGAACTGAAACACTTTTTTTTTTTTTTCGTTCTAATTCTTTCTTACTTTGTCTATATTTTCCAGCCAAACTGCCTGTTTAATTTGCGACAAAACGTTCTATGTGACCTCATTAGATACGATAACTCACCTATCATCTTCGTTAATTAAGGCTTAAATTAATCAACGGAGGTCCCTCTAGATCTTCGTAAACGAGCACAAGAATATTGTTTGAATAGTTTTGGCTCTCATCTTTCAACTTTGATGAGAGCCTGTATTTATAAACTTTCCTGTTACGTACAATGATATCTGTAGAGTTGTTAACAAATTTATCTGTGTTAAATTATTATATATAAAGTTAAATTCATCACTTCTTATGAATTAAGTTTAGTTTTTTAGACAACAAGTAATTTCGTATGGTATTATAATACTAGAAATCTTGAGTTCAAACTCTATCACGATAATTGATCGAGAGCAACTTCTATAAGGTCATGACACAAACCATGACTTTTGTGCCCATCATTCAGAGAGTGATACATAAGCATTTCACACCAAATCAAATAAGCACAAAACACCTTATTAAAACCCATTGTCTTTCCATTCAGCCGTGACCCGTAGCCCACCGCTTGTGACCCGCCGCCCACCACCACCCAACGGCCGAGGCTGGCCCATGCCACCACCTTCTCTGGCCGCTGGCTAGATCGGCCTTCTCTGGCCGCAGCGCATGGCCAAATCAAGCCGCGCAGTGCGCTGCGGCCTTTTCTAGGGTGGGCGGTGGGCTGTTGGCAGTCGGCGGTAGGCGGTGGGCAGTGGGTCTCAGGGTTGAATGGAGAAGGAAATAGTTTTAATAGGGTGTTTTCATGCTTATTTGAATTTGGTGTAATAAGCTTATGTGTCAATATCTGATTGTGGGCACAAAAGTCCTGATTTGTGCCAGTATCGTATTGAAGTTATTCTCTAATTGATCGCCTTCCATTTCAAAAATAAATCTTGAACCCACCTTGAGATGAATGTATAGTATTAATTAAATGATTAAATTCACTTTTATCTATTAACTTAAACTTATGGGATAATTAAGCGTTAAAATAATAATTAAATAATTAAATTTATCTCTGTGTTGGAGCCTCTTTTTGGGATTTAGGTCTGAATTCTTAATAGGAAGGAGAGTACTTAAGCCAAATACTCACGCAATTTGATAGACCGACCACTATTAGGTTATTTCTAGAGATTCATACTTTTTATTCATTAAAAAAAAAAATGGTTTGCGTGAATGGAAACTAGCCATTTTCTGAGGCTAATGAAGTATTCGAAGAGGTTTGAACACCTTACTTGAAAAAAGAAAAAGAAAAATACTTATGATCCGCTGATTACGTACTCATGTGATATTACTTAATTGTTAATGTTCACATCTTGGTGTATATTTTTTTTGGGCCCGGTGAGTCATTCTTGTTGCTTTTCTGAACAAAGCAGTGTAGCTCAAACAATCGACACGTAATTTTGTCCTAATTATGCGAATAGAAAAAAAACAAAACTAAAACAAAATTTGTCCTAATTATGTGGTGCACATTTTGCTGATTAGTTAGAAATTTCGTTGGTAGCATCCAATTGAAAGTATAAAAACAGCGAGATTAACTGTACGTAAGGCCGGCCCATGACATGAACCACAGGAAATGGGCCGGCTCCCTGTCGCTGTCTAATGACGTCGTACTGGGTTTTATTGTTCAAACTCATTTCCTATTTGACCGAGACAAAAAACTCATTTCCAATTTGACCGTCAATTACGTGTAACATTGAAGGGCTCACTTTCAACAGGAAGTTCCTTCCGCCTCAAAATTTATTTTTATGCAATAACTCGCCGCTGCCTGCAGGCGGACCACTAAAAGACAAACTCAAGCAGCTGCATGCATGCGGTACAATTTGTAATAGATGGAAAAGCAGACAAGTTAGTAATTACGGAATATATGTTCATCAATCTTATCATCTTTGTTTTCATTTGTTCGGTTGGCGGTAGATATGTTTTCCATAGCATACCAAAGACACAGCAAACGAAAAGACAGCCTTGAATTTGAGGTAGGATTTGTTGTTTTTTTGTTTTTGTTTTTTTTTTTTTTGTGGTTTTAAAATTTGGATTTATATTGAAAAAGTTGGTTATACTCAATTATAATTATGTCCACAGTAGAAATGAAAAGGAATAGTTATTCTAAAACTTTTTGTGTGTTTTTGCAATTTCAATTTGAATTTGATGGGATTAACACAATTTCTCAATTATGATTCGTAATGTTTATACTTGCATAAATCTGTTCGATCGATAAAATGTTGCTTTCGGGTTTTTGTGATACTGTTCTTTAGAAATTGTCTGGTCTATAAGTTGTATCAATGAAATTGGCCGGTGTAGCAGGTTGTTTAATTAAGTTGTACCAAGACAAATTGTTATGTATTATGGCAGCTTAATTAACTTTATGGGGAAATACTGTAATAACTAATAAATAAACTCATTGAGTGGGATATATCTAAATAGAATATACAATTTAACAATTGGCAGTTAGATAGCTTCTTTTTTTTGGTTGAATGAATTTGGCAATTTGGGGGATGATGACTCATCACCTAGTATAGATCGATAAATTTTATGACTTATAGCATGCATCATTCAGGCTAACCAATGTATCATATGCAATCCTCACACCCTGAGGACCAAATTATTTAATTACTTGTTCTAGGGGTGGACAGTACTTGCTCTGATGGATTCGGAAACACCTTTTTTGACTTTTGCTTTGGTCAAAGTCGAAAGCATCGGAAAACCTCTGAAACTGGCGGAGGTGATTACTGACTCGACTCCGACTCCAAGGTCGTTTTTATATCAAGTGTTTTTTCTCTTGTTCTTAAACTTTCAAAAATTGAAAAGTTGAATCAAATGGTTGTTTGCTGTTTGGTTGTTGATCGAGAAAATATCAGCAACCATTTTTTTTAAAAAAAAAAAAACAGATTTGTACTCTAGATTGACGTTTTTTTTACAAACAACTTGAATCAAGTCACGTCTTTTTCTTCAAACGACGTGAATCAAGTGATGTTGGTTTTGTTAAAGCACATAAAATTTTTATGTCGTCTACGACCAAACGACATCAATTCTTGTCGTTAGGCATCCAAACGACGTAAATTAAATTTCTCAACCTAGATATATATCACGTCCCAAGACCAAACTATGTGAAATAAACGATGCGAAATTATTCACGTCGTTTATTTCATTGTTTACGTCATTTTTTAAACGACGTGGATCATTGTTTTTGTTTTGTGTAGTGACGAGCGCTACCAGTATTAATTTGCACGATTTCATCTAAGAGATCAGGTATGGGTGAGAGTCAATCATTTACTGGTCTCGACTCCACTTAGGAGAACAGATTGTTGAGATTGTGGGGCTTCTTTGAGTATATTCTGAGGACATCGGATTCTAAAAGGTTATACTTTTATGTTTGATGAGGGGCTCCTTTTTTGGAGCAGCTTGTAGTTTGAGATATGCCCATGTGTGCCTTTGGTTCTTTTTCTCATTCTTTTCAATTATGAATATTCACGTGTATGTTAAGATTAAGTTAAAGTTCAAATGTCATTGTCCTCATTAAAATTGATGGCTAGGGATTATAAGTCGGAGGTTTAACGTTTGAATTTTTGAACTGTGCCCATGAGCTTATATTCATATAATTAAGATTATACTTAAGATGATAGCAGCGTCTCTCTCATAAACAAATTCATTCCGGTTGCCTTGGGAGGGAGATCTCCCTCCTCCCTCTCTATTCTCCATTTCCTTTTTTTTCCTTCTTTTTTCGCCTCTTCAGAGGCACTTTTAGCCTCTTTGAAGGTCTTATCTCGGCACAGCAGCTTTACCGACTTCTTCTCTACCCCATAATAGCCAACCTCCTCCACCTCTTGCCACTCTTAGCCCCGGATTTGTCTCCGCCGGTTAGCCTCCTTGTTCGTATCACCTTCCGTGGTAGATCTAATCGGGGCCTTTATTTTATATTCTTTATTTTTTCATTTTTTGTTTGTCCCGTCCTATATGCTGGTGTTTCTCTCTTGACCTTTAGGGTCAAGGAGGCGTAGATCAATATAGGAAACTATTTCTCACGGCCAGAAAATAAGGGGGTGGGAATTTGAGCTACTCATGTCTCAGATCTAGTCTGTTCAGTGCAGATCTGCTCATGGGTTAATAAAAGTTGAAGTCATAGATTGTTCTTTAATTATTAAGATGTTTTTGTCTAAATCTATGGCTATATAATTTCATAACTTCGTGCTATGTTTATCTGCATTTTATGCTCTGATGTAAGAGCTTTATGCTTTGGATTTATTATAAATAGAATATGGCAGATTAACATTAAAAAAAAAAAAAGATTGTACTTAAGACATATAGAACACTTAAAATCGTAACAAATATACAATCACGTTCTGCAACCGATACTAACTAGATCACCGGAAAATATATATATATAGTGAAGAATTAGCGGTCGCACATTTATTGATCTTCTACTTGTAATAAATTTCAAAGAATTTCAAGCCTGAGTTGTTGCTCTGATTGAGGATATAAACAATACAATAGAGAGAGAGAGAGAGTGTATAATTAATATTCGAGGTTGAAGTGAGATCGTGTGGGACGACACTCTCTCCCATGCAAATATACCCTTAGTTGTCAAAACAAGTATAAACTATAACTCTCCCAACAAGAACAACCAACCTTATTACTCTGGGTTTCCTTCAAAATTCTTATTCTGTAAACAATAATTTGGAATTAACAAAATGCCCCAAACAGAGAATAAAGTCCATTCCGTCACTCAATTCTATATCATCTCCCTCAAAAAGAACAAAAATATAAAAGAAGCGACATCTGATGGCCATGTGCTCCTCTGCCACTGCGCCCCAAAACTTCATTTAAACCTCTCTGTATATAACAGTCCTATCCAACTCACAACCTCAAAGAAGACAAAGCCCTACGTACAATCACTTCTTACACAAATGTAGTACTTCGTAGAAGCCAAAGTAAACAATCTCCCTTTCACATGCATCGTACAAAACAAAGACTCACGTTGAAAGATCCCTCCAATTACTAATAATTTAACCAATTTTCAATTCCTAAATAAATCCTCCCCTAGCTCTCGCTGCAAACCAATTAAGTAGGTGCTCCATCAAATTTCTATTAAAAGAAAGGAGAAAATTAAAACGACCCAGGGCCAGAATGATCGCCTTGTGTCCTGCATGATTTTAGCTAGGTAGTACTGCAACTAGGGTTAGGGTTTTTTCTTCTTTAATTTTTAGGCATATAGCCTATTGGGTTTTTTTTATTGAGGGAGTGTGTATAACGAGTTTAATTCATAGAAACAAAGAAAGAAACAAAAGATGCGTAGGTAGCGTTAAACAGTCGTGATGCGATAATATTCTCTTTGTGATTAAAAAGAGGCCCGCTATAATATGATATGCAATACTTAATTGGATTGATTCCCGGAGTTGGTGGCACTTTTGGAAGGATTGGGAGTAGAATGGAGAGAGAAAAGTGAGAGAGAGAACACAAGCAAGTGGATTTATGTGGACGAGAGAATACTGAAACTGTATCAGGAATATCTAATGGTGATGATAATAATACAAGAGAAAAGGGAATCGATGTTGGGATATATGTGGCTCTATGTGACTTTGAAAAACTTAATCTATGCGTCACTTGTGGGGTTGTTTTTGTTGTGAGTCTGATAGAATGTCAGTGAGGTAGTGAATTGGAAAAGGAACTCACGAGATTCCATGCAATTTTTAGTCATCATTACACACCTCTTCCAACGGTTAAAATGTAATTAAATGATTAAATTTACTTATTTTCATCGGTTTAAAACTTTAAAACAAGTTAGCACAAATATGAATAATATTATTTACTAAATTGATATACGACACAATCAAGCAAAGCCGGTCATTGGATCAATACCTTTAAATTAAAAGTAAATAAAGTTTGAGTTTTACTGTTACGTTATTTCAGTTGTATAGTAGTCGTATACAAGTCTAGTAAATATCATTAGTTAATACTCCTCAAACACTCATCTACCCACCCACTCAGATATTCCATCTTAACCTAGTTTCTGGACATGCACTCATCTGTGACAGATTTAGCATTTATACCGGCAGATCTAATCTGAAAGATGTCGTATGATCCATTTCAAACCTGAAATCCTAAAGTTACAGATTGAAAATTGAGTTTTTCTGTGAAGACGTTGGAATTTGCAGATTAAAAGAACTCAACAAGGCAATGACTTAATTGATGGTAACAAAGAGATATATATATTGCCTGTGAAACCCTAAACTACCACCAGTACATGAAAATATTATAGTACTAAAACTGGAAACAAATTACAAGGTAAAAGTGAATCAAGTGTTGCAAGGAAGAAATAATATCGATCTTTTTGCAAAGATCGACTAAAACAACAAACATGAAGTTATCATTAGTATGATTAAGCACAAGCTGACATATATATATATTTGTATTGCTATCATCCTTCTTTTGATGAAGTTTTCACGCTTTATGTGATCATATACATCTTGTTATTGTTACACCCTGCAAATTCATATATGGAATCTCAAGAAATTAAAGTCGGTTGGTCAAACTCCAAGCAAAGAGGCCTTGACGGCCTCTATATCAAAAGGGAAAACGAAAAAAAAAAATTAAAAAAAAAAAGCAAAAGGGTGGGGATGGAAATCAAACAACAAAAGTTTGTTGATCATTTTAGCAGCTCTCTACCTTTCCTGATGAGGTCGATCTCCAAGCCTGAGCTCAAGATCTAAGTCTTCTATAGAATTAGGGCTTATTTGAAGTACCTTTGATTGGAGATATTGTTGGCTATCATCATCAACTGATCTTGGCTTTAGGAAGAAAGGTAACGGCCGGGATGCATCACTTCTCCTTCTCTTGCAACTGCCAGTCGTACTACTCTCCTCGTTACCACCTGAAACATTCTGATGACCTCGACAGACCACCAAATTCAAGCTCACAGACAAATCATTTGTGACATACCCTGAAGATTCAAGAAATCTTGAATCTTTCTGATCTTCTTCGGTTTTCAGATCGGAAATACAAATTTTCTTTTGGTGTTCTTGAGTTGGTGGAGCGGAAACCCTAGAAGATGATGAGGATGGACATGCCACAACAGCAGGAGGATGATGATGATGATGGTGATGATCAGAAGAAGAATTAGGGTTAGGGTTATAAACCAAAGTACAAACCTGATGAGATGGGTACTGAAAAGCCAAAGATGTAAATGAATTATTCTGGATGGGGATGGGGTTGTGATGATGATGATTTTGATGGTTGTGATGGAGAGTTTCATTGAAGGAAGCTGGAGACTGCTTTAGTCTAGCTCTATCTCTCCTGTGGACATTCATGTGACCCCCTAGAGCTTGTGCTGACCGGAATTCTCTTCTGCAAAAGCTGCAAGAATAAGAACGTGGAGGCCACACGCAGCCTCCAAGAGGACCGGCTGCATCTTCAGCGAAAGCTTGTTCTTCCCATGAATTATTGTTATTGTTGTATAAAGGGTTCAAACCATGCTTCCTCTTCGCCCACATTCGATACTTTGCAGCTTGTTCCATTGCACCACAAAATACTCCGATGATGATGATGATGATCAAGGAATATGATATGAGGACCTTAAGACGTAATGAAGTCTCAGTCTATGTCAAAGTTGGAAATTGAAAACTACAGGGGAGTCTCCGAGGGCAGAGAGGGGCGGGCTTAAACAGGTTGCTTAGGAGTTGTTTGGAAGGTGAAGTGGTGGGTGTTCTCTAACTTGCCTGTCTAGTGTACGTACGTAGCTACTTTTTGGGGTTTTGTGGTTGGCTTCCAATGCAGTCAATCAGTCACTGATGAATTGGGTAGTAGTCCAATTTTCTGTTTTTTTTTTTTTTTTCCCAGAAATTAACTTTCATTGATACTGGTTTATATAATCACTGGAGTAGGTCCTAAATTCCTGATCAATGAGTCTAGCCACCTGTGCGGTGAGGAGTGCTTAAAGACAAACTGCAATAATCTGACTGAAATCTCCTCATCATGCAAATCCAGCAAAAGAGGTGGCATGATGGTTTAACAGTACTGCACCATTTGTGGTCACATGTCACGTCAGAAGACCTAGCGTATACACCTATATATATATATATATATATGCAAATATAATTTCCATAAGCTTATTAATTAACAGTTAAAATTATATTCTTCCCGTCACTTATTTTCTTTGATCCCAGAAAGATCACTCATTAGGCATAGAATGCTTCTGGAATGGTAGAAGCCAGTGGCGGAGCCAGGAATGCTACCAAGGTGGGGTGGAAGTGGCACTAAAATAATATAATATAATGACAATTTTTTTTTTATAAACTATTTTTTTATTATAATATATGAAAGTATAGTAATTACAATTCAAAATATAAATTATAACATAATATATGTATAAAGAAAAACATAACTATCAAACTTCATAAATATATGCTAAATTAATATATCAGTTTAACATGTAGACATTAATACAAAAGACATAATATTCACTAAAAATACAAAATACAAAATATCTAAAATTGTACCCTCTTGCGATGAGTCGTCCGATCACTTCTCCAACTGTGGATCCAAGAAAGAAATGGGGGGCGTAGGTCACTGGGTCTGGGTGTGACTCAGAGAGTCAGAGAAAGAGTGAGGGAGAGTGAGATTAGGGATTGGAAGGAAGGAAAGGGGGAGGGGGGGCGTAACAGAGAAAGGGGAAAGGGGGGGCGTGGTTGTAAATTTTTTTTTTTTTTCTTGCTGTCTTAAAAAAAAAAAAATTTTTTTTTTTTTAAGACTTGAAGGGGGGCGCCTGCCCCTACGCAGCCCCCCCCCCCCTATATCCGCCATTGGACTAGAAGCCGATTGGTTTTGAAAGGGCAGCCTAGTTACAATTACCCCCATCTAGAATATATAGCAAACTCTGCTTTGCCTGAGTCTTGAGAGGCAAAAGTCTGGCATGAATGCATTTGGCAGCACATTGTTCAGAGAAAATTTTGATTAAATTTCTTTAATTCCCATTAGGCCATTCTTTTTAAACTAAGAAGAAAGAAGAAAAGGAAAAAAAAATTGCATTGGCCTAATGGGACGAAAACTTTCTGTTCTCATCTATCCTTCCATATTAATCACATGACGAAAGAAAATCAGAAACCATGAAACATGCATGCATGTAGCATTCTAAATACATGGCAGCTAGTGTTGTTTGATGGTGCAGTTGACTCTTTGATGTCCATGTAAAACTCAATAATTAGGCGCAGGTTTTAAATGAATCCTTAATGATCACTTCTAAGAAGAATATAAAAATAAAATAAAATCCTTTAACATACATCTTGAAGAATAGTTCATGAGTACTTATGTATTCTCACCAGGCTAGCTAAAGCTAGGTGCTTCTTTTTCTCCCTCATTTAGCTACATCTTGAATCTAATGAAAAAGTACCGTATTGTAGCTTCAGTTTGATTGCCCATAAATAATTAGGGGATAATACACTTTAGTCCTCCGAACTATCATCACTTTTGTACTTGCATTACTAAACTTTACTAAACTTTAAAAAGTTATAGTTGACATCCGCAAAATACTACTCATTTACATATAAGCCACTGATCAATTTGGAATTTAACGTTAAACATAACGGAAAAATAGTCATGTGCGCCGCATGTGACTATTTTTAAATGTTTATTACCGTAATGTACGTAAAAATTATTGAAATTAAATGAAACTAAAAAGAAAAAAACAAGGGGTTGCCTAATTAACCACCCCCATAATGCAAAATGGGGGTGACAATTTTTTTTTCTAATAATTTTAAGGGTGCTTTTAAAAATTAAAGGCAAAAATGGTGGCGCACATGACTATTTTTTTCTGTCTACTTTGACACTAATTGCTAATAGACTAACTTATTTGTAACAGGGTGATAGTTGGAGGGGGTCAGATGTCACTTTTTAAAGTTTGGTGTTATAAGTGCAAAACTGATGATAGTCCGAGGGGCTGAAATGTATTTTCTCCAAATAATTATATTATGCCATTTTTCAGAAACTAGCCAGAAAAACAAAAAACATAAATTTAACACAATCTAAATTGTTACTTTAGTTTTTCTTTGGTTTTGTATTCTTTTGGCTTCCTTAATTGAGTAATGATATACGTACATAGGACTTTTTATTTCTCTTTTATCCCCCAATGTGATATACCTTTCAAAATTTTAATTAGATTTGAGATAAATACTATTGAATTTTGATTCTAAGATGTCATATATATATAATATATATATATATATATATTATATATATATAATATATATATATTATATTCGAGAGAGGCAAGACCACCATATAGTTTCTTCGTTCTCTTTTTATAATTTTTAGAGCCAGCCTAGGAGTTTTTTGGTTGGGACTTAAAATTCATATTACTTTTTTCAATAATTTTATTGTGAGAGGCTTATTGTATATAAATTTTTTCGGGGGTCGGGCCACCATATAGAGTTTTTCGGAAAAAAAATTTGAAGGACCGACCAGACCAGAAGTTGTTAGGTTCGGGCTACAAAAATCCATATATTTATATGTTCAAGAATTTTTGGGATTCCATGGCTCTTGCGGCCCCTTGTCTCTGCAAATGTGGACACTTAATTTTCTTATATTGATTAATTAACATATGCCGGTTATTTGAAAAAAGATAAAAATATTAGTATGAGACTTAATTTGAGTGTATGGGCCCAAATGCGCGCACTTGTAAATTCCTTACGGAATAATAAGCTTAAATAGTTGAATAAAGGCCTAAATTACTTAATTAAGTTCCATTGAAGACAAACAGTTTAATCTGTGGAAACTCTTTGTAATACATGGTATTGTACGTATTATCTGGACTGTAGCTCTTGTTTCTTATCTCTGCCTTGCAACTCAAAAAGACGCGGTAGACAAGGCCAAAAAAGACTCGATAGAAAAGGCCCGTCTTCATTTTGAACAAATTTTAATTTATAAAATTAGTTTTTGTACTTTCCTTAGTTTAATTGGTACACAAACGCAACAATTAATTTTTAATTTCCTCTCGATCGAGTTAGCGTAATGTTGATTCCATAGGCTTTATTTTTAAGAACATTCTGACACACAAAGATGAGGATATACATATATGATATGCAACATATTTTGAAAACAAATAAAACAGAACAGAAACAAAGCCAAATATATGACTAAAACACGGAATCGAATCCCGGTCAAACTCAGAAAAAAAAAAAGGAAAAAAAAAAGAAGGAAACAGATTAATGAAGATACCTCGCATGTTTTCTGCAGCAAAGCAGGTCGTACGTAAGGGTATAATTAGGAAATGGCTGGGGCTGCAATCATGGAGAGCGCTGCTCCTGTTACGCGGCCACCCTACTATTACAAAAGAAGTAAAAAGAGAAGCAAAATCACTTGTAATGACAGTGGTAGCTAGGTAATCAAGAAATAACCACAGATTTGACCATGAAGCATGTTTCAGTGGAAGGAAGTAATTCGTTCCGCTATTAATTAGGAGAGATTGGTCTATAAAGACGTACGGTTGCTTGTCATCTTAACCATGATTTGTCGGGCTTAACGACTTCAAAAAAGTTGATCAAGACCATGTCTATGAAGGCAGTCAGCCAGTCAATAATACAAATTTCAACCCCCCATCCCCACTTACCTTGATAGTACTGTGGCTAAATTTGGGTCAAATTAATCCTCCTTTTTTGCCAGGTTTCTTCGTGTTGGCATGGCAAATGTTGAAGTTTGTACGAAAAACATAAAATATAGGAATAATATATTGTGGAGAATAATAAAATGTGAGAGTTATAGCAGAAGAAATAGCGAGAAAGGAACACAAAAAATTATGGGTGATTTCGTATTAAACACATATATTCATCACTCTGAAAAGCCTTAAAAATTATATTATGCTTTTATTCATTTGATTATTTGCAATACATAGATCCTTATAATTTATAGTTGAATAAGTCGACCTATACAAATAAACTTAAATTTACTTATACAAAGAAACAGAAATGACCTATACTAATAAATGTCAATCAATTATATAAATATCAAAATATATTCTAATAGCAGAAAGTGTAAAGGTTTAGTATCGTGGTCTACAAGGTTGGGTTTTTAGGTACATTGGTGATCTTCAAAAAAGGGAGGGGGGGGCTAAAGGCCATAAAAGCACCGCAAAAAAATGTCGACCTTTTTTTCATGATCGGAAAAGGCAATAGTGACTTTTTTTTTTGTTGATTTTTTTTTAAAGCTTTAAATTTGTTAATAAAAACATATTTTAGGTCAATTTTTATTTGGGTCCTCCCAAACTTTTTTTCCTATAATCTAGCTCCCTGAAACTTAATTTTCTAGTTTCATCCCAACGCATAGCTTATGCGAGTGAGGAGGAGCCTTACAATTATCTAGCTAGACTACTACCCTTAAGGTTTGGAGAAGACTTTAGCTTTTGTAACATGTTAGATATTTGTAGAGAATCAACTGGGTTTGGGGTTTTGTCATTAGTGGCCCTCTTTTTAAATATTTATAGAGAAGTAGTAGCAATCTAAAGAACAATGCAATGCACATGACAATTGTGTTAAGTTATATGGAGTCTAGTCGGTGTCTAACCCAATTTGCACTCAATTCAGTACGGTTTAAATGAGATTTTTTTTTAGGCTTAATCCATAAAGCAAAGAGTATTTAAATAGCCGCTTCTATAATAGGGTTTTAGTATGCTCGTTCGACACCTCATTTTGTACTGTTTTTTAAAAATAGTGAAATTTTGTCGTAACACAATAAATGTATCCCTTAAAGGTGAACCATTTAAATTTATGTATCTTGTAATTATTATTATTATTATTTCTATTTTTTTTTCTTTCACTTTTCACGAATTCTGAAAAATTGGTAAATTTTTTCAACAAATTGTATATATACATAAACAAACGAAGTTGTGTTTATGTTAGAACTCTGATGTTCTATTTAGGTTTTATAAAATGAGTTTGCGGATTCAAAATTAAATTCATGGCAATTTTTACCGCGTTATTTAAGGTACTAGTAGTAGTACTGCCATGCGGATGATGCTTAATAAGGCATTTATTTTTGGTGGGGGCGCTACATTATGTTTTGTGTTAGGTCTAAAGTCTAACTTCTTTAAAGATGTCCGGAATTCTTAAATTAATTGCTCTCTAGCTAGTCTTGAAGGTTTTATGATGTAAGCTTTTAGTTTTTTATTTTTTATTTTTATAGCTCTTGATTCAACTTTGTTTGTGTAGGCTCCGCTAGCTTTTGGCCCATTTTTTTTTTTTTTTTTTGGAGAGGGTTTTTTTTTTTTTTTTAATCAAGATGGGGGAATGGGAGAGAGATCAAGGTGGGCATGCCCACTCTTAATTCTTACAGCAGAGAGAAAGGGGAGAGAGGTGGGAATGCTATCATAACAATTATGGGAAGCGGTCCATTTGCCAACTACATGTGTCCGGAGATTAACACTCCTAGAAACCTTGGTCGCAGACCAAAAAGAAAAAGAAGATAAACTAGAAAGTACATCAGAAATAATCCCCCTAGAAGACCAATCAGTACAGAAATCAGGATTATTCAACGCCATAATTGTAACTAATGAGTCTCCTTTCAAAGTTATCTTGGATAAAGGATAGAGATCAGCAGTAGTTTCAGTTGCTAGTAAGGCTGCCTTTGCTTCACTAGCATTAATATCAAGCAATGAGATTTTCCTAGCAACAGCAGAGAGAAGACAGTCATCATGATTGATAATAACAGCTGCAGCAACCATAAAATTGCTACGGACAGCAACATCAAAATTGACTTTAAGAATGCCAGGTGATGGAGGGACCCAAGAGACCAATAAATCTTTGTCAGACCAGGCTTTTCTATGTATTTGAGTGGAATTCTAAATCTGAATTAAGATGTTAGGAAAATGAATGATCTCATTATTATGAACCCGATTATTCCTAGCACACCAAATAGCATCAATGGCTATTATCATCGATAATTGGAACTCATCAGTTTCTGCATTAGGAATTCCAAGATTAGAATTTGGATGCAAAAAAGCATGAATCCAAGAAGCTATAGGTAAACCAGCAAACAGGGATAAATCCATTGGCCATCTTGATGATCTCCAGATAGCTTTAGCCAAAATACAGTAAAAAAATATATGCTGAAGAGATTCCGAAGGGTCATTGCAAACTGGGCAGACTTTTTTGGAGAGGTTGCTTGTGGTTCCTTTTTTGTTCTTGTTATATGTTTTCAATAAATTTTTACTTATCAAAAAAAAAAAAAAAGTTGTGATGCTACATCCATAACTTTTTCTCAATATTTGTTTTCCCATGATATTAATGAAAAATGAGCAAAATCTATTGATTGTAATTTTTTCTCAATTGGTTTAAAAAATTAATGAGTCAGTCATCTAAATTAAACTGAAGTGCCTCTTGATAGATATATATGCTCCATTTTTCATAGCCTAAATCCATTTATTCAAAACAATATACAAAGACATACATACAACTTTCAGGGTTTGTTAGGCATCGTAACTTGTAGATTAAAAGTATGATTTTAAACTAAATAGTAGAAAGTGTATAGTTTGGGAGTGTTTTTATATATATATTTTGTAATTTGAAAATGTAAAAAATTTTGCATTTTCAAATCGCATGCAATTTGGTGCGTTTTTTAAAATATACAATTTTAAAAGTTAAACTGCAATTTTAAAGGGCTAAATTATAATTTTAAACGCTTAACTACACTTTTTTAAAAATTACATTTTAAAATTACACATTTTAAAATCTATATATTTAAATCATACTTTTTAAAATTACAAATCCAAATAAACCCTAATAAAATTGGCATGTAGATACTTAATAGACTCGTACACCGGTTAGGTTGTCTTGAAGATTGTACTTAAAAATATTTCCCTCTCACCTTATTAGTTTTTTTTTTTTTTTTTTTTCTTCTAGCCATCGATCTCACCTTATTAGACTTATTAGTTGTTGATGTAGGATGGAATTTACCCATATTTTCGGTAAATTTTAAAATAAAAAAAAATAACAAATAACATATTAGGAAAGTGCCGTTCAAGAAAATTTTTGTTCAGATTCAGATAGTTGAAATATAAAAGGAAAGATCTTGTCATGATCACTGCTGATTGTCAACCGTATTCAGTTGACACAAAAATCAATTTATTGATTTTCTATTTTAGATTAAGATTCTACTAAAAAAAAAGAAATAAATAAAGTTTTATTTATTTATTAAAACTTTATTTATTTCCTTTTTCAGGATTGTATTTATTGTTTACTTGTTCTACTAGGACTAGGTTTACTTATTCTACTAGGACTAGGTTTATTTGTTTTTTCTAGATTTCTTACTAGTATAAATATGTAAGTCTACATTGTAAACAATGACACAATTGAATATTTATCAATCAGAAAATTGCTCTTAAATACTCTGTAGAATTTGTTATTTTTAAGCTTGCAGGCTTATTTTATCTTTTAGTCAAAAGACACTTGTTTTATTTTTTAGTATGCGCTTCTAATTTGTTTACCAAGTCTTTCACTACGTCAGTTATTGATGTAAACTTGTACTTACCAACAAAATAAAAATGTGTAATTTCTTTTTCTGAAAAAAATAAGGCCTCTTTCCTTCAATTCCAAAAGACTAAAAAATGAAGGGGTGGGGACGCACGGAGATTTGGATGTGACATGAGGCTGCTTGACCATAAAATAGAAGCGATTAACACCGCCTAACCGTATAAGAAATAGAAAGATTAACACCCACCAATAATTACTTATCATGGTGCATTTTTATTGACTATTTTCTTTGAACATATATGCATCCATCAGAATTTTACTGTTCCTATTAAAACGACAGTTTCTTCGCAGAGAAATATTTATCAAACCGGCGGGCAGGTTTCGAGGTTTATAAAAGATATAGATAATTTATCATGTACTTGTCTTATCAATCACAATAATAAAATGCTTTGGTAGATAAGTGTCGGTAAGGTCACTATCTTCCAATTTTATTTTTTTTCTTTAAATTAAAAAAAAAATAAGGGACAAATTTAGGTACTGGAAATTTATTTTTAATGCCCTTTTGGCACATGCACATGCATTTTAATAATCTCAATTCGTACGAGTACAAATGTCCAGTAATTTACTTGACAAGATAATTCTTAGGTTAATATATATCATAATAATGTAGAGTATTCTTTTCTAAGCAATCACGTTTCGTTCTATAGCTTTTTATGTAAGACTTTTAGCTAGGGTTTCCTTGCAGAAGAAAACAAAAATGGTGGCGTCTTGAATGAGCGTTTCTTTTAGTAATATATATATATATACGAGATTCTTTTAATTAGTTATATACGAGTTCTAGAGACGCTTTGCTTTCGTCCAAAATAAATAAATAAAGACTTTGTGCTTCGTTATGGTAAGCAACTCGGTTCCGTTCTTATGGTAAACTTATGTGTTGTCTGCCGCAGGTTTTGCAATTTGGAAGAAAAGAAACATGCAAACGTTTCTATTGAAAAATTCTTTGAGGAATCTAAATCCTTTAAATTCGTTAAAAGAAATCTAAAACCTTTTCAAACACAATATTTGAAATAATTTTTGAATTACTTTCTCATTATTTCATCATACTTAAATAGAAGATATTACAATCGATAAAGATGAAAATAAAAATAAGTATAGTTTAATTTGATTACCATCAATTACAATCAATCATCTAAAGATAATTATCCTATAAGGTAAGTATCCTACAATAATATATATTCTAACATAAAGAAAATACTCTACCATATCATATATTCTAATATTAATATCTGCTCCGCATAAAATTTTATTTTCGTAACATCTTATTTCGTCAATCTAGACTTTTTGCAGAACCAGCTTGTTAACATTAGTAGGTAACATCGATCATTCTGTGACCCTAGCTTTTAATGAGTCAATATATATATGTATATTTTTTTTTTGAAGTGTAATGAGTCAATATACATGTAAATATCTCCGTCTCACCTTATTATTATTGTTTTTTGTAAGTAAAAAAAAAATGTAATTTATTTTTCTGAAAAAATAAATAAGGCCTCTTTCCTTCAATTCCAAAAAATTAACAAAAAAAAAAAAATTGGAAGGGTGGGAACGGACGGCGGAGACTAGGTGTGACATGACACTGTCCAAACATTAAAAAATAGAAGCCATTAAACACCTACCCCTAAAAGAAATAGAAAGATTAACACCCACTTATATTATTATTATCATGGTGCATTTTTATTCACTTTCTTTCAACATGCATCAATCAGAATTTTACTGTTCGATCCGGCCTATTGAAACGACCGTTTCTTCATAGCTTCTCTCTTAAGAAACAAAGATTTATCAAACCGGGCAGCTTTCGAGGTTATAAGAGATATAGATAATTAGTAATTACCATGTACTTTGTCTTATCAATTACAATTATAAAATGATTTGGTTAAAAAGTGGCCGTACTGTCATTATCTTCGATTCTTATAAGGGACAAATTTAGGTGTATAAGATCTTAGAGATCGATTTATTGAATATTTTCCCACACTTGGACTACTGTTCATCTGCATAATAATTTATAGACAAATGGTTGCAACAGGATTTCATAGTAGGTAAAAATCACACCATTATAATGGATAGGCTGATTTTGTCATGAGCTGGTTTTTCCAGCTTGTGGATAAAATTTGGAGAGCCGTTGGTGATCCTGAATTGTAATTGGTTTATTAATTAGGTACATATATATGAAATTTATTTTAATGCGACTTCCACACATGCACATGCATCTGAAGACTGAAATAATCTCAATTCGCACGAGTGCAAATGTCCTGCAGTAAGTTATCATAATAATTTAAAGTATTATTGTAGTACTTTTCTAAGCAGTAACATTTCTTTTCTGTTGCTTTTTATTTAAGGCTTACTTGTAGAGAAGAAAACACTAAGGTTGCGCCTTGAATTAAGGTTTCTTTTAGTTTTATATATATATACAAGTTCTAATCAAGACCATGTGCTTGTTAACCATTTAGTTGTGTTAAATTATTAATTAAATTATTAAATTGATCTCTTCTTCTCACCTTAAATTTTTAGAATAATTGATTATTTAATTTAACCTAGTACATCAGAATTAGAGGTTCTGAGTTTGAACACTATCTTTATCAATTCAACATATTTCAATTAAATATTTTACGTCTTGACAAGACTATTATTCAACCATTTGACTACCCTAATTAAGATTTTGTTATAAACCTTGGTTTGAATATCACTTATCAATATTTTCATATATATAAACCTTCCTTCTTAATTTGGATAAAACCAACTCTATATATGTTATGTCATGTTGATTCTAAAGCTTTGATTTTAGAGTTAAAAGGATAGCATGGGATTGGGATATGTCTCATTCAAATCTTAATTACTTAAAAATTTCAAGTAACCGAAGTACGTCACTTGACTCTATCTTTTGGTCAGAATTAATCAAAACAGGTTGCTAAATCTGTTATTTTATTTATTTATTTATTTCTTTGTTCAAAGATGGCAGTGCATCGACTTTGAAATTGAAAATTAGATAGGCCTACGCGGCTAGGCCCGGTCCTAAGTTGATATCTCGCCCATTACAAAGACGTGAGGAATCATATTTTTTGGTGAAAGTGACCCAAATATGTTAAGTAATATATGGCCCATGAGCATGCGTATCCCTTTTTGGGCTCAACCAAAAAATCCGGTTGCAACTTCAGCAACTTCTCTACTACTATGGCCTTTTTTTTTTTTATTAGAATTGGTCCATAATTATTAAAAAAATTTAAAAACAAAATATAATATATAAGGTAAGGGGGTTTTCAGGCACCTCTTTGGCCAAATGAGGGATGGTTCGGCCACCTCCTTTGAAGGGTGGTCGAACCACCTCCCATGGTCATGGCTCATGCTTTATTTGTAGTTTTTACTTCTTAAACTTCATTAAATTTTTCTTCTTTTTCTTTTGGGGGGGGTGAGGGGTTTATTGGGTCCTGCCTCCTCCTTGTTATGATTGAGGTACGGTACTCACAGGATAAAAACAAATATGTGCATAATGCATTTTTAATTGTTGAAATTCCTACAAGTCCATTAAATAAAAAACTGTAGTCTGTTTCTATAATAAAACTAGGGAGAAAGTTGGCTGCTACCTTACCTATACGGCTATACTTGTATTTTTTTTTTTCTAATATACTATACTTGTATTTAAACTTTCAATTACATGCTTTTTTTGATATATAGATACACTTGTTCCAAGCAAACTAGTTCTATTACATATTAGACTAGTTCTTTGATTTTTTTTTTTTTTTTTTGGCTTAATAAGTTTTCTTCCTTTGAAGTGTGAGGTAAATTTCATAAAATAGTAATATTTGGAGATTTCCGTAATTTAATGAACAACTTGTGCAAGTAAATATTTACAAAATATAATAATGATAGTTACGCAGAATAAAAAATACTCTTATGTTATTGTGTCAGCCATATCTCCCAAGATCATCAATCCTATTGAGGTTGATGACCATGAAAATATTATTTTTTGAATATGATGAACATGATAGTTGGAACAAGACTTATTTAGAGTTGTCCTATCAATCTAAATTTAACTAGTAAGTGGTTTTCGTTTCCACGGAAAACCATCAAAAGTGGTATTAGTTTAGAGTAAGGATTGCGTCATGTGTTTGTGTGTAAAATATGTAAGTTAAAAGTGTCACATCAATAATTAAGAATGTATGACACCCTAATTTATATCCTATATACACAAGAACATAACACAAACTAAAGCCTTAATTTAGATTATAAAGTGTGATAGAAATGTGTTGCGACTTACGAATCATGTTAAGAGGGAATTAGAATTTGTACTACAGTAGAATTCTATTGAATAAGAATTGTATTTTATTTTAAGATTAGTTAAGATTAATTTTATTATCAGTATTTTAATATTAGATTTATCATTAATTTGAATATTACTTATCTCATCAGCTTCTTGTCATTAATAAAAATCGTCATAGAAGTTCATTCCTAAACGTGAGTTTAAAGGATATTCAGATTTCCTCAAAGAACTACCTCAAATTATTCTATTACAAATTAATTTTCGTAACAAAGGTATCAAAGCCAAGTTGCCCATCACCCATTGGTCCTAAGGCGTGACGGACTTCTTAATTGAATTTTTGGAGCTAGCTAAAGGTGATGAGTTTGGGGTTACAGCTCATTATTGCAAGGGCGAACCATGGAGCGAATAAAAAAAAAAAAATAAAGTAGAAGAAATGATGGGGGCAATCAAAGAAGAGTTGGATGTTGGGAAAAAATGAAGTCTAATGCCTTCAATATCTACAAACAGTGTCAACCCCACCCTACCATACCAATAATTAATGACACATATAGCATCCCCAACTTACATCTTTTTTTTTTGCATCACCCAACTTACATCTTATTTACACGGGAACAACACACAAACTAAAACCCTAATTTAGATTATGATGTGATATTGTGAGTCGTGACAGCAATGTGTCATATGCATTCGTGGTTATAATCTTTGGTAATTTTAAAATGTAATAATGATTTATCATAAATTTATGAAAAAAAATATATTTTAGCCTTTCAAATTGACAGTCATTTTTGTTTAGCCCCCCCAAAATGATAGCTCATACACATAAATACATCAAACTACCTGATCCTTGTAAAGTAGCTTCCTCTGTCCACGTTGACCGTCATGTTGGATGAAAAATCAACTTTAACTAATGAAAAATCGAATTTACCCTTTGAAAATCTAAGTTTGACCAATATCTACAACAAAAGTTTTTTTACTTTTATAAAAAAAAAATAATAAAATAAAATAAAATAAAACTAATTTTTTTTTTTTTTTAAAAAAAAAAACAAGTTTAAGAATGGTTGAACCACCTCTTTTCAAAACTAGCATTCTTTTGACAATTGAAAAAAATCAAATTTTCCCCATATTTATTAATCAATAAAAAAGCTTAATTTTTAATTTTTATTGATTTTTTTTAAAAAAAAAAAGAAAAAGAAAAAGAAAATGGGGAAAAATGGGGTGACTCTCAGCCACCATGGGGTGGTCGGTAACCACCCCCAGCCACCCCCAGTGGGTTGGGGGTGGCTCGCGGCCACCCCCAATGGGTTGGCGTGAATAAAACATACTCTTATGTTATCGTGCCCGCCATATCTCCCAAGATCATTGATCCTATTAAGGTTGATGACCATGAAAATATTATTTTTTCAGTATGTGGAATAGAACGTGATGAACATGATAGTTGGAACAAGCTAGACTTATTTAAAGTTGTCCAATCAATCAAAATTTAATTGATAAGTGATTTTGGTTTCCATCGAAAACCATCAAAAGTGGTATTAGTCTAAAGTAAGCTTGTGTTCCGTGTTTGTGTTTAAAAGATATAAGTTGAGAGTGTCACATTAGTAATTGAAGACGCGTGACACTCTAATTTATATCCTATACACAAAAACAAAACACAAGCCAAAGCCCTAGTTTAAATTATGATGTGATATTGTGATAGCAATGTGTTACCGATCATGTTAAGAGGGAATTCAAATTTTATTAAAGTAAAGTTCTATTGAATAAGAATTGTATTATATTTTAAGATTAATTATATTATGAATATTTTAATATTAGATTTATCATTAATTTGAATATTACTTATCTCATCAGTTGCTTGTTGTTGATAAAAAAAACATCATAGAAGTTTATTTCCAAACGTGAGTTTAAAGGATGTTCTGGTTTCCTCTAAGAACTCAAATTATCCTATTACAAATTAATAAAATTATAATAATAAAAGTAGAAGAAATGATGGGTGAAGTCAAAGAAGTGTTGGATGTTGAAGTCCAATGCCTTCAGTATCCATAAACAGTGTCAATCCGCACCCTACCATACCAATAATTAAGGACGCACGGAAACAAGATACAAACCAAAGCCCTAGTTTAAATTAAGATGTGATATTGTGAGTCGTGACATCAATGTGACATATGCGTGCGTGGTTATAATCTTTAGTAATTTTAAAATGCAATAATATATAATTTATCACAAATATATAATAATTTTAAAAATTAGATAAATTTTTAGTGAACACGAAAAAGACGTCTATTATTACTCATCTAGTAATTGGAGGGGTATACCAAAAGGCGGACCTACGGCTTAACTTGAGAGGGCTAATGTCCCCCTAAATTTTAAAAATATCCTCAGAATTAGATTTTTTATGAAATAAAGTATAAACCCCTTAAAATTTTGTTTTTACTCTCCTAAAAAGTTTTTGTTTTAATTTTGCCCTTTCGGCTGATATTCTGGTTCCCCTGGGTGTACAAGTACAATGTACATATATGGGCTTGCCGGGCCAACGTTATCGAAAAAGACTTTCAGTATGGGCTTGACTCCAGTGCAGGGCAACAAAATTGTGCCGACTCTGACCGAGAAAATTTTAACCCAATGTAATTCTGAACCCACTATCTTATGGGGACTAGCCCGTTCAACAATTTCTCAGTTTTCGACTGACCGGAGTTTTGACCTTTTGACCGTTCTAGTGTCTTTATTCCATCCTTTTTTGTTTTTTTATTATTGTTCTTAAGCAAGAATCAAGAATATGATTTTTTTTTTCCTGAGATTAACCAAGATTATGATAAATTTATGCACGTTTTAACATTTTTTTTTTAATTACAGCCCACGTTTTGGTGGGAGACGTGGACTGAGAACTGAGAAATCAAATATAAAGAGTTGGTGGATAGAATTTTATTTCTTCCGTTAAATAAGTGAAAATATCTTTTTGTTATTATATTAATAATGAAACATAATCTTATGTTTTTTTTTTTTTGCTTAGCAGAAAAATAACCTTATTCGTTCCATAATATTCCATTTAATCCATTAATCCATTCCTTCTTTCCTTCTTTCTGTTCCTTTATAAACTTAATTCATACACGCGGTTAGTGTAACCTTGAAATTGCCTCTGCTTAAGCCTTTTACAGTTGACTACTTGAAGAGCAGAAAAGGAACATGGCAGAGGCAGGGCGAATTAAGCTTCAAAGAACAAACATGGTCTCTCAAAGGCATGACCGCCCTCGTCACTGGCGGAACCAGAGGCCTTGGGTTAGCCTACCCATCTCTCTCTGTAACTTGTTTTTCATGATTTAGTGAACCAATTTTATTTATTTATTTATTTGGACTACTTAATTAATCAGATATGCCATAGTAGAAGAGCTTGCTGGATTTGGGGCGGCAGTGCACATTTGTTCCCGTAACCAGACAGAGATCGAAGAGAGGGTTGGAGAATGGGAAAGAAAAGGGTTCAAAGTAAGCGGTTCAGTTTGCGACCTTACTTCAAGTCCCCAGCGGGAGAATCTGATTCACACAGTGTCCTCTGTTTTTTATGGCAAGCTCAACATCCTTGTAAGTTTACCTCCCAAAACCTCTTCCCTCTTTCTGCCCCTGTTTACGGGTTTTTTTTTAAAAAAATTTTAAAATTTTTTAATTTTTTTTAATTTTAAATTTTAAATTTTTTATGTTAGCTGACGAAGCAAAGATTGTCTTCACTCTCAATTTTATAACTGAAAAATGAAGAAAATTCCACTAATGAGTAAGAAAGAGAATCAAGAGACAACACGGATAGATAGATAACTTTTAAGACTTATGATATCTTTCCTTGTCGGAACAGTTTTCTGGTGTCTGATATGTTAGGTATTATTTCATCAAATTTAAATTTTTCTTCAATTTAATATATTTTAATTATTTTTTCGTTTCTATCTATTTTTTTGTTCCACATTGAAAAAATATGAAATTTATCTATGTTTTATAAGAAATTATATTTCTCTTACATTAGAATGAATTTTGAGTAAACATAATGGTGTCAATTAGAATATTCTAGCATTATTGGAAGTATGATGTATAACCTTCCGTGATTGAAGGGTATAAACTTTTATTTTTCTTGAAATTAGTGGGGGATTGTTGATATTATTTCATGAAATTTAAGTTTTCCTCCAATTTAATATATTTCAATTATCTTTTTGTTTATATCTATCTTTTTGTTCCACATTGAAAAGATATGAGATTTATCTATGCTTTATAAGATATTTTATTTTTCTTATATTAGAATAAATTTTGAATAGTCACATGTTATTGGTGTCACTCTCTAGATGCGCACGCTTCGCATTTACGCTTTAGACGCACTTTGCATCGTCGCACATTTAGATGTGTATTTTTCTAATATGTTCAAATGCAGTTTAATAACTGTTTTTTATTTTATTATTTAAAATTCAGATTTTAACTGTTTTTTAAACTGCTGTTTCAACAATCTCATTTTAAACCGTCTTTAACTGCTTATTCAATAGTTATAATTAAATTGTTTTTAACTGCTCTGTTAATTGAATAAAAAATAGTGTTCTTCATATTTTTTATTATTCTTTTCTTATTCTTTTCTTCTGTTCTGCTGTTACACAATTTCTTGTTTTTGAGTAGTGTTCAAAATTTGCAATCTACACACTACATTCAGACAGTATTGTATCATGGGAATAGAATTGTTGTATTTCATTTTGCAAAATTAATTATACAAGTAGGAGGCAATATTTGTTTAAAAGATAGATTAATATTTGTCTTATTGTTCATGGATTCAGTCATTCTCAAACAGATTTTTTGTTTTTTGTTTTTTTAAATTCTGTTGTGCCCACAATTTTATTTTTAACATGATACTCAGTCAATTGGTACTTGTAAAATAAAAAAGATGTTACAAGACTTGTTTGTCGATGCCCGTGGGGATAACTATGATGTTTAAGTAAAAATTTTGTTGTGACACTAAGAATGCACTAAAAGAGTTTTGACTTAGGACTAAAAGTTTCTTTTACCTTGTTGAAGCTCTTCCTTTATAATATGTATTTTAGGATTATAACAATTCATTGGAAACTATAGTGTTATACAATAAATAGTAAAATGACAAAAAATGGGAAGTGAGAAAAAAAAAAAAAGTGTTTAATTGATATAGAGAAAGATAAGAAAATCTATTGTTGTGTGTTTTTTTATAGAAAAGCAAAAAGTAAAATAGTCTTATGCTCTCTCCTTTACCTTTTTATGAAAATTAGATTGCTTTATGGTTTGTGTGCTCTTCCAATGGCTGGCTTACTTCAATTTGCTGCCTGATCAGGTAAACAATGCTGCAGCATGGACGCTCAAAGAAGCAACAGAGAATACTTTTGAAGATTACTCGACTGTAATGAGTGCCAATGTCGAGTCTCCCTACCATCTTTCTCAACTTGCACACCCCCTTTTGAAGGCATCAGGTGCTGGAAGTATTGTTTTCATATCCTCTGTCGCTGGTCTGATAGCTCTGCCCAGACTTTCTGGCTATGCAGCATTCAGAGGCACGTAATTACTTGCTATATAATATGGGGGAAGATGAAAAATAAAAAAAAAAACTTTATTTATTACTTATGGTTTTTTATTATTTTTGTAATCATATCTTTAAAGTTAAAAAAAGGTTAATTTAAGATCACCATTTTTCAGAAGTTTGCAATGTCAATTATTCCATTAAAATTAAGTGTTAAATCAAACGGATGAAGCTGAAATATCTAAAATGCTTTTTTTTTTTTTTTTTTAAAAAAAAAAATTTATGTTTTCTGTCAAGTTCGACCCACCACTAGACCCAGGCCGTGGATCATTACAGGGGTATAAGGAACTTTTTATTGATTAATCATTTAATTTAACGTTGAATTTTGACGGAGGATTAACATTACAAACTTATGAAAAATAGTAACTTTAAATTGATATTTTTTAAAGATTTAAGAGTATGATTGCAAAATATGTAAGTGAAGGTTTTTTTTAAAAAAAAAAAAAAAAATTCATGTTGGTATATATTGTTCTCATGATAACTACTAACTTTACCATATGCTCGCTAATTTGCAGGAGCAATCAACCAAATAACGAAGAACTTAATTGGCTTGTGAATGGGCAAAGGACAAGATTCGCGCAAACGCTGTTGCACCATGGGTTATCAACACTAGGAATGTAGAACCTGTAATAATAATATCTCCCATCCTTTGCCTGTCTCAATATGAATTTTCGTAATCATGCATGTTCCATGTTAAAAATATATTTATAGGATATATATATATATACCTCCTCAAAATGGTTGAAATGCTAATTACGTACAGTTCCTCCTAGAGTACTTTTTTCATAATTTCTTGAAATATATAGCAGCAACATTTATAGCGGAATAATTAATACGTCAAAACCCATCTTGTCTCAGGATGATCCAGGAGCAAAAGATTTTGTCAACCCAATCTCCCGAACTCCTCTTGGTCGTGCTGCAGAGCCTTATGAGATTTCAGCGGTGGTGGCATTCATTTGCCTTCCTGCTGCTTCATACGTCACCGGGCAAACAATTTGTGTCGATGGGGGATTCACAGTCACTGGTTTCTAGCCAACTCCATCAATGCGGCAATCTTGGATTCCTCATGGAAAAAAAGAAAAAAAAAAAAAAAAGCTTCTAGTTGAGTACATTATTGCAAAAACATGGGCAAAAAATTCCTCTGATATATATATATCGACTTGTATAAGTGAAGATAAAAGAACTGAGAAATATTATCAAACACTGGCCGGTGCATTTTGGTTTTTAGGTAAAAAGCAAAAAGTATGACCAAAAGATGTTCTCAAACAAGCCCCGTAAAGTTGATTGAGATTATTCTATTTGACCGCCTCCAATTTGGAACAAAATTATCTAAAATTGAGATAAATTATTTTATCATCTAAATTAAATTTTAAAGTATATATGTTGTTTATATTGGCACGCTATCTAAATGCTATAAAATTTAATCATGAAAGGGTTCTTCACCATTTAGAAGATCATGTTCCTGCCACCGGAGTTAGGGGTGCATGTTACATGGGCCAGGCCGGGACAAACATTATGGAAAAACATTAGGGTAACATAAAACGAGGATTTGACACTTCGTACACTTATTGTTGTCCACTTGTCCATATATCATGGATGAAGGGTTCGTACGTTTACGTAGGAGTAGCTGTTTTGGATCTCCTTCATTATCTGCTAAACGTTCAACTATTCATTCTATCATGGCATAGTGGTAGTAGTATTAGCACCAGTTTTTTTTTTTTAATTTTTTTTAATAAAATGAATAAAATTATTTTTTATTTTTTTTTATTAAAATTAAATATTAAGAAAAGAGAGAAAAAAGAGAAAGCCAACTAAAAATTAATTAAAATAAATGCTAGAAGAAAAAAAGAAGAAAGAGAAAACTTTTTATATTAAAATAATACTAAGGGAATCACTTTTAGTTCTTCGTTCTCCTAGTATTTTCTATAGTTTAGAGAACATTTAGGGAAACTACTGCAGTAGTTTTTTTTTTTTTTTTTTTTTTTTAACAGTTTTTTCCTATACTAGTGAAGGAAATAAGGTTTAAGGGAAGCTGCTGTTAGTGTTCTAAGGAATAAAAATGTTCTGTGTCTTTTTTTTTTTTTTCCAGAAACTTTGCTTATTACATTTTTTTTTCATTATTTTTACAATTATATCTTTAAATTAAAAAAAATGACGATTTAGAGTTTATCATCCTTCATAAATTTGTAATATCAATTATTCAATCCAAATTCAGTATCAAATTAAACGATTGATGAGTGAAATCTCTAAAATACCCATAAGATATTTAAAAAAAATACATTGATTTAATAATTATAAATTAAAAATAAAAACAGAAAAGACAAGGTATTTTAAAAATTTTACTTCTTCTATTAAAATTTAACACTGAATTTGAATGAAAGAGTTAGCTTTGCAAACTTTTAAAATAATGTAACTTTAAATTGACACTTTTAAAAGTTAAAAAAATGATAGCAAAAATAATGATAAATGAGACATTATAAATAAAGTTTTTCCTTTTCGATTTTTGATTTTTTGTTTTTTTTTGGTTTGCTGTGTTGTGGGCCACTATGTTATTATATATAGTAGGAGTACGTTCAATAATTTTCCTGAACTCTTCAAGGGCTTCAATACTGGACGAATTTCAAAAAAAAAGAAAAAAGAAAAAAAGTACTGGATGACATAATGTCTTGTCCATGGACCATAGTTGATAGTTATTGTCGAATGGTAAAAGACAATTGGCCGATTTCAGAGAGCAAATAGGACCACCTGGGCTGGGATAGTGAAAGCTCAACCCACTTGGGTTTTAATTTTTTATTTTCGAAGTACATCATTTTCTGTTTTGCCCTTATTGCCTCGTTCTCTTAGTAACACTTAAAATGTAATTAAAAAAAAAAATTGCACTTCAAAATGAATTACACTATTAATTTTCATATATTTAATAGTGAATATATTATCACTTTATTTTAAATTTTAAAACATATGACACCATATGGGTAATTGTAAACATCAGCCCAGGCTGATGCTACAGTGCATCAGCCTGGGTCTGATGTGGGTCCCAAATAAAAAAAAAAAGGATAATTATAAACAATATCCTGAGATGTTGCTACAGTGCAACATCCCAGGATGTTGCCAATCACTGCCCAAATAAAAAAATTCATATACACCAACGTGTGACGCTTTGTAATCATACTCCTTTATCTGTTTGTCTTTTCATATTGTACACAAGCAAGAGCAGCATATAATTTATCGGCATTTGGCCTTGTTTTGGAACTAACCCCATTTTGGTCGGGAGACTTTCGAGTAAAGAAATGTAAAAAACTGCATTAAAATTCAATTGTCTCACTTTTTTTTTCTTTTTACACGGTGGGGACTTTCCATTCATATATGAGCAACCTACTCAGTATTTTTAAATAATATTTTCGTAATATTTTTGTTTATATAGTACATTCACATTTATATTCACTTATTTTTTAAAACAAAAAATAAAATAAAAAATGTTAAAAAGAATACTACTCTCTCTCTCTTTCTATATATATATATATGCACAGCGGCTCAAGAAATACATAAAGGCAACTGTACTCAACACTCTACTTGAAAATAATCGAAGAGTAGCTGATTCTTTTAAAAATAAGGACAAAATTATTATTTTAAATTTTTTTTAGATAATTTTGCCCTTTTGTTTAAGAATTGGTTCATCTCCGATTCAAAAATCCGAATTCATTAATTTAAGGGAAAGGAAATGGTGGAATAGAAATTCTGAAATTCAGTTTTAAATACTTGTGGTTCAAATTAGGCTAAAATCATTACTTAAATCTAGTAAGTAAAATGTCTTTTTCACTAGAAAAATATACAAGTATTTTTTTTTTCTATCTTTTATTTATTTAAACATTTAAACAATAAACAAAGAAAAAAAAATAATAATCTTATTCATTACGTCGTATTTCGTCTTTTCTGTCCCCTTTCTTTGTATACTCCAAACAGAGGGTTGGTGTACATTGTAAGAATCGCACCTGTTTGTAATCATTTGCCTATTAACTGCGTGAAAGGAAGAAGAGGAGCAGCAGCAGAAAACAACCATGGCGGAGGCAGAGCCGAGTTTCAACCGCCAAAGATGGTCTCTTAAGGGCAAGACCGCCCTCGTCACTGGGGGAACCAGAGGCATTGGGTTAGCTTACCCATCTCTCTCTGTAACTTGTTTTTCATTATTTTGTGAACCAATTATATTTATTT
This sequence comes from Betula pendula, assembly GCA_900184695.1. Lineage (NCBI taxonomy): Eukaryota > Viridiplantae > Streptophyta > Magnoliopsida > Fagales > Betulaceae > Betula > Betula pendula. The sequence goes on from FXXK01000440.1 coordinate 223,127, forward strand.
ATTTGGACTACTTAATTAATCAGATTTGCCATAGTAGAAGAGCTTGCTGGATTTGGGGCGGCGGTACACATTTGTTCCCGCAACCAGACAGAGATCGATGAGAGGGTTGGGGAATGGGAAAGAAAAGGGTTCAAAGTAAGCGGTTCAGTCTGCGACCTTACTTCAAGACCCCAGAGGGAGAAGCTGATTCAGACTGTGTCCTCTGTTTTTGATGGCAAGCTCAACATCCTTGTAAGTTTACCTCCCAAGCTCTTCTCTGTTTTTCCTTTCCTTATCTTATCTGATGTATTTTTCTTTTTATCCTTTTTTATTTTTTGACAAGTACTAGACGTAAATTAATGTCTGATGTCCGATTGGGGTCAATGAAAGTTGAATCATAACGTCGTAAATGTTAAATAACTTGTTATTCCAATACTTTATCCGGGATTTAAATTTTCTTTTAATAAGTAATATTTAACAGATAAAGTATTCAATTAAAATGAGAAGTAAATTATTGAAAAATGCTCAAATTCTTACACAAATATCAACTCAAATCATCACTTGTACAAAAAAATTAAGCTTGAAAAAGTTTAAGCTGAAAAAAACAAAATTATAAATTTAATCATTTATTTAATATTCTAACAATAAATATTTAATAATATAATAAAATTATTATGTTTATAAATTTAAATTGATGAAATTATTACTACGAGAAGTTTTTATTAGTATTAATCAATTTTACATTTTTGTTTTAGTTTAATTTGTTTCAAAGAAACATTTATAACTCTAGTTTTAATATGGTATCTTTCATAAAGCATTAAGTTGTTCTAATTGATCCAGTGGACTGATTTGATCTTGTTTTTTTTCGAAAATAACAGTGTAAACTATATCTGCTAGAATTATATAGGTCAACTTTAATCTGATTTATTTAATTAAACAAGTCAAATCTTTCAACTCTAATCTGCTAATTTTAATACTTAATTTATTAATTTCGTATTAAGTTCATGTCAGTTCGTTGTGTAAAAAATTAACAACCACAATAAAAAGTGATTGGTCAATTTATGGTCATAATTCAACGGCGATTACAAAATGGAAATTGCATTAATATCTTCTTCCTAGCATAGAATCAAAAGAAGGGAATTTGATCACATAGGTTGAACTAATCCAAACACGATTCTCGCAAAATAGAAGATGAAATTATACATGGAAAATGGGAGCATATCTTGGAAATGGAAAATGAATAATAACTTCAGAATTAGATGGATTAGATCACAAAGTTAAACCGTTGGAAGGACATATATACTAACAAACCCACATTATGATCCCATTCTGACTTAAGTGACTAACCACATGGTATTTCACCACAACGAGAATGTAGACAAGGTGTTCGGTATAAATACAAAGAGAGAATGGAGATTGTGCAATGTCCAAAGAACCCAAAAAGGAAATCTAATATACTATGTGGTGTACTGGTGTTATAGCTAACTGTGCTCTTCTGAGGCTGATTTAATTTGCTGCCTTAATTAGGTAAACAATGCTGCAACAGTGAGGCTCAAAGAAGCTACAGAGCATACTTTTGAGGATTACTCGACCATAATGAGTACCAACATTGAGTCTCCCTTCCATCTTTGTCAGCTTTCACACCCACTTTTGAAGGCATCAGGAGCTGGAAGCATTGTATTCGTATCCTCAATCGCTGGTGTGATAGCTCTACCTTATGTCTCTGGCTATGCAGCATCCAAAGGCACGTGTTTAATTGCTACATTATATGGGAGGAAATGAAAGGAAAAGGAAAATGAAAAGTAAAAAAAGCGTCTTCTTTTTCTCATTTCTACTCATTTTTCTACCCTTGCTAATTTTCAGGAGCAATCAACCAAATAACGAAGAATTTTGCATGTGAATGGGCAAAGGACAATATTCGCACCAACACTGTTGCACCGTGGGGTGTCAAAACAACGATTACAGCACCTGTAATATCTCCCCGTTCTTCCCACCATATGTCAATTTCATAATTATGTTCCATGTAAATATATCTTAGGGAAAATTTCACAAAACCTCTTGAATTTTACGCGTTTTGAAATAACTCTTTTAAAATTTAAAAACTTTCAATTTAGTATTTCTATCTTTCAATTTTTTTCAATTTTACCCATTAGGATTTTTTATTAAATCTTGTCAAAATTCTCAAAATACCACTATTTTAAAAAAATAAAAATAAAAATTCAAAGATTGAGGCGTTGGTATTTTTACAAATTCTATTAAATTCTGACCAACGCCTAAATCCTTGCAATTTTTTCTCCTCTTTTTTTTTTAATTTTTTTTTTTAATTTTTTCCTTAAAAAGATAAAGTTATTTTGGAAATTTTGACACTCATTCGTTAGGATTTAATGACAAATTCTAATAGAATGGTAAAATTGAAAAAAGTTGAAAAAAATTAATACATTAAATTGAGAGTTTCTTAAGTTTAAAGGAATTATTTCAAAACACGTAAAAGTTCAAATGAGTTTTGTGAAGTTTTTCTAAATATATATATATACCTCTCCAAGGTGGTTAAAATGATTAGGGTTCCTCCTAGATTATGCCATTTTTCGAAACATATAAATATACTAAGCTTAATTTAGCGGAATAATTAAAGTGTCAAATTAACCTCATTAATTTGCCTCAGGATACTGCTCACGCAGAAGAGTTAATGCCGCTCGTCTCTCGAACTCCAATCTGTCGTCTTGGAGAGCCTGATGAGATTTCTTCAGTGGTGGCATTCCTTTGCCTTCCTGCGGCTTCGTACATCACGGGCCAAATCATATGTGTTGATGGGGGTTACACAGTCACTGGTTTCTAGCCAAATTTTCTGCAAATGGCCCTACATATATCATATACTAATACATTTTATATTGCCAAAGAAGGTATGGGTGATATAAGTAACGCCCATTAAGTGTGATCAATGTAATAATATGACCGGGCCATTGACATGCCTTCAAAAGCATGGTATTTTTTTTTCTATCATGTCACGTGCTTTCAAAGTGGTGCGGACTAAATCCTATATGTAGAGACAAATTTAAAGACCTTTTTAATTCCATTTTATTATGATGGGCCAAGATGAAATTATGGCTTTGTAAATATGTGTTTGAGATCTCCGCTCCAAATCCTAGCACTCACTCATACGTAGGGCTGTAATCGAGTTGAGCGAGTCGAATTTTAAAATTTTCAGTTCGGTTCGTTTAAAAAAATATTTAAACGAGCCGAGCTCGAGCTCGAGTCGGGCTTAGAAACCCCAGCTCAAGCTCAGCTCGTCAGACAATACTCGAGCTCGAGTTCAAGCTCGCGAGTTCTCGAGCTCGATTAAAAGGTTTTGACGAGTCGAGTCCGAACTTGATAAAAAGGCTTTTCGAGCCTTAAATAGGCCAGCTATGCTCATTTAAGACTTATCAAGCCTTAAATAGGCAGTTCGGCTCATTTAAGGCTTTTCGAGCCTTAAATGGGCAGCTCGGCTCATTTATTAAGTTATAACCTACTTATAACCTATTTTAATTATTTGATTTATTAACTTAATGGTATTACATTAATATATGTTAATAATATACATTGTTCATTATAATACTAATCATTTAATTTGAGACTATATTAATAGCATTGCTAAGTATATAATAATAATGAATCAATGATATAAATTATAATGATTAAACCTAACAAAGTTTTATCTTATTTCTATTATTATTTGATCTAGTGTTTATATAATTATATGGCATAAGTACAATGTTTGATAACTTAAATCATCTGATAATGATAATGAATCAATGATATAAATTATAATGAATAAACCTAACAAATTTTTATCATATTTCTATTATCATTTGATCTAATGTTTATATAATTATATGGCATAAGTGATAAATACAATGTTAAATAACTTAAATCATATGGTAATGATAATAATAAGTTGGTTTATTCGAGCCTTAAACGAGTCAGGCTCGTGAGCCTTAAACTAACCGGTCTATTTAAGCCTTAACGAGCCAGGCTTGCGAGCCCCTATCAAGCTTAGTCAAGCGAGTCGGGTATGTATCACTAACTAATCAAGCGATAAATACAATTATATGGCATAAGTGATAAATACAATGTTAAATAACTTAAATCATATGGTAATGATAATAATAAGTTGGTTTATTCGAGCCTTAAACGAGTCAGGCTCGTGAGCCATAAACTAACCGGTCTATTTAAGCCTTAAACAAGCCAGGCTTGCGAGCCCCTATCAAGCTTAGTCAAGCGAGTCGGGTATGTATCACTAACTAATCGAGCGAGCTTTTACAATAATAAGCGGGTTTGTGTTATACCGAGCTCGAGCTCGAGTCGAGTTTAACCGAGCGGGTATCGAGCGCGCTCGTGAACAGGCGGGCTCATTTACAGCCCTACTCATACACGTATATTTTATCACTGTGTTACAGTAAATATTGTCAGTCCATTTTAGTTCCAATAAAAAAAAGAGGGCTACATGCCAATTACAAGACGAATAATGTTAGAATGAAAAATTATATTTTTTTTGTTTCATTTTAAAATTGATGTGACTTTTAAAATTATTATTGGATCACAATTCAATAGTGGTCTATCACAATTTTAATGGTGATTTTAAAAGTCACATCAACTTTAGAATAATAAAAAAGACATGAATCTTCCTTTTAAGCTTTTAGCATTACTCTTAGTTTTTTTTTTTTTTTTTTTTTGAGCATTACTCTTAGTTTAATAGTGGCTTTGGGCATCTTTATTTTCCAAGTTATAAAAAAAGGTTGGTTTTTTTTTTAGGTGGTGGGTTTTGATGAAAGGGAGGGAATTTGTACAATTTTTTTTTGTAGGGCATAGCTTCATGAGGGTTTTCCGCTTGGGTTTATGACATTGGAGAAATCAGGGTCTGCTTTTGTTTTTGATAAGAAAGGGGTTTTGCCCCCTTTGTTCATTTTATTTATTATTATTATTTTTAAATGAGTGAAAAAGAAGGTTTTGGGGGTAACTGTCGCACTGGCTCTCTGAATATTTTAACAGTATCATTATGGTTTTTAAAGGGTAGCATTATATTTTATTTAGATGAGTTATATATGTTCCACAAGATACTAAGTAAGCTTCCTCGGAAGTTGTTTAAGGTCTGTTTGGGTTTGCGATTTTAAAAAAAGCGATTTGAAAACATGATTTTTAAAAACGCAGTTAAGTGTTTGACAAAATCATAATTTACCCTTTAAAATTGTGCATTTTTAAAAAAATACCTAATTGGCTAAGATTTGAAAACGCATATTTTTTATGTTTTCAAATATTAAATTTTTAACAACGCAATTCTATACGATTCATTTTGTACGATTTGATTTAAAATTGTATTTTTTATGTACGAAATCATAATGTCAAACGCACCCTAAAATTGCTATGAATTGTGAATAGGATAGAAGTCATACAACATTTTCAATTGCTTCTATTAGCTTAAGAAGCAATGATTTAGGGACTAGCAAGTCAGGAAATTCTCATTTGATATAGTCCCTAATAATGATTATGTTCGATAAGAATAAATAATGATGTTTAAATAGTATATTGACAATTGATAGTTAAAATAAAGAGCATAATATATTTGTTTTGAAAAAACGGTAGTTACAATTAAAAAAAAATAAATTGATGTTTTAACTAAAATTGAGAGAAAACTTATTGAGCCATATTATGTGGCAATGCTTGTCTTCCAAAGATATTTGGACGAAATGTACATAAAGATTAAAAAAATGCTTGACTGAAGAAGAAGATTTTGTATGCATTCTAGAAGGGTTTATGGAGATATTAGACAAGGTGGATTTTGAAATGATGGCTACCACAGCAAGTAGTCGTTTTTGGAATTGAGTTTTCCCACATTTCCTTATTAATTAGAAGTGCAAAAGAGTCGGTGGAGGAATTTAACAAAGCCGTAGTTAGCATGAGGAATCATAATCAGCAAAACCGAACAAGAGAGACCCAAAATAAAAAGGACTCAATTTCGGTGTGATTAAGGTAAATTGAGATGTGGTGTTAGACAAATTTAATAATAATAATAATAATAATAATAATAATAATAATAATAAAAAAGGGTGTGGGTGCGATCACCCGAGATCGTGAATGGAAGGTGTAGGCATTTGTGTTCCTTAAAGCTCTTAAAAAGTTGTAAAATTTAGTAGAAATTTAATAGAAAGGAGATGCATTGAAAATAATGGAGGCTTTGTGGAAAAGAGTGACAACGTTGGAGTTGGTATTGGCAACGTATTGATGATGCAAAGATTATGCTAAATAGTTTTAATTCGTGGTTTGTGGGGCCACATCAGCTAACTATGCATCTCAACATCTTGTGAACGCAACCATTAATCAATCCTTTAAACAAGTATTTGCGGAAGATTTATCTTGTATTCATTTGAGATATTCTAATTAATTGCCGAGCAATCTGCTTAGTTATGATTTTAATGAAATACCAAAAAAAAGAGAGCTTTGAATGCTCTTAGAGGACGTTAACGTTAAAAGTTATAAAAAAAATTTATTAAATAATTATATGTGTAAAATGAGTAAACTATAAGTATGATTTTTTTTTTCTTTTATCTCTTTAAATATGGTGTGACTTTTAAAATTGTAATTGAATCAAAATTTAATAATAATACATTTTAAATTCAATAATAATTTTAAAAGTTACATCATATGTAAAAAGATAAAATAAAAAATCTACATATAGCATTACTCGTGTAAAATTACTTTAATGATAAATGTGAAATGACCTATAGACAGTAGTAGTTTTTACACAATCAACCATTGAATTATACTTATAGTGGGTTTGAGATTGTGATTTTGTAAATAAGAAATGTGATTTTAAACTAAATCGCAAAAATTTGATTGTTTAAAAATTGCGTTTTTAAAAAATTGCGATTTAAAAATACAGAAAATTTATGTTTTTAAATTGTAGGTAAGGAAATACTTTTTTGAAAACATAGAATTTTAAAAAGCTAAACTGTAATTTTAAAGGTTAAACTGCAATTTTATTAAATGTTTAATTACGTTTTTAAAAATTACGTTTTCAAATATCATTTTCTAAAATCGTAATCTCAAACGTTCATGGTCGTGTGTCACTTTCCAACCATAGATGAAAAGGCTGTAAATCTAACGGACCTACTCGCACCTAGCAAGTGACGCAACACTCGGTAGGTACATCTAGTTGATTCCCAATCCAGCGTGATGCCACGTACACCTCTACAACAGATTAAACAAAACATTAATTTAAATATAATATTGAGTGTTAGGCCCACATCAGGGAATAAAATATAATATTGAGTGTTAGGTCCACCACATGTCGACCACTTAGCAAAACTCCGAAGACGAGGAAAGTTCTTCATCTTCCAGAAGCTTCCAGCACAACGTGGCTTCAAAAAACTAATCTACTCTGCGGCCCTGATCGGTCCACGTGTTCTTGAAACCACGTGGGTGTCTGACATGGCGTACGCTATATCCTTGTAAATGATACGGAATCCAGTCACAGAATTTTTCTCAAGCTTTGCTCGGCTTAGAGAGAGAGATTGATTCGTCGTCGTTTTTGCTTTTCTTTTGACAAAGAAAGTTGCGATGAATGGAAGAGAAGGAGAAGAGTGTGTGAAAATGGAGGAATGCAACAAAGCGGTGGTGTATATGTGGGGGTACATACCAGGGGCTTTGCCGGAGAAATCTCCGATTCTTTCTCCGTCTTCGGTACGGCTTCCGGATCCGTCTGGCGGTGGAGATTCGTGGAAGGATGTTTGCGGTGGTGGTTGTGGTTTCGCCATGGCCATCTCAGGTTGAATCTCCAGCTCCGTTACGTTTCGTATATCTTTGTTTTGTTTCGTTTTGCGTTAATTACACTATGCTTTGATTCGGGTTGAGTTCATACATTAAGATCCTCTAGAATTCATAGGATATTGTACGTAGAATTTCTTAAATTCCAACCTTTGATTTCAAATGCTGGGTTGGTGAAATATAAATACTGACTTGACAAAAGTTTAATCAACGGTCGGGATTGAAGGAGGTAGAACACCCTAAGAGTACGTTTTAGAGTATCATGTTCCGTGTTTCAGTGAAATGGTTAAAATTGCATATTAAAATCACGGGGCTTGAAAGCATGGAGAGGAAATAGATAAGAAGCTCGTTATAATATTAATACATTAATCTGGATGACGTTTAAGCAATATATTGGAGTTTGATTGCCCTTTTTGTTTTCTAATTTGTGCACGTATGAGTGGAACTGTTAAGTCCCACATTAGGTATTAATCACAATAATTAATTATGGGGCATATAATTTGGAGTAAGTGCCTTATGGGGCATACTTGTCTGAGTAGGTCTTGGACCGTAAGCCCCACAAGGGTGCTCTCACAATTATCTGTCTAAATTGCAAGTTGCAAGTAATATGGGTAGGTAATTGCACTAGAACTTAATCTCACACATGAAGGCTTTTTATTCTCACTCTCTTTTTCTATACTGTTCCTCTTTGTCTTCTCTCTTTTTCTTGCAGCTCCTCAAGTTATATGAAAATATAAGAAATATTTGACGATTTTTCACGCCGAAGAATGTTTTTCGATCCATTTTTAGGCTTGTAAACAAATAACAAAAAATAGCCACTTTTTTTTTCGAAAAATGTCTTCCACTGAAAATATTTTTTGATAGAAAATATTTTACGCCGAAATAAATGGGGCTATATCAAAAATTCAAATTCACTTAGGTGTTGTTCAATTTGTTTTTGTTTATTCTTGTAGATTCTTTTTGCTTTTTATTTATAATGGGTCTACTACTTTGTAACATCGTAGAAGATAGTTTGTGTGCATAAATTCATTAAATTGTAAGTGTCATATCTCATAAACTGGCGCAAGAAATTTCTAATTGAAACTATGTAACTGTAACGGAATTTAAATGGTTGTGAGACATATTTGGGTTTCATTGGAGATTTAGTGATTTTTTGAAATGGTTATCGTTCTGTTTTGAGTATGTTGGTCTGTTTATTGTGGAATCAGAGTCCGGGAAGCTCATAACATGGGGCTCGGCAGATGATGAGGCTCAAAGCTATTTGACTTCGGGGAAGCATGGGGTAATGCAGTGATTTTCTAATTAGTGAACTTCTTTCCTGAGTTTACTCTCTTGAATTTATTTTGCATCTTCTTTCTACTGCACACATTGTTAAGGAAACTCCAGAGCCTTTTCCTCTTCCAACTGAGGCTTCAGTGCTGAAGGCAGCTGCTGGATGGGCCCATTGTGTTTCAGTCACAGGTACTCTCCTACTCATTCTACTTTGGAATCCTGAAATAGAAAGAAGAAATTTATCTCAAGAATTCATTTTGAAAGACAAGTGGAAACAGCTAGATAGTGGCATAGAGCTTGGTTGCCAATCTGCACTGATGGAGTTTTCTATAAATTTGTGTCCGATATCTCTCAAGAGAAGACAGGCCCTGTATGCCGATTGAGAAAATAGAACCCGGCAATCATATATGGGAAATGCCATTACTGTTGATTATGAGTTATACTTCAGAAGCAATTATGTGTTTTAAAAGTTAAACTGGTAGTAAACAGCTACCCTTTTTATTTTTGGATGACATTTTTCAGAGAAGGTGTTGTGGACATACCAGCTTCAAGTAGTTGGTGTTTACATTCTTTGATAATGGGTTGGAATCTTATGGGATCAATGCTGAACAGATTGTCTCCTCAATCTCATTTTCAGTTCAAACACACATAGTGTTACTAACGTCAAATTGTTTCTCAATACACAGAGACAGGTGAAGTATACACATGGGGCTGGAAGGAGTGCATTCCCTCTGAAAAGATTTTGTGTGACTTGCTTATCAGGGGAAATTTACAAAATGATACTACTGGGAAACAAAATTCATTAGTTAATGACCAAGGTGATTTTTTGAAAATTCATTTGTATTGGATAAAGCAAACGGTAGCCTCTTTCAATCAATTCAAGACTTAAGTAATGAAGATTGCCATATTTTACAGTGAGCGCAAAGGATCAAGGATCAAATTTGACAGGTGGGGCAATATCTCAGGTTGATAACAAAAGGGTGGTAGATGAAATTGTGAAGCGAAGGAAATTATCACCAGCTAAGCAAGAATCTGAGAGCTCAACAACTGGGGATGATTACTTCACAGTATCACCTTGTCTGGTAAATGTGGGTGCTGGAGTGAGGATCAGTGCTGTCGCTGCTGGTGGGCGCCATACATTAGTACTGTCAGGTAAATCCACTGTGTCTTGAATCTCTAGACCCGCTCATGGTTTCAGGTGTAGTTGTCGGTTCGTTGTGGTCACACTAAATAGTTTTGTAGGTTGTATGAAGTACGAAGCTATGGAAGATTTTTGATGTAAAGCAAGACACCTGATGCATCATATTTTTACCAAAGTTTTTCAGATATGGGACAGGTGTGGGGTTGGGGCTATGGAGGCGAAGGGCAGCTAGGTTTGGGTAATCGGGTAAAGACGGTGGCTTCTCCTCATGTCATACCTTGCATTGAGCCATATGCTTCAGGGAAAGGAAGCGTGAGTTCATCGACACAAGTTTCTAAAGTTCTTGGAAACTATGTGAAAGCGATTGCTTGTGGAGGCCGGCACAGTGCAGTAATAACAGGTCAGCATCGGTGGTTTAGTTTATAGTGGTCATATAGCTCGACAACTTTTCTATTTCTCTCCAAGGATGATGATGAAATCACTGGTTTAGCTTCTCCTCTTAGGCCTATTACCAAATACTTTGTAATATTATACATGAATTCAGTGGGTTTAATACGTGGTGCAAGTTACTTGCATTTTTGGATGGACATTTGTGAACCCATTAGTCTCTTGACGTGGTTATTAACAGTTTATCATCTGCATTCTTGGATCTATTTATTCGATGTAGTTGGCACACATGTTAACTTATTATTTTATCGGCATTTTTCTGACTTGATTAATTTCTTCTCTTGCGGTTGTTTTCAATCATAGACGCTGGAGCACTAATTACATTTGGCTGGGGACTTCACGGACAGGTGAGCTTTCTGATTGCATTTTTTGCCCACCATGTAGAATGTCTACATCAAAATATCTAGCTAGGAAGTAGTATTTCTTGAAGAAAGGCCTTCATCTTGATTAGGCTTGGCAATAGAGTTGATTGGACGTTAAGAAATTGTATATTACTGGAAGAATTCTTGCTTTGCACTTTAGCTGGCCAACCGTCCTAGTTTTTGTGTTTTTTAACTGCATATTCATCTTCATCTTAATTTCCATTTGTTAGAATTCTCAACATTCTCAACAAAGCATGTTTTGTTGTTGCTTCGTGCGAATATCTGAAATAGTGCTAGTGTTTTTCTTTTATGACATTTTTTTTTTATTCAGTGTGGGCAAGGGAGTACAAATGACCAACTAAGACCTACTCGTGTGTCTTCTTTATCGAGTACGCAAGTGGAAAGAGTTGCTGCTGGACTTTGGCATACCCTATGCATCACTGTTGAAGGTCGTGTGTACGCCTTTGGTGGGAACCAATTTGGCCAGTTGGGAACAGGTGCCGAAGAGGCTGAGGTACATTGATTCTCTCTTTCTTTTTGACGGAAAACTTTGAATTAGGTATGAACAGTTGTAAAAACTATAGAAAATCATATTTTTTATAGCACCTAAACCAAATGTTTATCTATTTGCTATGCGTACTGGTTTAGATTGTCTTTCTCGAGGATCACCATGTAGAGGAATCTTTAGTTATAAACTAAAGTAATACTTTATCTGCTACAGGATCTACCTAGGCTTTTGGATGCTCCGAGTCTCAAGAGCAAGCATGCCAAATTAGTGTCTTGTGGGGCTCGTCACAGTGCCGTACTAACAGGTATGATTTTTTTGCCACTTGAGTGCAATATGTACTACCTGTATCCGGATTGAGATATTGGAGTGTTTAGGATAAATTTGGGCTAGTTTGACAATGTTTTAATAGGGTAGTTTTTTGCTTTTTTAGCAAAAACAATAAATAAATAAAAACATTGACAATCAAATCAAAACTACTTCATCTTTTATAGCACATCATAAAAAGTTTTGGCAAACGAACTTTATCATTGATTTATCCTAGAATGTGAATTTAAATAAAGTCTGATATTTACGAGTTCTTACTTTGGCATGTGCTTGTGTTTCTTGAAGAGGACGGCCAACTATTCAGCTGGGGATGGAACAAGTACGGTCAGGTAACTTTTTGATTAAATAGTGAACCATAAACCATGAGTTCATTTGGTAAAACTTTTTAAAGGTGTTTTTTACTTTTTCATTGTGATTTAATACTAAAGTGAAAGCAGTTTTTTATTATTTTTGCTTTTTGGCTAAAAAAAATAGAACTGTCTTAAAAAGTTTTGACAGACGAGCCCATGTCGGTTCCTTACCGTTGCATTCACCATCGTCTTCTTGCTTGCTTGTAGCTCGGCCTGGGAGATGCGGCCGACCGAAACGTACCTTGTCAAGTTTCGATTGATGGTTGTCTGCCAAAAAATGTTGCATGTGGCTGGTGGCACACGCTACTGCTGGCCGAAAGACCCTTTGAGTTCCAAAATTGTCAATCAGGATGAATGGGTGACAGTTTTTTTGTTAGGATAGTAGCCGGTGTTCTTAATTAGGATTTTATTTTATTTTATTTTTTTTTAATGTTTGATGTACATAAAAGTCTTGTGTGCATGCATGCACGTGCGCCCGTTTTCATTCTTTTAGGAGCTAGTCCATCGTTAACAGAACACAAAGAAGTGCATGAGTTGTACACAAAACAATAAAATCCTTGTAGTGGTACAGTACGGTACAATAGAGCGTTCGTTCATTTGATCCGTTGCCGTCTAATGCCATGAATGGTTCAACACTTGCTTGTGATCTGTTGTCCTTTATGCTGCCAAAGAAGCATAAGACGCCAGAAAACATCCATCCTATGAAAGCCCTTGGGACCCTGTAAACATTGCAGATAACACTGTTTTAGAATAATGCTTCCTGTACTTTTGCATTTTGTTAAAGACGATTTGAAGAAATTAATTACCTCAACAATGAAATGAGCCCAGGTATTGTTTGAATGACGTTCGATTGTACCCTTCAAGATGGAGAGCTCCAGATTCCGAATCACCTGGGCAATCTCCAAGAAGAGCCCGTGCTCATCGCATAGCATCTGCAATTGATATGATTTAGCAATTGGCTTAAAAGTTGGTATTAAAAAGCTATGGTTTTGGATAAATTGTCTTTCTGGGTGAAGATAAGAGACCTCTATCAACATGTGACCAGGGTATTCAAGATCTTCCACGAGTATGGGGCACAACTTAAGTTCGCTGCCAAATTCAAAAGCCATGCTAGTCCCATTTTGACCACCATTTTTGGTTTCAATTGATCCACTGTTCTTGTGGTTAGACACCTGCATGGCATTTCAGATCAGCTTGATACTTCCAGGTATACATAACAGTATAGCTGAGTAGAGTGTTTCAGGAGAAAGATAGAGAGAGTGAGACTTGAGATGTAACACCCCAGGCCCGAGAGGGCCAGGTTTTGTTATCCCTAAAAACTCATAGGTGCAAAGGTTACCTATTAAGAATTCAGAGCACTTATAAACCACTAACTTACACGCTTTGAGAAAAATATTTTACATAAGCATAAGTTCAAAGTATGTTTAAAATTTTCATAACACAATTTAGTTAGTCATAGTGGTGTTCCATACATGCCCTAAGGCACTTACTAAAGTTATAACATAGCATAACAAAGGAGTATGCGAATGCAAATTTCTCCTTTATAAAGAGTCTAAACATCCCGGCTTCCTATCTTGGTCGCCTTAATTCCTGGGAAAATGAGAAAAACAAAGAGCGAGCGAAAGGCTCAACAAGTAACATTCCCAATCAATTAAAAACAGCTGGTTTAAAAATCTTTAAAGTAAAGAGTTAGGAACTTAAATAACATATCACATATAACATTAACTTGCTGGACTAAACACTTTTCTTAATATTTTTTAATGTTCATTCTTTCCTTCCGTAAGCTTTCAATAATCATATAAAGTTAGAATGTGTGGAGGGTTCCCTTTCCTTACATAAAACTTTCTTACTTGGAAAGCTTCTTGAATAGAAACTGTCCTCAAATAGACAATTTATTTACATATAAACTTTCTTTAAAAAGGCACAATGATCCAAAAAATTCATATCATCAATAACCTGGGTATTTGGTTTTGTAAATAAGCATTTGAACTTGGAATATATATCAATATAAACATTTATGAAATTTCATGACTTGTATTGAAAGCTATTAATGGAAACCATACTTGCTAGTTCCTAGTGTAGACATTATTATTATTTTTTTTTTTTGAACATGTCCACACAAGGGGAAGGGGATTCGAATTAGTGACCTCCGCTTCATGAGCCGTGATTCCCAGCCGATTAAGCTACCTTTTGGGGACACTTGCTAGTGTAGACATGCATAGCAGTAAATGATAACATTTAAAGTAACATTTGAAAGGGTAGGTAATAACATTTGAAAGGGTAGATAATACTACTTACTTTATCATAAAACAATAAGTTGCAACATAGTTAAACATTCGAAGTAATTTACCACAAATGCATAAGTGGGAAGCAGTACTAACAGAATTTAAAACTTCATTTGGAAGGGGTAAGGAATATTATTTAGCTTGATACTACACTTAAGAAAGTAGGCAGTGATTGCTAAAATCTGAATAATAAGGTTCAACTACGCCAATCTTATGCTAAGCGCATAAACCCCAATTCGAAATCGGACCCAACTTTCTTTGATCTTTCTAACATTTCCCATTTCTTAGAGAAATTCCCTTCTTAAAAATAGGTTCAGGGCTTAACCATCCGTAGGATCCTAACTAAATCCTTCCCTTGTTCTGAAAATAGGGTTTCATTTTCCTTGTAATTTATTTTACTCTAATCTAAATTATTTTATTATAATTTCCATAAATTTTGAATATAAGTAATTAATGTAAGGTTTGTCTTGGAATTTCACTAAGAAAAAGATTTAGTTTTTCTTTTATAAACAATTTCATGGGGACTTGGGTCAGCAATGGCTCATTTGGACCTCCTCCTAACTAAGTTAACCATCTAAGGCCCATAGCTCACTAAATGGTCTCAAACGCATATCACACAAGGCCCACTTGGCCCAACAAGCCCAAAATACACCTAAGACTTAACACTAAATAAAATTTGGATTAAATAACCTCTTGAACATGATCTGGACAGAAGCTCTTCAAGTTGGTTCAATGCTTATTTTTAATGCAATTTGTGAGAAATCACTTAGTCTCTTGAAAGTAGTTTTATCATTGCCAAAAAAGCTATTATTTAAAATTGCTTTAACAATCAAAAGAACCTCTTAAAATACGGTTTTTGGCCATAAACTTTTCTGACCTAACCCAAAATCCATGCTCATGACTCATTTCAAAAACATTTTTCACATCATTTAACAACTATGGACTTTAGGTATAAGATCTTAAATCATTTTCATGAAAACCATCATTAGTTGGACTATTATGTAATTCTTTACAAAAACACATCTTGTAAACTTAAATCTAAACGGAGTCCAAGTTAGAAAACCATCATCTTATGAAATAATGCATTTGACTACTATATGCCTTTACAAGCTCCCATTAAAATATGGTGATGTTCATGCACTCATACATTTGGCTACTTAGCAAAATACATGGTCATCTAGGATAAAATAAAAGTGATTTAAGAAGATAATATTGTATATGTTACATAGGTTTGGCTATTATTCATGCTTTTATTAAATTGCTTGACATATGTTTTCATGGATATGAAAAGATTTAACACTATATGGGCTTCGTCATTCAGTAAAGCAACATAGTCACATTTATATGGCTCAAATAGATTTTTCAGTACTATCACATATAGGTTCAAGTATCACATAAATGATTAACTTTGAAAGAGGGAGGGATGGATTACTTACAATGGGGTGATTAAGGACACTAGGAGGACTTGGTGAGCTTCTCCTTTGCCAAAGAGTGGTGTCTTATGAGTTGGCGAGGTATACAGAGTGAAAGTGTTGGAAGAACGTTGAAATGAGACTTGAGAGGTGAATAGGAGAAGTGGGAAATGAGGGAAATGGGGTGAAAGACATGTATGGATAATGGCAGTGTCTCTAAGGGGGGTGGGTTGTGGTTGAGTGCAAGGCACCCAAAGTGAGTTTTAAAGTCCAATAAAGCATGGTTGTCCCCCGAAAGTGGAAGGTCACCTCCTATTACCTAGCTTCTTTCATGAAAAGCAATTTTTCTCGAAGCACTAGGTGGCCCATAGCATGAAAAGGTTTGTGATTCCAAGGCATGATAGTTAATTAGGGTTAAGAGTATGTATATCATTTCATCAATAAAAAATTAGGATAAGTTGAAATCATAAGATTTTTAACCATATTGCCCTATATGTCATGAATTAAATCATTAAATTATACATATCATTAGGGTTTAAATTACGTCATGAAATAGACCATGTAATTATGAAATTCATTAGCTTTTGTGGTCTTTTTTAGAAGGCACTGATCCAAATTGTAGTAAGCTAACTCGGCCCTATGTCAATGGCCCGCACATCTAAGCCCAACGCTTTGGGCCAACTCACATATTAAGCCCACACCCTAAGGTGAGGGCGCAACATGAAAACACCCCTATAATTTGCAATATGCAAACTAGGTGTGAATCCCAAATACCTAAGGTCCCCATGATTATCCTTGTCCAAGTTCTGGTCTATCTGGGGCAAATTATTGGACAATCCATGTCTCATAGCCTTGCCCAGTATGTTCATCCCTAATATTCTGGAACAGAGGTTCTATGATTGATCATTGATGGTTAAATGGCTGATTTACAAGAGTAGTTTATTGTTTTCGACTGGTTTCTGGGCAATCAGATGCCAATGGATAGAAGCTGTTTAGCAGGGAGCCATATTACACCTAAACAAATTCAAGGCTCCCCTATATTACATGGAAGGCATAACTCAATTCAACAAGGCTGTGTCTCAACTGGGATAACGACCACCTTATTTATCAAACATATATGTTATTGCTCATTACCACTACCTTGTTTCCTCTCTGACTATTATCCTTGATGATTCTATGAGTTAAACCAAATCAATCATTGTAAAGTGCAGTCATTCTCAATTCAATAGGACTGGACTCTCTCTCCTATTCTATTATAAACTGTATTAATTTTTTTTTTTTTTGATAACGAGGAACCCCTCCAAGGCAGGAATTATAAACTGTATTAAAGCCTATATTATGTGGATTTTATTCTAATCTATAACCCTCTCATCATTAATTACAAGAAAATTGTCAAACATGAGAAACAACTCAACAGATCCACCCAAAATGAATCGTTTTTTTGACTCATATCCATAGCAGTCACCCTCTGTCCTAAACCTTTTGTAGCTTGCAGAAGTAGAAGTTGCTTGTTATCCTCCCAAAATATTCCAATGCTTATATATTTGTTATAAACTCAATCTATTTAAGAATATTTCTATTCAGAATATAAAATTTGTATATCTGTGAAAGTTCTTTGTTTATAGAGAGGTGAAATAAATCAACAAATGAGCAGACTTCACATACCGTTCGATTCGCCAATTTCCTCAATTTTTCGGCCTGGTCAGTAACGCTTCTTAAATGCAGCATATGCTTTACGGCTCGCTCTAAGAGACCATCAATGCTACACTGAATTTACATAAAATAAAAAAACAGTGGACACTTAAAACAGGTTGGGAAAAGATACAAGTAATTGCCATTGTGAAGGACCACAAATCCTACCCCAAGACTGCACTCTCACCTTTGCACCATCTGGGACTAGTTGTCGGAGCTCCTTGAGCCGATCCTGGATCATTTGTCTATCCCTAGGTCTTGTCCTTCGGTTTTCATCAACTCTGGCTCGTCTTTTGGTAACATTGGACGCCTTGGATCCCTTCTTAGGCTGCATAGAGCCATTGAGTTTTTCTTGCTGCTTTTTATCAATTGATGTACTCCTCATAGTATTCAGAGAAACTGAACCAGTCAAGGCACTTCTGTCCCCAGAAACAACTGGCGACCTAAAATGGCTCCATAGAGCTGAATCATCATTCATTAAGGCACTTGCTTCAGATTGACCTCGTGACTGGAAGGAATCAGCACATTGTCCTGACAAGGTTGTAGCTGATCTAACACTATTAGATCTATTAGTTGAACTATCATCTAAACAGCTAGATACACTGGCAACAATAGATTGCAAGAGATAATCCGCATCGTCGCCTTTGGAAATCCATGATGACTCAGTGCCATCAAAGAGATCTAAATTGCAGATTAAACTTGAGCTGCGACATGAATCCTCAACTGAGAAAGATGAGTCACAAAGGTATTCATTGGTGTGTCTCTGAAAACCTGGTCCAAGAACTTCATGTAGCTCAGAATCTATGGGAAAGCTAGTGAAACTGCCCACACTTTTATGACATGTATCATTAGCACTTGTGTCTCCAAACGGTTGTTCTCTTGTGAATCCTGTAGAGAAAGGATTGACTCTATAGGAGGGTTCTTCAAATTCCCCCATCTTGTAGTTGTTCAATTGAGGATAAGCCTGTGATTTATCCACACAGGACAATCCAAACAGCTTAGTCTCTAAAGTATCCAGCTGGATGCCATTTCTAGATTGGCACAGAGCAGTTGGTCCACCAATGGGGTAATTTGGTGGAACACCAGTCAGATTTTTGCTTGCACAACCAAGAATTCCTGGAAGATCTGTTCCAGATAGCTGAATTGCATCGTGAACTGTTGATGCTGGCACAACTCCATTTAAAGTTGGCAATTTGGTTTTATTAGGTCTAATGCAGTCAAAAGCCGTCAAATCAGCTTTCAGCTGGCTTATGGTTATAGCTGAGGTCTCATCTAAGTTCTCTAGTATAAGGGGCTGCAGTGATGATGGTTGAGCTAAAATATCCCCATTTGAGGTAAAAGGTACATTAATCCCTGCAACATTGTGAAGGGTGTTGAATCTATCTCTGACATATGCAACCATGGCCAGATCTTCGGCAACCTGAAATCTTGATAGGAGAAGAAAGCCACATATAAGATGACTACTGGAAAAACAACAAGAATGCATAAGATCTACACATACGCACAGAGGAGAGAGGCAAAAGATCACTGAAGCATGTGCAATAATCTTTCCCCTCCATTTTTTTTTTTTTTTGGGGGGGGTGGGGGGTTTGGGTGGATGATGTTGGAGGGAGGAATTTGTCAAATACATTCACCATGAGTCACCTTGATCCTAACAACGTGACTCATAATTCTTTAAGACGTAAGTTGTATAGTTTTTACATCACTATTCTATATGGAAGGTCACAAATAGAAGTAACCTATGACAACAGCAGAAAAGTTGGTACAACCCCTCAAAGGGTAGCTCAATCGGCTACTGGGGATCATGTCTCATGAAATGGAAGTCAATAGTTTGAATCTTCCCCCGAGACCAATTACTTATTAAAAAAAAAAAACAGCAGAAAAGTTGGTGCTGGAGTGCCTTTTAAAATCAGAGAACTATCATTCCAGCCAACACATGAAGGAGAGAAATTGCGCACCCATTCCAATGAACCTAGCTGTAGAACTCCATGTGGAAGTACAGGTACCAGCAAAATCGTCTGCACAATGCAAATAATCAGCTCATCAATCATTTGAAGAAAAAAAATAATAAGTGAAGTTTGAGCAGCCAAAATTGCAACTTTGCCTAATGTGTGCAACACTCAAATCTGTGCAGATGAAATGAAATTTGAGGTGTTGGTCTGGAATAATTCAGAATGAAGTTACCTTGACACCTGCTGCAAATTGAAGTATCCATTCATCTGGACACTGTTAAAACAAAAAAAAAAAATTGAAATTGTGAGGTCTTCTGTCCAGTACTTGCAGAACTATCAACAGCTTCTTTCTTAAATTAACTAATATGATTAGAATCTCACCTCAGGAAATACCTTAGAGTTGAATTCGATTGTAAAATTATTTTCCGAGAGAACCCAGCAATGGCTCCCTGTATATGCAACTTCACCGACAACCCTGACAAATTTCAGAAATCCAGGATCAGTCCCCATTACTTACCAAACTCAAAGCCACATATAAAAGAACCTCACTTGTGAACATACTGTTTAGGGGTGTCACTTTATAAGAGAGAGATTTGCAAGACCATAAGTTTAGGACTAGTATGTTGTGCATAACCACAAAGTTTAAGGCATAGTGGCAGGAGTGAAGGATAAAACCAATAGAAATTGCCTTCAAAATCAAATTAATAAGACTTTATCTGAAAACCTCCGCACAAGAAGAATTAATCAATCGAAAATTACATGGATACATAATCTCATATTTTGAAGACAAATTTTGTAAATATATGTGCATGTAATTCCATTGGAGAGCAAAGGCAAGTTCTGTCATGATAAGGGTAAAGCACAAGATAGTACCCCTCTCCCAGCCTATACTGACGACATGACATATCAGCTACTGCTAGTCCGAGTGGATATCCCCGTCCACCACCATCGCGTTCATTTGTTTCAAAGCTTGAAGAATATATCTCATTCACATCATCAAAGTAAATTTCATCTACTATATTGTCCAGAGGTTCTCTTGGTTTTGGATAATCATAATACCCATCTTCCCAGGTCAAAATCCTGAAATATCAAGGAAAGCAACATCATACTGGAGACATCAACTAGATTCCTACCTTCAATAACATACCCGAAACACACGTTTGTAAACAACTTATTATTTTAGGAAGAATACAAAGTAGAAGTAATAGATAAGCATCAAACTAGTATTTGATTCATAGTACTTGTCAAAGAACCAGAAACTGACTCATGTAATTTCCTCATCTTCAAGATATCAGTCAAATGACGTCTTAGAGACCTTATGTCACTCAAACAAATGACTAAATAATTTGATCCATTTCAGACGCTTATCCAACATGATGATGCTAAAAGATTTAATGCTGCAATGCGAAGCCAACCACAACAAATTCTATATAAAAAGAAATAGGTCCACAAGGACCACGTGTTCAGATGACTGAGGCAGTTGGAGAAATAATCATGAATTAGTTTCCATTTGATTTAGCAGTTTAAAAACATGCTGTTGGAAAAAGTAGTAATTGTATAATGCCATTAATGAAAACGTAATTTCTAAAAACACACTTAGTGTTTTGTAAAATCGTAGTTCAGCCTTTAGCATTGCAGTTTGGCCTTTTAAAACTACGATTTGAAAACGTAAAAAATTCCATATTTTAAACCTGCAATTGTTTTCAACCACACTCCCAAACATAACATTTTCCGCGATTTTGTTACCCTAGGCCCAACGTACTCTTAATGGAAGTCTACTGGACTAGTCACAACTAGCTCCATCCTTCTCAAAGTGTGAAAACTGAAAACCCTTCCTCATGCCCCTTAACCAACCATTGCTTTCGATCCCCCATCCATGCTCCTTACTCATAGCCATTACATTCAATGTTGCATGCAACTTGAAAATTCTATACATGATAACGGATAATTACCTTAAAATGATGTATGAAAGGCAAGAAAACCACTCAATTTCCTTGAAGTATGTACACACGCTTGACTTTAAATTAAACACACACACACGTGGATAGAGAAAAGGGATAAAAAAAAAAATCAACATAAAGAGAATAACCCATATATCTGATTACCACCCAGTTTCAAAAACCCACCCTTTAGAGATAAGTAGCTGAAGAACAACTTACATCGGGCTCTGGTGCTTAAGCTTCCAAAAAACAGCATATTTCCAAAGCGAATTGCTGCAAAGGCTCTTCAATAACTGCCTCAAAGCAGTAGTCCCCATTACTTGACTCTCAAGAAAATCACAAAGCTCTAGTAATACCAAAAAGAACACTCAGCCAAATTATCCCAAAAGAAAACACTCTCTAACTCCCCCGATATGAACCTCGTCCCGCTTGTTTTATCCGCAAACCCGCTCTTCGTTTGATCGGAGGCCCTGTTGAACCAATAAGCAAAGAGCCCATCGCGAAGAACTCCCCCTCTCACTCTGACAGATCAAGCACCAGAAATCGAAGGAATTGGTACTTTTACAACAATTGGAAAAGGGTAACGCCAATTTCCTGGACTTTTTGGCACGAGTACGCCATGAAATTCGTAAGGATGATTTTGGACGAAGAAGACAAAAAGTTGACGACGTAACAGAGTCTGATTATTCAGAAATTACAACCTTAAACAAGCAAAGCCTTCGTTTCCACTATAGCACGAAGTCAATGGTACAACCAGTGCTGACGCACGTTTTGCAATCCACTTTCGCTGCTCACGAAGCCAAAAGAAACAACCAAAATCAGTTCCTAAAACATAATTCAAGAAACAAAAGGCTGAGAATAATTCCGCTCTACCAAACCTAGTACAACAACGTTGCGGCTTGGTAACACTCAAGTGTTTTCCACTTGTTTTCTCGGCAACCAAACAAAATGTTAATGAAAATAGATGGCCTTAATTGGTTCTTACCTTGTACTAGTACAGAAACTGAGTGTCAAATCAGAGATATTGAAGATGTTCAATTTCGTCGGATTCCATGTCTCTTTCTTTTCTCTGTAGAAATGGATGTGATCCGAGGAAAGGAATACTATATCGTGCGTGTTTTTCCGAGTGGCAAATTGGCGTTTCCCACTCCAAACAATGCTTTAACCAACTTTACCCGGCTGGCTTTATATATCACCCTCGCCACCGGTAACCGGTCAAATCCTAACCGCTCTCTCACTCCCTCTGTGTCTGCGGATTTCAAAATGCTTCCTAAGTCCGATTTTATAAATCGTTCGGGGGTAGTGGGATTCCGGGCCCACTAACTGGTTCAAAGCTGGAGCTACTAGTATGGGCCTGTAGCGCGTGTGGGCAATCCGTACGCGATTGTTCTCCCATCGACAAATTAATTACATGGCTGCACGTACTCCTATTTTCTCTCCATCGGTGTAAAATAAAATATCGAGATAATTGGACAACTTTTTTGAATTGTCATTCGTTCTATAATGTCTTTTAAAGTTTAAAATTTTTTAATTTAATATATTAAAATTTTAATTTTTAATTTTTCAATTTCTCCATTTCATTAGAATTCCAAAGAGGAGTCTCAAAATACCCCTCCTCTTTTTATAAAAGAAAAAAATAAATAAAAAATATATATTACAAGGATTAAGGTGTTCGTTATGATTTAATGAAATTTATAAAAATATCAATACTCATGGAGGTGGTGTTGCATCATGGTGTTGGTTGTGATGGTGACGACAACAACAGATGATGGCGACAATGCCAACAATGGTGATGTCTGTATTGTTAGGCGGCGCGAGAGGCGTATATGATTGATATTTGTACTTTTAGTGTTAAGCAACGTATAATAAGAATTTACTCGGTTTAGCATATTAGTGATATTTTTGCTTGTTTCTGGTTTGAACTTGCCCTAAAGCCTAGTTAAGACAACGTGTTTGACAGTAGGCAAAAGGCACGTGAAACGTGTTGATTGTAGAGACAGATTGTCTAGCGGTGTGTGAAGGCGCGTGTAATATCAAAATAACTTTTCTTGTCGACACGATGTAAATTAGGGCTTGTGGAACCGGTAGGTATTGTTTTTGTACCAAAACAAGACGCAAAAGACCTAAATTTTAAGAGAAGTGGTAGTCTCAAACACTCTAAACAAAGTTATAGAAAAGTGGCTATGATACCATGTTAAGGTATAAAATAAAAATGAAATAATTGCAAGGGCATTATTAGTAAGAGAGAGCCAAGATTTAAGGTGATTCAACCTTAGAGGCTTACGCCAACTGTTTTAATGCATTCTATGACTACATTTTGATCTTATTGACTTTTTTTTTTCTTGACCGATACATTGGAAAGGAGGACAAGGAAAATCTTAATGACAATAATATAATGTGTTACAAGATGTCATATACATTTAATTAGTAGAGTAGATGAGGTAAGCCATGCATACAAGGTAAATATTGTGTAATATGGTGAGAAATCCTAAATACTTTAATATTGTAATATAAAATAAAATCTTATGATTCTAACACCTTTTATTTTATTTTATTTTTTTGTCAGGAAAAAAAGTAACAAATTGTGAGGGAAAATAAGACGATGAGGCAGTGAAAATGAAGGAGATCTAGGAGAAATGGTGTACATTACATGTAGGGTACGGCCTTCTAGGAGCTTCGACATAGAGATCGCAACCAAATAATTACCCGTGGTAGTTAAGACGATTGCTTTTGTTGGAGACTCATAGAAAGATGTTTTGTGGCCGGCAATGGTTACAGATTCGCCGTGGCCATTTCTATAGAGAGAGAGAGAGAGAGAGAGAGAGAGAGAGGAGTGAGGGGCGAATGATGAAGAGGCTAGGGTGATGTGTGGAGTCGACGGTGATGTGGTGGTTGGATGGATTGAAGGTGGAGGAAGAGAAGTGAACTAGAGAATGGATGAAAAGAGAACAATTTTTTTTTTTTTTTCCAGAGAAATTATCTTAATTAAATTTGGTCCTTAGAATCTAATTTAGATGATATGATTTATTTTGGGAACATGAATTTGGTGGGAAAAGAGATCGAAGAATAAAGGAAGACATTGTTACATTAGTTTTATGGAATATTTGTAAAATATTTATGTAATATATAACATTACTCAAAAAATAACTGAGATTTCTCATAAATATGTACACGCAGCTCTACTAATTCTCTTATAATTCTAATGTCATGATTACTTCTATATATAAAGGGCTTATGCATAAAAATTTAGATCCTATTAATTCCACAGTTTGGAGTACTTCAAACCAATCGTTGAACAGAAGTTTATAGCTAGCTAGTTAGAACAACACCACATAGCTTCACCAAAGATATATCTGATTAATTTGCTCTAATAAATATGGTATAATTTTATCATTGAATTTGTGAAACAAAAAGTAAAAAACGATTTGGCCAAGGTAAGCCAAGTAGCCAACCTGATGATGAAGTTACGTATACGTAATAGCATAATTTATTATAGAAGGAAGTCACGTGTCCTGAATATGGCAAGTTACCTGCCCTATATATATATATATATATATATAAGCAATAGTGGGAAAGGAGAAAGGGGAAAGGGATAAAAAAAGGTCATGCACACTCTTAATTTTTACGATAGATAAAAAAAAAAAAAAAAAAAAAAAAGAGAGAGAGTTGAGAATGATTTCATAACAATTATGAGAAGCGGTCCATTTGGCAACTAAATATGTCCAGAGATTGATACTCCTAAAAATTTTGGTCATAAACCAAGAAGAAAAGAAAAATATATAAAACTAAAATTACTTTAACAATAATATCACTAGATGACCATTCACCACAACAACTAAGATTATTCAAAGTCAGAATTGTCTAAAATGATATTAGAAGAGTGACAATAAAACTTAGTTATTTCAACGGCTAACAAAGCAGTCCTAAATTTTCCTTCATTAATATCAAAAAGTGGAAACTTCCTAGCAACATCCCATAAGAGATATCTATTATGATCAGAAATGACCAAAGCAGTAACGTTATATTAATTGTTAAGGAAACTGTTTTGTTTTATTTTATTTTATTTTTTATCTATTCAAAGTAGGGGAACAGGGAAGGGGACAAGGAAACTGTTTTATATATTAATCGTAGTCAGACGTCTTCCCTATGATGCAAGCGAAGTTTTAATTTATTGCTTTGCTAATTTAGTCAAGGTAGTAGCTGGTATTATGCTATCTGCAGAAGGACATACTTGATCAGAATCTCAGATAGTTTCATCCACTTATCTCTTTTTTTTTTCTTTTTCTTTTCTTTTTTTTTTTTTCTTTTGAAATATTAAAGCTAATACAATTAGTCGCCGAATTTGCTTCTTTTTTAACATGCCCAATATCCCATGACTGCCTACTATTCAACAAATTTTTTTCATCTTCAATTAATTGCTCATATCGAACTTACTTTAACTGCTACCTCGACTTTTCAAGGCTTACACTATCTGAGTGAGGATATGTGGTTCACTCGTCTAAAGGCAAAGGGACAACGTGAAAATGCTTTTCCTTCGTTTTCTTCTTATATTAATTATTAGGGTCGTTGTACCACCTGACCACATGGTTGAAAAGAGAAATGAATTATGCAGAAGCAGTGATGCATATGATTACGTCCTACCTTATACTTTTGTCCTATATATCACCAAATACTCAATATAATAATATCTTCTTCTTTCTTTTACTTTTCTTTTTCTTTTTTTGACAAGTATATACCAAAAACATGCATGGGAGAAGTTTCTATACATTAGATTAATGTGTTTACAGCCCTATTGTGAAACCCTATAGCCCAGCAGATTCACTAACACCGTTATTTTATGCTGCTATATATCTCACTGGCATATTGGCCAGTACCATATATTAATACTAAAATGTCAACGTAATATGATTATGACATGCATTAACTTGCCGACCTGATCAAAAGCATTTTGGAAACAAATTTACTTAAGCTGTTGTCCCATGTTGGCCCTAGGCCGGTGTCAATTTGTGAATATATATAATAGACAGCTTTTGACAAAATGAAAGAGAAAGTTAGGCCAATGTCCTCTTTGGAAGATTACGTAATCATGCATATTAATCCAAACAGTACTAGCTAGTTATGGTTGGGATATTACTGCAACGCAATTCATTTGACAAAACTTTTTAGAAGGTATTTTTTGCTTTTTAGTTGTAATGTAACATAAATGTAATAATAATAGTTTTGAGTTGTTTATTAATATTTTTATTGAAATAAAAAAAAAAATCACTAATTAAAAAGAGTTGTGAAACGAGTTCTAAGGTTGCAGCCCATAGAATGTAGGAAATTAATGGCAACATGAGGAATTGAAAGACAAATTTGGAAAGGAAACCGTGACTAGCTAGCTAGCTAACGAATTAACTCTACATACACCAGAACCACAAGGGCAGTGGTCTGTGAAAAACCTTCTATAATTTTTCTTTTTGTATATATATATATATATGGAGCCATAAATCAATTTATTTAGGAAAAAATATAAAATTGGTCATTGTGGTTTGCCTAAATTACAGATCACTCCCTGTGATATAAGAAAAAACTCAAAGGTCCCTGTGGTTTACCAAAATAACAAATCACTCCCTGAAGCAAATTTTCGTTAATCATTTTAACAGAAATCGTTAGTCTGCTACGTTAAATCAATAGGATGGCACACTATTGTTAAAAGGATCAGTGATGTGACAAACTATCGATTTCTGTTAAAATGACTGACAAAAATTTACTTCAGGGAGTGATTTGTTATTTTGGCCAACCACATGGACCTTTGAGTTTTTTCTTATACTACAGGGAGTGATCTGTAATTTAGGCTAACCACAAGGACCAATTTTGCATTTTTTCCATTTATTTATAATGAGAAAATTCCAACTTACGTCTTTTACAAATGTATAAAGGCATAAAGTAGACAAATAAAATTAAGTTGAACAAGATGTTCACGAACACTCGATCCGGGGTAGTACTGTTGCTGTATCGAGCTCGATCTCAATACTCATACCGAAAGAGCAAGTTTTCAAAGAGAAGATAATGCCTCGGTCCAATTATTATTATTATTTATTTATTTGTTTTTAATTTTTCCCCTTCTGGAGTCTTTCTTTCTTCGTCGTTCTTTATTTCTAAAGTGAAGATTACGTGTTTGGAGGATTTGATACGAGACGTTGAAACAGATAAATTGTTCGATCTACGCAATTGCTTACATCAACTCGATCGATTAATATGACTATAATCTTTATCAATTGACGGACAAATCGATGGAAATATTTTAAAAGATAGCAATTTAAATTGTTGTTTTCCAAAGGTGGCCACAGACAATCTGCTGTATTAATTTATTAACAAAGGTAGGACGGAAGCTGGAGTTTTATTAGATAATTGAGATTACCGATCAGGATTCTCTAGAATTCGTACGATATTCTATATATAAAAATTTTCATATCCCCACCATTATTTTCAAATTAAATAATGGTTGTGATTTTGTCATATAAATATTTATCAACTTTACCATATCAGCGTTTATCGCCCTTCAATATTTACCATTATATATTTCCCCTATTTTTAAAATTGAAGACATGGATGATATGCAAAATCCTAATAATTTAATTTGAAATAATAATTGATAGGATACCTTATGATTTCTAAAAAAAATGATGTTAACGGTACTATAACTTTTATTACAATATCTTTTACAAATTAACATGTAAGTTCAGAATTAATAAAATAGTTAAGTAAAAAAAATATGGCTTATCAATTTAATTTGTTAGTGACCGACTTGTAAACAATGCACTCTTAATTATTTAACCAATTATAAATTAATCATATCAGTTTGTAAATAACTTTGTAGTAAAAGTTGAAGTATTCTAAACATTTTCCTTTCTAAAAGAACTTGATCAAGAGATAATAATTCAATTTGCGGTTTCCAAATTGAAAACGAAGCTTCTCCCTATATTGATTGGGTTGAACTTCAATCTCTCCATCCAAAAAGGAGATTCAACTTCCGTTGTGTTTTGATCTTTTCTTAGTCTCTGACTATCTCTAATTTCCTTGGAACTAGTCAAGGGTTAAATTATACGAGGTTCTCTTACTCTCAATGGTATTATCTCATCATATTGGGTTGTATCCTTCACTAGTTGTATTCTCACTCGATTTTCACTTTTTAAATTTTCCTCCGATGCATTGATCGAGGTGATAGTTGTCTTTCTAGTTTGAATTTTTCGGTTGAGTTGCTTGTTTTGGTTTTTTTTTTTTTTTTTTTTTTTTTTAAAAAAAAAAAAAAACAGAACTTACAAAAATAATAATAATAAATAAATAACAGGAAAAAAAAAAATCTATTTCAGGTGTTTCTGACATTGTGTGATGGACTGAAACTCCACATTATAGAAGTATGAAAATGAAGAAATAGTTTTCACATATATAACCGCCGACCTCAACTATAATTTTAATCGTTGACTTCAACTATAATACTTTTTAATTCATAGGGGTTTGACTGCCTCTCCCTTGAATTCCCTTCAATCTTCATGATAATCATCCCCTCTAATGCAAGTTATTATTCCATTTTTTTTAAGGTAATATTATACTATTTTGAACATTTGACCAAAAAAAGGGAATCAGAACCATTTGATCGTCTAATATTTATACTAACACCATTACCAAAAGCGGGATGGAAGCTGGAGTTTGGTTAGATAATTGAGAGAGAAATGTCTAAATATTTCCATTAACAAAACACCAAGTCAATTTGATAGAAGACTTCATCATCAGTAGAGAAACCCTTCTCCTCATCCTACTAAACTAAGATTATTAAACTTCATTTGCAGATCAAGTATATAAAACCAGAAGGTTCTCAAAGTGAAACACCAATAACAGTTATATTAGAAATGAATCTTGAAATGGTGACCATTGGCTTACCTAGGATATGTGTGTCCTATAAATTTAATGATTTCCTAAAATTGCTATGGTTAATTTAAAAAAGATATGCACAAAAAAAAATATAAAAGGATATAATTTGTCTTAGTAAAAAGCCTCCATTGAAACCAGATCGATCATCAAAAGGGCCAAGAAACAAATGACATAAACTGTTAAGCTATCCACTCAAGCCAACACAATAGTTACTATAATTAAAGATAATGCTAGTGCAGCAACTGCTCCATCACGCACAGATCATGGTCAATCACCAACTCTTTTGTCGACAAAAAATGGCAACTCAAATCCTACAGCTGCAACATTGAGATAGACACGATAATCACAACATGATTACATTCCTTTTCCTACCGCTACCATAACAGAAAATAGAATTTATCTCATCGAGGAAACTCACGGATTACCATCAATCACAAATGCATCACTTAAGGAAATATATTTCATTATTTTTGCAATTCTGTAATCAATGTATTCCATTAATTCTATGATTCTACAATCAATCAATTTGTTGAATTGATTTGCTACGCTTTACTACACAAGCACAAGTAGCTCCTATATATTTGTACATATATCTTCATTTCTACCATCAAGTGAATAACATCTATTTCCTTTGTATTTCAATTCCTTTCATAAACTAAGTCAGGGAAGAATCCATCGTAAAGCCATTGGTTACGGCACGTCATTACCAGCAAACCTAATTATTCAAAACAAAATAGTGACGATGATTAATATTTGACTAAGTGGCTAATGATATTTCTAAATTCTTATCCAGATAGGTGACAAATTTTTATATTGGCAGATTTACGTTGACATCTTTTAAAGAATGTATAATAATGCCAACATACTTCAAAGAATAAAATTATATGTACCAATAAGTTAATGGAGGCGGCACAATCAGTTTGCAGCCGTCCAACTATTTGATATGATATTGCGGAGTTACGTTTTGCATGACCAGAAAAGTGCATTATGATGCACTTTGGTTAGGTCAAAACGCATATATTGGTCACTCTGAGTGTACAATTTACAAAGTAATTAAGCTTGACAAAGCTTTCGAAAGTCTGCATGAAAAATGTGAAAATCACTTGCAACATTGCGCGAGTAAGAATGATTCAAATAAATCTATGTCTTTAATTATCTTGTTTTTTTAGTGTGTGAGGTATTTAGATTGTGGGTACCGTAGGTATCATCGAGAGAAGAAAACAATAGAGACTCTGAAGCTGCTAAAGCACATAAATTAACCAGATTCAAATTCAAG
This sequence comes from Betula pendula, assembly GCA_900184695.1. Lineage (NCBI taxonomy): Eukaryota > Viridiplantae > Streptophyta > Magnoliopsida > Fagales > Betulaceae > Betula > Betula pendula. Next base: position 253,781 of record FXXK01000440.1, read on the forward strand.
TAAGGTACATGAGAACTAGTACCGAATTTATGTTTATTTCTAACCAAAAACATAAAAGCAAGCATGATTTCTAATAGAATAAACGGAATAGCCTTTGTCTCTATGGTTTTACATCACAAAATATCATTTGCAGCACGTTTGCCTAGTGATTCATTAATTATAGAGTAATCTTACACATATTCTCACTATTTTATACTTATTTTTACACATTATTGGGTGGTTTTTAAAATTACCATGAACTTTTAGATGAATTTTTATTAGATTTTAATTTTATGGTAAATCTTTTCACTTAAGGGTATGTGAAAATGGATGTAAAAAAGGAAAATGTGTGTATCATTACTCATGTTTAATGGATGACATGCGACAACATAATCAGTCAAGGAGAAATAAACGCAAACTACGTGTATGATAAAATGCCTCAGCCAGTGTATTGATGCATGAAAGGCTGCTTTTTATTTATAATTCCAGCGTTCTACTCCGTATTATCCATGGGTTGGTCTCTTCTGTTTATTCAAATTCTTTTGTTTGTTATCCTCGGGTGGTTTCCTTATCTGATACATGAGACTTCATCCCTAGCTTCAATACCCATTGATTACTCTAACTCTTATATTCCCTCCCTGTTTAAATTTCTCGTGTGTGCCCTTATTGCAAAATGCAAATATTGACAGAAAATTTATTTCATTTTTTCTTCTCACCGACAGGTTGAGCGTTAATGGAGCCAAGCTCAACTGGTAATATTGCAAGAAAGAAAGCGAAGGGCCATGGTCCCAAAGATGGAAAGCTGGAACAGGGGGACAGTAATCTTTGTGTCGTGTACGGATGGGGACCTATTATTCGCATAGGCCAAGAGGATCACTAGGACGAAGTGAATTGGGGGGGTGTGCAAAAGGTAGAGTGCAACTCAAGGCACAGACCAAAAGAGATTTCGACAGAGAAAGGCACTCAGTGCCCCTACGTCACTGTTTCCAGAACCAGACCAGTTTTGGCAGGTCTTTCAAAAAATCTACTTTACAAAGATGCACGCGCATTTTTCCTTTCGCATAAACCTACACGCGCTGGCTGCAGATGGGCCCAAACCATCCAAGCTCATAAATGGGCCTACAGAGATCGCTGATTAGGCGGGCCATAGACTGTGGAGAAGTCGTCTACTATTTCCCCTCCCATGGTTCCCAACATTTCTATTGAAGCAGCTTTTGCAGTAAACATTCTTTATTCTTTCACACAAAAGGCTGAATACACATACTTTAGGGACCATAAAGGAGAAAAGGAAGACAAGAAATGGAGCCTCTACGTGGCGGGGAGATACTATAGTAAGTGAGACAAAAATGGTTCCTTGATAGAGCGGGCACTTAGCACGCGTGCATGCATGGTGCATTCCACTGGTAAAAGTCACCATTGTTAAATCTCATCAATTGAGCAACTTGTGGTGATTCTTCATCACTTCATCCATCCAACCTGTTTGAAAGAGGACGCAAAAAAGATTTTTCATCAATAAAGTTATACACAAGAACGTGGGGGGAATAATAAATTTATGATATATATGTATCTCCTACATCAAGCACCAGAAAAAGAAGAAAATCAAATGCAAACCAGCAGGATTTTACTTTATTTTTCTCTTAGGGTTAGTGAGTATATATGTGACTTTGATCCTTTCAACTAAAACAATTCAAGGAAAACGACAACAAAAATAACTAATAGATTTAGGAGCAAAAGGAGGAACTCATCCGGGGTAGGGTTTGTCACTGTATAAAAAATATCAGCTATAATAAAACTTTTCTTATACAATTTTCGATCTTCGATCTATTTTTAGCATTTTTTATTCTATTTTAACGTTCATAATGGTAATAACAGTGGCTATAGCACTCAGAAGATCAGACAATCTTGCCATCTATAGATGTTGGTAACAGGTTATTTCTAATTGCTTGAGAGATGCAATCTAAATACATCCTAAATTAGTAAGGACATATTTGGTACGCATAATGGCTATTTTTTGAAATAATTTTTTATTAAAAATAAAAAAAAGTGAAATGGATTAGCCTTGAAATAGCCATCCCGATAGTTATGAAAGAATAACTATTCCTTCAGTCATTTCCTCATGACCAGACAAAATGGCTATTCAAATACTTATTCATTCTGCTTCTTCTATTCTTAATAAAAGTTATTTCAAAAAATAGTCATTTCGCGTACCAAACATAACTTAAGTATCTACTACTATTAGGATGCTCTATTATACTAATATATTTGATCCCATGTAGGTGGAGACAGATGTCTTACTCCTTAATCACAAGGTGTTGTTGGGGAAGAAGAAAAATGTTTTCCGAATGAATAATGTTATATACCACATTGTTATTTTAATTATCTTACAATGTTGATGTGGCAGTCTCAACAAACTTTTGAATTAATTTTTTTTTTTAACAAGAATTAATCCAAAAATTAGTTGAGACTAACAAATCAGCATTATAAAATAATTGTAACATAAAAATGTAATTTCTAACATTATTATTCTTTTCTAATATACCTGCATCAAGAATGTATTGATTCTTCTCTATTTCAAGTGATTTTAGAGCATTAGCAATAGCTTTCCTTAAACCTCATTTTTTTCCTTAATATAAAGAAAATTGTTAAAAAAACTCATGCAACAATTTTTCTTAGTATTAAGGGAACCAATTGTTCCTTTATCTAGGGAATCAAAAGCAAAAGTGGTTCCCTTAACATTATTTTAATATAAAAAAAAATATTAACTTCTCTCTCTTTTTCTACCATTTGTTTAAAATAGTGAATAGTTTCTTTTTCTTCTCCCTTTTTTCTAGCATCTAATTTAAAAAATATTTAAATAGTATAAAAAAATGATAAATAAAACTATTATAGAGTTTATTTAAATAATAAAATAAAAAGTAATTTACTTTCCTATAATGAAAAAAAAAAAAAAATCTAAAACAGCAGCTGCTAATGCTTTAATCCTTGCATATAAAAGGAACCCACTTCATTTAAATCTACCACATTATAATGAACTCGGATAAGACTATTAAAAATCCCTAATGTTTTGTTTGATCGCACAGAAAAAGTATGAAAAGATGTTAATGATTTTTTCCAAAAGAAAATTAATGATTAAGGAGCAGAAATCAGAAAAGGTATAAAGTTAAAAGCAATGGTCTGGGAATTCCAGATAATCACAAGCCTGTGGAAGTGGATCGGACTCTTTTTTTAATAATTAGTTTATTCAATGAGGGGAAAAGGGGAAGAGGATCGGACTCTTATAATCCAAAGAAGGAAAGGACTGGCATTTGGGCCCATTGGGCTCCTCCCGAGCTATTAAAAAAAATCCCTCATTTGAGCTCGATTGAGCTTGAGGCAATTTTTTTCTTTCATTTTTTTAGGTTTACGAGAAACAAATATGAAATAATCATCCACATCAAAATCCCCCTGCCTCTTGAATAGAAAATAATAAATAATAATAATAATAATAATAAATCATCCACACGAAAATAAGACGAGAAAAATAACCCCCCCCCCCCCCCTCCATAAATCTTAATTAAGAATTCCCTTATACGTACGGTTATACCATATTCATATTCTCTATTAACATTAAAATTATCAAGACTTGGCCCCTAAACAGAATGAGCTCCCCCCTCCCTAGCTCTAAAAGAAAAGAATGAAGTAGCTATTTAACAAATTTGAAAAAAGGTTTCAAAAAAGTATCTTACTGGGGATAGTTAAAGTTACAATACTTGCTACCCAAAAAGAATGAGCTTCCCCTCTCCCTCCCTCCAAAAGAAAAGAATGAACTAGCTCTTTTAAGAAGTAACAGCATCTTACAGGGCATAGTTAAAGCTACAAGCAAATTAAGTCAACTTTGTGAAAACCATAAAATTCTGTTAAAAGAATTCATTGGATTCCTTTGTATACATGACTCTTTCAAACTAGACAATTTTTGTATATGCAATAGAGTTATGAAGATGTTAAATACTCTTCTAAAGGTAGAGGATCCCTTATGTGGCTTACTTATTCGAGCATGTTTCTAAGTATCCAAACACTCACAAGGATCATCTCACAATTGCATGCTCAAATTGCAAACAATATGAACAAACAATTGCATTGAATCTCAATTCTACTCCCGAAAGCCATCTATTTCACACACAATTTTTCTTCACAGCTCCTTTTCGTTGTCTCTCTCTTCCTCACAACTCCCCATATTATTAAAAAATATATAAATATTGTTAGTCAATATGTGTATATTTTAATAACATAATTTTTAAGTCGATTTTTTATTTGTTTTATGTTAACATTTTTTTTGTTATAAATAAAAGTTATATTTATAAGATAATACGATTGAATGAAAATATAAGAAATATTTGTTAATTTATAATATAAATCAAACTCCAAAAAATGTTTTCAACTAGCTAAGACTCCAAATCCTGAGACTACCCAGAATCGATGAGACAAAAATTAGATAGATACCATTAGTTGGAGATGTACATTACATCATTGATCAATTATACAACTAGAAGCTTTTCTTTTTGTTTTTTAATTTGTCCAGTATCGTACCAGCTGGAAAACTTGTAAATCTAATCTTGTTATTGATTAGTCTAACTCTTGTTGAATTTTGTTTGTAATTTTTAATATATCTTTTGGTCTTGAAGCTCATTGGATCAAAACAAACCTGCTTAAGGCTATATATTAATTTTATAGACATTTGTATCAAAATTGACAACCTTTTGTAAGCAGTATACTTATAGGTTTTGAATTATTTTAACATTAAAAGGATTAATTTATATAAGTAGGTGGTAGCGAATCAATGAGACATACAAAAAATAAAGGTAATTAGTGATAATAACGACAGATGGAAAAATTGTACCTGTCTTAGAAAAAAATAAGTAACCTACCCAAACTCAACTTAGGATTGATATAACGTCCCGATCTTGATTATCTCACAACTGGTACAAGTGGAGTACTGTGGATCAATCAAAAGTTAGCAGTTACTTTCTAATATTAAATGACAAAAGTCATTATCGTTTTTTCTTTTTTCTTTTTTCTTTTTTTGGGAAAATCGTTAAATTGATCTTGGACAAATAAATTTTTGGATTTTTACAATGAACAAATAACTTTTTTGTAGTATACTTATGTAACATATAAGTCTTTTTGTGCAAATTTTGACAATTTTTTTGGAAAAAGGTCATTACAAAAACACACTGTTGACCACCCCATTGTTATGGGATGGTTAAATCATCTCATAGCTATTAGGTATTTGAGCCACTCGTATAATCAATTGGAAGGGACGGACCCTCCAATTAATTATGGTTTTTCCCTTTGTCTGTTTTCCCTTATTTGATTAAAAAAAAAAAAATCAATTAGAAAGGGACGAGACAAGCCAAATCATTGAGAAACTTGTATAAAACCTTGCACATGCCAGGTCATCTCCTTCTACTCACGCATTAGAGAAAGAAAAAATACAATAAGTGACTGAGAGAGACAAAGAATCTAAGCCATTCCTAACAAAAAAAAAACCCTCAATCCTAATTCCTAAAACCATCAATCATGTTCGACATGGAACCCAGAACAAGATCCATGTGAGCAGCAGCGTGGGAGATGGGGAGACAAGCCAAACCCAAAGTAGCTAGCCTATCATAAGCAACAACGACTAGTTGGATATGGAAACCTACACAAGCCTCTATTAGGGGCACATGAAGATATGCACCTTCTTTTCATTGCAAACCACCATGAGGGCCACTAGACGATGCGCTTGGAGGTTCTTGTGATGGTTAGAGGGGATGGTTCGGCCATTCTAGTAGTGCCAAAATGATTTTCTTTTTTCCTTGTTTTTTTTTTTCTTTTTCTTTTCTATAATTTTTCTTTATGGGTAAATTTGTACTTTTTGCAAATAAAAAAAGGGCTAGAATTTGTATGAATTGACTTATTTATTACCTAAATATATTACACGGAGTTATTTGTTCATTGAACCCCCAAAGATTTATTTGTTACACTATCAAATTACAATGACTAATTTACCAATTTTCTCAATTTTTTATAATTAATAGAGAGGCGTCATAACATGATGATTGATGAATATTTATGATGACCACACTGTAAATTATCAATGTAATTGTCAGGTATATATATATATATACTCTCCTAGCTCCTTCCAGAAGGATGGCCGGCGGCCGTCATAAGTGCAAATTAAAGAAGTACTTAATTGGAAAATGGATCCTCTACATTTCGTTTGAAATGGAGAGGACCCTTCTCCTTTAATCGGCCTTTAAAAAAAAAAATTTAATTGCCACACTTGTGAATTAATTGGAAAGGCATGATTCGTCCTGGCGTAGATTAGAACAGCCGGAGACAACAAAATTAATAGAAGACACATATAACCTGAAAAAAATTTCCATATAGAAATATTTAAAAAGACTTGGGTAATGATTCTTTATCAATTATCATCAGCTTTGTCGGCAGACTGCAGTCGTTGATTTTCGCACAATCTTGGCTAAGCCCCTTGTTTCTTACTGAAGCTTTTTCCACGTACAAGGTAAGCTTTCTTCGTCAAAAACAACACTTTGAAAGGTATATCTATATATATTTATATATTTAAGGTTTTGATTGGAAGTCAGACTAGAGCCAATAGAATGAAAGAAAGACTCCCAACTTTTTTAATTATTATTTTTCTTTTTGTCGGTGCAACGTATATAATACAGATACTCAACCCTGCTCATAGCATGAGTGCCTTTAAATAGAACTTATAATCGTATTAAATATGGGAAATGCTATACGTCATCATATTTTTATTTTATTTAGTTGATGCGATTGTATTTATCAAGTTTTTTATTTTATTTTTTAACAAGAGCTGATAAATACTATCATATGATTCATATCAATCCAATGCGATGTGAGTAGGATAAATGTGTAATATATATACTATTATTCATTTAGAAATATTATATACCACACTTTTGTTTTACTGAGTCGATATAATAATGCATATTAGTCCTTTTTTTTTTAGAAAAAAAAAATTGGGGGGGGGCTAACCAGCTCAATAAAATAATCAAATGTAATATAATACATAGCATTACTCTTACTCATTAAATATGCCGTCACAAATTTGAATTTTTTTTTTTTACCTCTCATTTAAAAAGTCAAATTCTACATAATTACTTTTAACTTTTGCTCTCCCACACGTTGGAGATTGTTAAAATATTTAATTAAATTATTAAACAAACCATGTCTTATAATAAACTTTATATTGTTTTGTTTCTTTCCCTACAGCATTTAAGTGCAAATCATTACTACCGATAATCATAAGTTAGAAGATAATGCAGATAAGGTGATGCAAACAGAAAATAATTAACATGAATTTGGCCCCACCACTAAGTTGTAAATAGAGATTGAAAGGGCTAGATGCGTAACACTTTAGCCATGATAGTGCCACAAATGGTTTTTGTATTCAACTAGTCAAGTGAAAATGTCTTCTTTAAAATTGGGTTCATATCTAATCAAACGGGAAATAATACCAAGTTGGACCCTGACAAATAAGCCGTTCTTTCGTCACCTAACACCCACATAAACCCTAGCACCCAGTTTTGCTTTTGCTTAGGATCTAGAACGTACGCTTGATTTCTGCTTTGAAGCTAAAATTTCGAAGTGGAGAAAGAAAAGAACAAGAAGATCAATTTTTAACCGCATGATTATCCGATGATGCAAACCATGACATCATTTAGGATTGAGACAGTGGAGTGGGTGTAGCGATGAAGCATGCAAGCAAGCGTGAACCAATTTAATTACATGTCAACGGCTTTTTTTCTTTTATATATATAAAATTTGATCCCCTATATATATATATATATAATATATATAATATATATATATATTTTCTTATCATATAAAATATAAATTCTCCCAGCTACTAACCGTCTGTAATTTCAAATATTCGGTACGCGGTTTGTGACTGGTCTTGTTATCTTATGACGTAGACTAATTAATTGGAGTTTATATTATATTTATATATATATGCACGCTCTTTACCCAATCAACTGCAGATTAAAAAAATTAATTAAGGGAAATTGGGTGGTCTCATTCTGAATCTGTGTACTTATTTTCTTTAGATAATTGGTGAAGTTTCTGAGGAAGTTGTGTGATTATCCGAGTCAAGTCCTGTGGGAAGCTAATAACATTAACATTCACAATTAGTAGCCGCAGGTTTTTTTTAATGACCATGTCTAATGATGAGTAACAATAATTACCATCGTAGTAAAAGGATCGGGAGACAGATCTGCAGTTGTTTTGTAAGAGATAGATTTTATGGATGTTTTTTAGCGGAGGTTATCTGACATAGAAATCGTAACCAAATGGATGTTTACCACTTGGTTCCAGAGCGTCTGTTGAATGAAGAAACTAAAAAAAATATTTGTTTGATTAATCAACCACATCTGATCATAATCATGCTATTATATTGCGTAGACAATTCGCCAACCATGATAATTGGATTTTGTTTCCCTCGTGTTATAGATGTGCTTTTAATTTATCATATGCCTAATTTACCAGAATGGCCGGAATAAACGTTTCTCATTTGAAGGCCAAGCCTTTTTTTTTTTTTTTTTCTAATCTGATCATAATCATGCTATTATATTAATTGCGTAGACAATAATTGGCCAACCATGACTAGATTTTGTTTCCCTCGTGTTATAGATGTGCTTTTAATTTATCATATGCCTTATTTACCAGAATGGAATAAAGATTTCTCATTTGAAGGCCAAGCTTAATTCTTAAGCAATATATATATAATTTAATATAAAAAATTAAAGAAAAATTGAAAATGAGGGAGGCTATGACCTTCTTAGCCGACACTAAGTTTCTTCCTTGCTTGCTTGGATATATATCACATGAATAATTTTAATCTTACAAAATTTTTTACCAAAAAACAAAAAAAAAAAATCTTACAAAGTAATGTGACATAAGGCCTGTTTGGGATTGCGATTTCAAAAAGTGTAATTTTAAAAATAGCGATTTTAAAAAGTGCAATTTGAAAACGTAATTTTTAAAAACGCAGTTAAGCGTTTGGCAAAATCGCAGTTTAACCTTTAAAATCGCAGTTTAGCATTTAAAATTCTGCGTTTTCAAAAAGCACTCCCTTAACTGCGATTTGAAAACATAAATTTTCTGCGTTTTTAAATCGCAATTTTTTAAAAACGTAGTTTTCAAACAATCTAATTTTTGCGATTTGGTTTAAAATCGCACTTATTGTCGACAAAATCGCAATCCCAAACGCACCCACAATATAATTAGATTTCTCAAAATTTAAATTAATCTTCTTTTCAATTATGTTATGCCACATCACCTTACAAAATTTTTTTTGAAAAAAAAATTAAAAAAATTGAAAGCATAACATTCTCTATATCACATAAAGGCATACAACTAAACAAGTTTTATAAAATTAGATGATAAAACCTTGGCCATTTGTTTAAGAATGGAAATAAATAAAAACATGGCTGGCCAATCTTGTTTAAAAAGTCAAGAAACCTCTAAATTAAGGAAAATGATAATTATTCAATGGATTATTATACGACTGTAATGTTATGACAGTAAAAATTAACTCATAATTTTTTTTTAATAAGTTCTTGACGATCTAAATGGTGCTTGTCACTAACACATTATTTTAGTTTATAACAGTTTACTATTTACCATAACTCCAAACCCAAACATAAGGAAAAAAAAAACATAAAATAAAATAAAAATAAAATAAACAAACGGATTAGAGTGAGATTTGGTGAAATATAATAAAGATGGTGTAGTTCGGATAGAGCTTTCGAGGTCTTCGTGCGGTTTTGCGCTGAAGTCTCCTGCGGCTTGGCGTGAAGAGCTGGACTCCAATACAGTACTCCACGTCATCAACCTCCCGTCCCTCTTTTAAACCGATCCCACACCCCCACCCTTCCTTCAATTCTACGAACCATCAAAATCTCTCTCTCTCTCTCTCTCTCTCTCTGTGGCACTCGACAAAAATGGAGGGTCTAATTCCTTTTGTGTACAGAGCAATAATGCAATACAAGAATGGAAACGAAGTTCCACTAGGGTCGTCGTGGTTCAATGAGTCACCTTCAGCTTCCTATATGCGACTTCCCGGCGACTCGGGTCGTTTCCAAACGTCCGATAATATACAGCTTTTCCGTTCAGATTGTCGCTTCTCTACAACCTCTTCACCATCTTCCAGGGCTCCTTCTACGACCCAGATAATAGTGTCGTCCGGAGTTCAATCTCCTCTTTCTCGCTTGACTCCCCGTCGAGTGGCAAGTACATAATCATCATCGTGCAATGGGGGACGCCACGTGCCTAAAGAAAGCTGAAGGCATGGAACTTCTTTTTATTGGCTGTGATGATTGCATCTACAGGGTTTGTGTATGATGATATTAAGTTGAATCTTTTTTCCTTTTTTCTTTTTTTTTTTGTTTTTTCTTTGCTTTTAATGGCTTTTTAGTTTGGTTTGGTCAGTGATAAGCGTGTGGGAAAAAACCAAAGGGACCCTGCGTTTTGATCTGTTGTTTTTAAGTGTGAAATGTGAAGGTAATTAAGGGAAATTGCCTTACAAATATGCAAGTTGTAAATATGCAAGCGATGTGCCATGGCCAAAAGGCCATATCCTTAATTAACTGTAATTTCAATGCAGCAGTTGCTTGTCTCTTGTTCGTTCTTCTTTCCCTTTCTTACTTTTTCTCTTTGGGGGTATGGTTGCCATTTCGTTTTAGCTTGTGTTTTTCTTAATTGTCAAGTTTCTGGCTAAGAAAGATGCTGTGGATAACGATGACCAGGTCAAAAACACACTTACAACCATAATAATTATATGTTTGGGATGTTGAAGGATTATTTATTAAAAAGAAAAATAGCTAAAAATTTTGAATAGAATAATTTTGGTGTTAGACTAATTTTAATACTTAAAATAATTATTTTTATTATTCATGAAAAAATTTATATTTTTTAAATTAATTAAAAAATAACTATTCTTAAATTTAAAAAATCAATATTTTTTCATGTGCAATAAAAATAATTATTTAAAAATTATTTTATTTCACCACCTTTTATTTTTAATAAAAATTATTATTTTTTAATAGAAGAACTAACCATTCTGGATTCCAAACAAAACTTAAACTTATTTATTCTATTTTTGGTGGGGGTAGTTATTAAATTTTAGAGTAGGTCCGTAGAAAGACCGTTTGTACTTTGGATTGCTTTATGTAATGTCATTTGTTAGTCTGAAAAAACCCAAAAATTCCGAGGTACATGTTTGGATATGGGCCATACGGATGTCATAAAAATATAGCGCTTTCTTCACTTTTTCCAGGTTTGTCAGGCTATGGTCTTGCAAACTTGCGCACTCTTATTGGCAAAACTTTTGTCTGCATCATTTCAAAAAAAAAAAAACTTTTGTCTGCATCGCCAACTAGTCTCCTACAATGTGCCGTGTGCGGACCGCTGACGAGGAAAACCACCATCATTTATGGGCTCGTAAACCTTCATAGGCCCAAAGGCTTCCATATTAAGAACAATAATTTCTTTTTTTATAAAAAAAAAAAAAAACAAAATTAGTTCATATGATTACACTCATTATCGATTAAGAGAAATGTTAGAGTTTATTCCATCATCCATCTTTGGACCATTTATGCCTATAATGGATTTTTTTTTAATTATTATTTGGCTCAAAAAAGAACCTTGTTTTTAAAAAAAAATTAAAAAAAAAAATTTCTCGATACAAAGATGGTTAAGAGAATGAGTCCTAACATTTTTCATCGACTAACTCTATGTTATAAGCAAAAAAAAGCAAATAAATTCGTGGTGATGGAATCGTTAATATGCCATACCATACCCAATTAGATAACGACACATGGCTTATTTGATTACTCGATGTCAACTAAATATGTTGTGTTGAATTATGCTTAGTATCCTATCAAATTGTTTAATTCCATTCAAACTTGTGAATAAACCCTTTTTTTTTTTTTTGTAAATATGGGGTTGAACATCTTGGTATGACAATATGCATAACTCTTTTTCTTTGCTTAAAGCCATGTATGTTCCACATCAATCCCTCCTCGCCAAGAAAGGGCAAAAAAAAAAATTAAATCAAATGTCTTCACCCCCTTCAATGTTTACAGTAAACTAAAATTCAGCTGCTTCTTTCAAATCTTCACCCAAATTTTATCTTCCAAAAAACTTTCAAGTAGGGAGAGGCACGCCCTTCGTGTATGTGGAAGGAGGATGGCGCTAACGTTTCTCAAGGCTATTTCAACTAACTGGACCCAACCTTTTTTTTTTTTAATATGGGGTTGAACAACTTGGTATGACAATATGCATAACTCTTTTTCTTTGTTTAAAGCCATGTGTGTTCCACGTCAATCCCTCCCCGTCAACAAAGGGAAAAAAAAAAAAAAGTTAAATCAAATGTCTTTACCCCTTCAATGTTTACAGTAAACTTAAACTCAGCTACTTCTCTCAAATCTTCACCCAAATCTTATACTTTCAATTAGGGAGAGGCACGCCCTTCGTGTATGCGGAAGGAGGATGGCACCAACGTTTCTCAAACAAAATTCTATAACTTGAAATGAATCAGGATAAGATCTTTGCCATTTCATTTACATATAAGAATATATTTTAATGTATTTAACAATATATATAGTGTCTAAGTCATTAAAAATTTTAAATAACATAATATCATGTACTTCAAAATAAATCAATCTCCACGGAGAGAATCTTGATCCACTTCGAACATACACACCTTTACTCTTGGTTGACAGTTTTGCGTACGTTTTCTTTCTCTGCTACGCGCAAATAAGGATCGAGATGGCGATTTGCTAAGAAAGTTTATGGATGACTCTAAAGCCTTGATCTTGTTGGAATAATTTTTGATATGCTGGCTTTCTTTTTTAAACTCGAATATTTGAAATCCAATTTTTCTTTTTCTAATCGATGCCCAACATGACGTGGCACCCTAGGCTAGCCATGTCCAAAAAGGACTCCACCACATTTCTTAGTCAGCGACTCAGCGAGAAACTCTTAAACCTCAGAAGCTTCGATTTTGTCATATTCCTCACCCTCTCTCAGTCCCAGCAGAACTCTTGGAAGCTCTCTCTGTATCTCTTCTCTCTGTGTGTGTGTAAGTTTCTGTATTTTATGCCTTTGTCTCGTTTCTGATGTTCCTTTAACTATATATTTGGAATCGTTTGTTCATCCAAAAGTTTCTGAGAATCTTGTTCAAGTGTTGGGGTAATTTGAACCGGATTAATCCTTTTGCCTTACTGATTACATCCTATTATTATTATTTGCTCTTGATCATAATATGCCGTTCCCGTAGTTATATAAATTATGTGTCTTGGAATAGAATTTGGTTCAATTTTGCTCTCTCTGCGCATAAATGTGTGAATTTTTTTTTTTTTTTTTTTTTTTGTTTTTCTTGAAAACAAAACTTGATTGTAATGGATGAATCTGGATTCCTATTGTTGTTGCTATTCTATTAATATTAAAACTTTGATGTTTATCCCATTTCAATGGATCAGCAAAAGCTTGAAATTTGCATCCTCATTCAGCTGAAACATACATAAAGGTTTTTCCTTACCAAGTTTGCAATTTGATAACACTGGTTTATAATTTGTGGATTCCCCACTACTCCAAACTCTGACTTACATTGCATTTGTCGATTGTGGCAAGTTTTTCAAGACCCATTTATTTGTTCACAATTTTTAGATGAAGGGATGACAGGTATAAGTTTATCAGATAATAAGAACAAGGATCCATTTGATATTGATGCCATTTTTGTTGCTTCTTTTCCTAATTTACCATGTTATTCTGGAATAAGCTACATGCTGACTCTGATGATTTACAATACAGGATATAAGGATTTAGGCTGTCAACATGAAAGCGCTTATTCTCGTTGGAGGTTTCGGAACACGGTTGAGGCCTCTGACCCTCAGCGTACCAAAACCACTGGTTGAATTTGCCAACAAACCCATGATACTGCATCAGGTCTGTCTTTGGAGCATGTCCTCCTCCTTTCTTCAAATAGTTTGTGTGGTTGGATTTTAAGACTTAACATTTCTTCTTCTTCTTTTTATGTCCTGTTATCTAGAGATTTAACAAAATTTAGATGTTTATTTATTTTATCCTAAGTTGCTTTAATTTCAGATTATAATTTGGATTTAGCTCTAATTATTAGTTCATCTATCTAAGTTATATGTAAATCAAACCGAGTGGCTTTTTAACATAACTTATTTACATGCTCCAAAAAGAGGCCAGTTAATAGTTGAGTGAATCATTTCAACATATTAAGATCCATCATCTCAGAAAGGGACAAGCTTGGCTGATCAGTATAATCTCTCACTTTCCCTATTTTAACCATGGGTTCCATATTATCTAATTTGTTACCAGATTGAAGCTCTCAAAGCTATTGGAGTAACTGAAGTGGTTTTGGCCATCAGTTACCAACCAGAGGTAAAATTACTCCGTTCTTTGTTTACTGCAATCTTCATTTGTATTTTATTTTGTCATTTTTGCAGCCCAATTTTGAATGCACATATGGAACTCATGCACTTTTCTCCTTTGGCAGCTTATGCTGAATTTCTTAAAAGAATTTGAGAAAAAGCTTGAAATCAAGATCACCTGCTCACAGGAAACTGAGCCCCTTGGTACAGCAGGTCCTCTAGCTCTGGCGAGGGATAAATTGATAGATGGCTCTGACGAGCCTTTCTTTGTCCTTAACAGTGATGTTATAAGTGAGTACCCACTAAAAGAAATGATTGAATTCCACAAAAGTCATGGAGGGGAAGCTTCCATTATGGTGACCAAGGTAATTACATCTAATTTGTACTTTATACCAGGATAATAAGCCCCTTTTCCACACTAAAAAGAGAAATCTCTTGTTTGTTTAAGGTGGATGAGCCATCAAAATATGGTGTGGTGGTTATGGAAGAAACAACTGGGAAAGTGGAAAAATTTGTAGAGAAACCAAAAATATTTGTGGGCAACAAGATCAATGCTGGTATCTACTTGTTGAACCCATCTGTTCTTGATCGAATTGAATTGCAGCCCACCTCAATTGAAAAAGAGGTCTTTCCTAAGATTGCAGGAGAGCAAAAGCTGTATGCCATGGTCTTACCTGGGTTTTGGATGGACATTGGACAGCCAAAGGATTATATTACAGGCCTAAGACTGTATCTGGAATCCTTACGGAAAAGATCCTCAGTAAAATTGGCCAGTGGATCTCACATCGTGGGAAATGTTCTTGTTGATGAGACTGCTGTAATTGGAGATGGATGTCTAATTGGACCTGATGTAGCCATTGGTCCAGGCTGTGTGATTGAGTCGGGGGTTCGGCTCTCACGCTGTACGGTAATGCGCAGAGTTCGAATCAAGAAGCACGCTTGCATCTCCAGTAGTATCATTGGATGGCACTCCACCATTGGGAGGTGGGCTCGAGTAGAGAACATGACAATCTTAGGAGAAGATGTTCATGTTGGTGATGAAGTTTACAGCAACGGGGGTGTTGTCCTGCCTCACAAAGAGATCAAATCTAGCATTTTGAAACCAGAGATTGTCATGTGACTATTATGGTCAGATACGGTTCAGGTGTCTAATGTGTTCAGTACATCAACTTGATCTGAAAGTGTTACTGTTTTTTTTTAAAACAAATTTTTACTTATATTTTCTTTTTACCATATCAGCTGTAAGTGCAAACTCCTATTTTGAACAGCTGCAGAGAGTATTAGAGCATTCGCAACAAGCTCTTTATGACTATCTCGAGGGTTTCACTAGAAGTTGGAGAAAAGTCACAAAAACAGGAGTTTATCAAGCTCTCTATTCTTTCACCAATTTGGTTTGTCAGAACCTCTCTCCAAATTTATCGAAACAAAAGGTTTTGCCAAATGCTTTATTCCTATTTTAATACTCTTCTGCGCATATTCACTCTCTCTCCAGCGCCCATCTCCAACAGCCACTGCCCTGCATTTTGTTCCACGAGAGCTCGTGTGTCTTGACAAAGAAGAAGAAGAATCTTGGTCAAAATAGAAGCAAGAAGAGGAAGAATTTTGTTCCATTGTTGTAAAAAACGAAACCCTAAATCCACTTTTCTTTTTTACTCAAAATAGAAGCAAAAGACCCTCGATTTCTTGGTCAATTGTGTGAAAATGGGTCAAAGATCAAACCTTTGGGTGAACTTTTGACGCTAAGGGACCAACTGACCAAGAAAATATATGAGTTTTGAACTCCTACCCTCACAATTGATCCAAGAATCTCTCTACCCTCTCAAACGCGGAAGAAAGCCACTTCATTTAGCAAGATGAATCTCTCTCCATTTGATTTCCCCTCTCTCACACAACCATTTCTCACTTTCAATCTCTCTAAGTTGATAGCAATTGTCTCGGGTGTTTCGAATTAGAGATGGGTTGAAATTGAGGTTTTATTTGGGGCTTTGACTCTCATTTGGGATGACATAATAGAAGAGTATTGGAATATGCATAAGGTGATAGCTGCTGCTGTTTAGTTTGGTTTTGATTTTATTTTTGTGCGGCTGCAGTTTTGTGGTTATGTAGCGAGGGTGGGGGCAGATATATGGGGTTTCATTGTTTGCTAGTTTTTTGTCTAGTTTTTGGTAGGTATTTTGCTGATTTGTAGCTTTGATAATTGGTTGGTATGGTACTGTTCTTTAGTATCATTGTGTTTCAGCTTATTTGCTGAAGAGTTGTATTGTGTTGTTTTGTAAATGAAGCCGCTGAAAAAGTGCCCAGTTGTAATTTGTAAAGCTTTGATTTTTATTTTTGGGTAAAGGAAATTAAGCTAACTCTGGAATTAATTTATTCATCTTCATGTCAGTTGAATTCAACCAACTAAAACTAATAAAAATTAATATTTAAATAAAGTAAAGAAATATTTAGATAGTTTGATGTTTGGTGCTTGGTGCTTTCAAAAAGTAGCTAGTTAAAGTAACAAAAGTGAATTTTTAAGTCAAATTTAGCTAAAATTTGAAGAGTTTACTAGAAATACTTTTTTTTTTCTTTTTCACTAGGAATGCTCTTATTTGTTTGTTTGTACTTATTGTATAAGTTGTCAGGAATAAGAGATAATCTTAATGACAATGCTTTCTTGGAATGGAGATAAAGGCATTTGATGGAATGTACGATGGCTACAATATTACAATTTCAAGTGTTCTATATGGGTTAAGTGCAATTTTAATCATATGTATATAAGCTTTTGAGCATCATTCCCTTGCAAACCAATTTTTAAGGGTAATATCTACCTAATGTTTGTAATATTTGGTATCAGAACTAACCACCACGTCGAATATAAGATTATATGTAGCTCATCAAGTATGAGATCAAATAAGTTGCGGCTTTGTGATCTAGTCATAGATGGAACTACTTATGGGTTGGATTAAGATGTCTTTGTATTATGTATAAGTGAGTTGATAGATGATAGGAGCCACTAAAAGAAAAAAAGGGCTTGAACAAATGAAGGTAGCTATGAGTTACCGCTTTGTTTCTCTTAAGCATTGCTTTTGTTAATATTCAGCATAGTGACATCTTTTAACTTTGGGCATTTTAAGGTTTGGTAACCAGTGTGATATATATTATATATATATATATATATTATATATATAGTATATAATTAAGGCAATTTGCTAAAATTACAACAAAGTGTCCCTTTTGAGTAATTGCGAAGAACATTTTCTATTGAAATTTTTATAAATAATATTGAGGTTAATCTCTTTAATGTTATTTACAAATACACAAATTGGGTTAAATAATCTATTATTTTTGGTTAAGTATTTATAATGAACAAAAGTTTGCTTAAATAGTATTCTATTATTCATTAATAATATTTACAAATACACAAATTAGGTTACATAATTTTTTTTTATTTTTGGCTATTTATGATTAACATTTTTTTATTAAAATTTTTATAGAAAATATTAAAGATAATTTCGTTAATATCATTTACGAATATACAAATTGGGTTACATAATCTTTTATTTTTTGCTAAGTATTTATAATGAACAAATGTTTGATTAAAATAGTAGAGAAATGATTATTTTCATTCTCTTAGGCCCCGTTTGTTTTGATGTAAAATGATTTTCGTCGAAAAATAGTTTCAAGGAAATTGATTTTCAGGAAAATGATTTTCACCGAAAATATTTTCTGGTGTTTGGCACGCACGGAAAATCGCAAATATTTTTTTATATTTTCAACCAATCATATTAACAAAAAAAAAAAATTATTTTTTATGAACAATTTTAAAAAATTAATATAAATTGTCTAGGGCGGATCCTTGAGATATCTCGGACGGGTCCTGAAAATGTCCCGGGTGGGCCCCAGCGATGTCCCGATCAGGTCCCGGTGACGTCCCAACGTTGTTCTGGGCGAGTCCCAAAAATGTTCCGAGGGGTCCCGAAAATATCTCGGGTGTGTCCCGAAAATGTTCCGAGCGGGTACCGAAATGTCCCGGGTGGGTCTCAAAAATGTCCTAGGCGATCTCGAAAATGTCCCAGGTGAGACCCGAAAATGTCCCAGGTGAGACCCGAAAATGTCTCGGGCGGGTCCCGGAGATGTCCCGGACGGGTCTCGAAAATGTCACAAACGAGTCCCGAAAATGTCTCGGACAGGTCTCGAAAATGTCCCGGGTGGATCCCGAAAATGTCCCTGTTGGGTCTCAAAAATGTCTCGAGCGGGTTTCGAAAATGTATCGGCCGGTCCACGTGATGTCCCGGGCAGGTCTCGAAAATGTCTCAGGCAGGTCCCGAAAATGTCTCAGGCAGATTCCGAAAATGTCTCGGGCGGGTCCCGAAAATGTCTCGGGTAAGTCCCAAAAATGTCCTGAGTGGGTCCCGAAAATGTCCCGAGCGGGTCTCGAAAATATCCCGGGTGGGTCCCAAAAAAAGTCCCGGGTAGGTCCCAAAAATATCCTGTGCGGGTCTCGAAAATGTCACGGGCAGGTCCCGAAAATGTCCCGAGCAGGTCCCAAAAATGTCTCAGACGAGTCTCAAAAATGTCCCTGGCGAGTTCCAATCGGGTCCTAGCAATTTTCTAGGAGGGTCTTGGCGAGATCCCGGGCTGGTCCCGACCGGGTTCCGGCGGAGTCTGGTGGTGTTTTAGCTGTGGTTTACCAATTTGAGAATGTGACACTTAAACTCGAAAAATGGTTTACGGTTTTAAAAAGGGGAAACCATTTTACGAAAATTAAAGAAGATTTTTCAGTCAAATTGAAAATAATTTCCGTTGACTATTATTTTACGCCCTACCAAACATCAGAAAATACGGAAAATGATTTTTGAAAATCATTTTACGTCGAAACAAACAGGACCTTAACCATCTCTTGTCCATCTCCATATAAAGAGGTGTGTAAATTCACTATTAAATCTATGGTAGATTTGAATATCTCTTGTATAGAAATAGACAAGAGATGGCTAAGAGAATGATGTGCAGCATCTCCCAAAATAGTATTCTATTATTCTTTATAATATTTACAAATACACAAATTTAGTTACATAATCTTTTATTTTTTGCTAAGTATTTATGAAGAACCTTTTTTATTAAAAATTTTTATAAACAATACTAAATTAATTTCTTTAATTTTATTTACGAATACATGAATTGGGTTACACAATCTTTTAGTTTTGGCTAAATATTTATGTAAATCAAAAGTTTGCTTAAAATAGTATTCCAATAAAGTGTTTAAAATCGTGAAGTGTAGGGAAAAAAGAAAGAAAACTCATGTTGTCAAAGAAAACAAAAAAGGTTCAAACATCTTGGCAAATAGAGGATTACGTCTTTGTCGCGCTTCCAATTAGTAGGTGCTAGAGTTCAATCTTCTTTTGTTGCAGTAATGTATATTTGGTTTTTTCTTTTTGTATTTATTTTTTTTGATGTTTATGGTTGTGCCATAAGAGGAAACTTTTAAACTCTTTGCATCTTAAGATTTACCAAAATAGAGTAGCAGAGAGATTGAGCAAAACTTCTTTGAGACCAAATATAAGCAAAGCCACAATTCAAAATAGTTTGTCCTTTTCTTTAAAAAAATTATATGAAGGGTTTTTTTCAAAAAATTATACGGGTATCTTTTTTAAAGATTTTTTTTTTTGTATGCAGATAAGAGATGAAAAAATCGGAGTGCAAATTAACTCATAGAGGGAGGACATATTTTCTTTAGTTTAAATCTAATTTTATTTTTTATAATTTGATTGTATAATTGTTTTTAGAAAAGTTATTTGTTTTTTCTATTTATAATGTGTTTTAAAATGAAATTTTGCGTGCTATGTATTTTAATTTCTGGAAGACGTACCTTTAGCAACTTAATAATTTTTACGAAGAATTTAAGACAAATCCAGGCAAGTTATATATATATATAAGTAGGCAAGTTATATTAATAACCATGCTGTTGCTTTTCTGAACACCATCATTGTCTTTGTCAACTTTGTTTTCCTTTTTCGGGTTTGTTAGAATTCAACTAGACCTTTAGGATTGGTGTAGTTTTTTTTTTATTTTTTTATTTTTTTATTTTTTATTTTTTATTCAAGGATTGGTGTAGGTTGAATTGCATTTCACATGGATTCGACCCGACTATCTTGTCCACCACCATATTTGCTTTCACAGTCTGGGGTTGCTTGCAAAGCTGCAAACCGTTGATCGACCAGATCAATATGATGGCATCTACAGTGTTTCTTAGAAATTGTAGTATATAATCAAATTGTCAATATGCCTAAATTCCAAATGTCCTCCAGACTTCGCTGGTTGTTAAGTTTGAAAACGCAAATAAAATCCAAAGTCTTATTTGAATGTTAGGTCATTAGGGTGCAAGAACAAGAACATGTTAAGCTGGCATTGAATCCACACTGGAATAAAAATATGTATAACAAACACTCGATGCAACTGAAGAGGATGGATCCTGAAAATTGCCCAAAAAACAAGGCATGGTGGAGAAGCATTAGCATTTAGAAGTGAATAAAAAAAAAAAAACTTGTATTGTGGACGTGTTATCTGTACCGCTGGAGAGCCTGAGACCCTGAGTCATCTAAACCGAGGATAATAAAATCCAAAACATTACATGATATGACACAGCAACAAAAGCCCAGGTGATGAAAGCAAAGACCACAGAGATTTGGAACCTGCCGCAATCAAGATGAAGACGAGGATCCTTGCAGAAATGTAAGTCTTTTGCATAAAGAACTATAATCCCTGCCGATGAGCATGCAGCTGCGAGTGACAAAGCAGCAGTCACCTGCAAATTTTGAACTATGGTTATTCTGACCATTAAATATATTGACATTACAAAGCAGGAAGATAGCTGTCTTGATTTCCAATGACAAAGGACTCGGCACCCAAACAATGCAGAATTAATATCCAACTCAGAAACAAATTTCAAAAGGAAAGACTAGAGAGGCATATAAAATATTTCAACAGCAATATATATGTGTGTGCGAGAAAATCCACACCTATGCAGGGAGCTCCAAAGATTTTTGCTTTCTCGTACGCATAGGACTTGATAAATCGCATTCTTGGAAAGTTCAAGAAATAAAACTAACAGAGACAGAGCTCAAGTGCAGATGAGGATAATAAAGTCTGCTCAGACTCAACTGTATCTCATGTACCAACATTTAATAAGATTCATTGCATATCAAGGCACGACTCCCTACAAGCATTTGACTTACTTAAGTTGAAAGCAGACCATAACATCCTACGTGACCATCCCAGTAGCCTTGTACGGAATTGGAGCAGCAAGCATGATTTGCTTCAAGCTTATTTGACACTTAATGGATAGTCAAACATGGCAATCACATGAAGATTGATTGACCAATGCTCATTACTTTGTTGCTCTAAACTGAGAAGGCTAACAAAATTTGAGCTACTTAGTATACACAGTTCCTCGAGCAGAGCTATTGTGGCCCTTAGGAATGGTTAACCAGTCCAATGGGCAGCAGTGGCCACAATCATGACCAATATAATATGGATGAGTATATCAATTAGCAACATACGGCGTACGATGACTGCTAGAAACTAGCAAACACATGCATGTGAAGCATCAGATTAAAAACGCTCATCCATGTTTTCTAGCAAGAAAAAGAAACATGTGAGAGTTTAAGAGACAAGTTGAATACCCAATCGCCTACAACAAAAAGGCTCACTAGGATTGGATTTTGAAGATCTCTCTTTCTCGTCAAACCATAAATATCAAGACATGCAAGTCCAAAGCTCCACAGCACTTGAAGTCCCATTGATGCGATCAAATAGCTGGATTTAAAGCACATATATCACTGTCAAAAGTAAGCAAAAGAATGGTTGCTGAAGTGTCCTAGTAATTTACTTGAGGCACATATGAAACATAATCTGTTAATCTACTTGGGAAACATCAACGAGTATAAGTATTTTATATCCAACATGTAATCTCCAGAAAACGTGTTAAGAAGACACCTCAATTTATCCCTACTCGCTACGTGGGGGGATGTTTTTATCATAGCATTCAGAGAATTTTGCATCTGACTAGCTCGTTGCATAACAACATGGCAAGGATAAAAATATCTTTGGCTACCATAAGTAAATCAACTAAGTTTACTTGTCAGAAACAAGAAACCCATTCTGCTAATTTCTATGAGCCTTAATCACTATTATGACTTTATGCCTTTTGAAGGTAAGGGTACTTAACTATCCAAATTAGGTGTCCAGTGGTATTACATTCCTAAAACTGCCAAACTTATTTGAGAGCAAGGGCTATGAATTTACATATCAATAAGCCATTCTCCTAATTTCGGTGAATCCTAATCAGTAAACATACAATAAGCTATCGAAAACTGAATGTACACATTTGAAGTTAGCTTCCAACTTTACTATGCATATGACTCCACGGCCTTTAAAGGCACAGAAAAATGTGTGAGAACACATAGTCAGGTGTCCCTCAACGGTGTCGCCCATCAATAGTAGCCCCAATTTTTAGGGACCAAAGATTTTCGGTGTAGCATATCCATAAAACAATGCCAAATCTTCCACATGTTAATTTTTACTTGTCGAATAAGCTTCTAGATAACAAATAATATTAAGCTTTTGCCTACAAATTATTTCGAGGGGAAGATAAGCTGTTCTCATTCAAAGATCAATAATATTCTGGGCCACACACAACCGATAAATGCTTTCTTCCTAGAGTTTGAACCGTGGACATTAATTTTACACATTAAATGAAATTACCAAACACATTCAAATTAAACTATTGAAATAATCACTTACCATCATGTGAAAAAAAAAAAAGACAACTGGGATTTAGGGGAACAGAACACACCACACAGTTCTTGATCATCTAGTAGAATGCAAGGCCCAAAAAAAAGGGGGGGGGAAATCAGAGGCAAAAAGAGAAGAGGAAATACCAGAAAGCAGTGAAGGAAGAAAATCCATAGGCGCTAACCATAACCCCAATCGCCGAAACAGCAAATGCACATTGCCCTAACCTCAACACCAGCCCACTAACCGACCCTGGCCTCCCTATCAACACCTTCATCTCCTCTTCGAATTGCAAAATCCAGGGCCTTCTTTTCCAAGCAACCGGCCCTAAACGGAAATCCTATACTTCACAATCCTCGCAATAACTCAAAGCTCTCCCAATTACCTCTATTCTCACAAATTCAATCGCAACAAGGAAGCTTTGGATTCTTTGTAGATAATATGGAAGATCTGGGTTTGGATTCGGAACGACTAATGAGTGAAATGTGAGAGAGGTTTATCGTCTATGAAAGCCAATGAATCACCGAGTTTTTGGCACGTAAAAAGCCTTCAAATCAGTTCCTTAATCAAATGCTAAATAAAATAAAATATAACTTTTTTCTGTTAACCTTTTAATAAATGGCGTATTTGGTTGTTTTTTTTTTCTTTTTTCTGTTGCTAAGTTTAAACGCGTAGCGCTTAGGAAAAAAAACAAAAGGGTAAACGCGTAGCAGGTAAATCCATCGATTATAATGGATAATATTGGTAAAGAAAGATTAAGGACACCTTTTTTTAATTAATTATGACATGGATGGCCGGGATGACTGTAACTGTCGAGTTGGCTTATCACGTCAGACTCACCGACACTCCGACGTGGATTTCCTTTTTGTCTTGTACTTGACAACCGAATGTCGGAATGTGCTTTCTCTCTTCGGCTTAACTTTTTAGATTGAGTAAATACTACTTCATACTTATTAGAAAAAAAAAAATACTTAATACTTATTTTATCACATTCACTTTATATGGTTGATGTGGCATGGGTTAAAGGGAAGTAAAACCTTTTTTTTGTTTTTGTTTTTAGACTTATGCAACTTGTAAAATGTGTGTGATAAAATGAATGAGAAAAATAAGTTTATTCCTCTAATAATCGTGATTTTTGTCTTTATCGAAAATACTATTTGAATTTTAAAAATTATAGAATTAATCTCATAACTTTTTGAGTTCTTAAAAGTTTTTTTTTTTTTCACCTGCCGTTGGGCCCGTTAGTACAAAAAAAAAACTACTTAAAAGTTAAAACTTATAAAATATTGTTATCAGTATATATTTGGCATAAGAATATATCTCCTAAAATTTAAAAAATAAAATGAAGAAAGTAATGACAGTGAAAAAAATCTCTTTCACGAATAATGGTAGGTTTCTTCGACAACCTACCTCAACCTCAAGATGTGCTTGCAAAAAATATCCCATCCCAAGAAAATGTTCACCTAGGTGTCTATTTCTATTGGAATTCACATTAAGTAATTGTCTTTAAAGAGAACTTACATGATATTTATTTGTTTGAATAATTGGTCAAACATTATAAATATGAGACTTATTTTTTCAAACATGACAAATAGTATAAAATTTGTTTAAACATATAAATTTCACATGAACTTCATTACATTAATTTTTAAATTACTAACAATTTAAGCAGTTAATTAATATAAATCCTTATCTTTCTCGAAATCCACCCTCTTTGTACTAGGTTAGGTCTCGGGGATGGGTCTTTATTTTTATTTTTGATACAATCAATTAAGGAGAGAGAGAAAGAGAAGATGATTCAAACCAACAACATTTATTTATGAGGTATGATCTCTGACCGATCGAATTATTCATTAAAATCAATCTAAGTGGTGCTTTAAGATGACTTGTCATGAGAACCAAAAATTTAATGGCTTTTTTTTTTTTTTTCCTATTCAAATGACTTTTGTTGTTGATTATGAATAAACTATACTCCAAAACCAACTCCTCTTGTTTTTTTAGTGGAAAAACGAATTCCCTAAGCACAAAAAAATATTCCTCCTAAAGCAGAATAAAAAAAAGGGGACCACCAATCAACCATGATCGACAAACACAAAAGCACAGAAGCAAAAGTTACGGGCCTTACGGCCGACCCCAGATTCCCATAATTGTTGCTCCCATTTTCAACACTTTTATATTGGAAAGTTTTGGTGAATCAATGCTGGGGACTCGCCTCCATAACTTCCCATGGATACAAAATTGAAAAATTATACACACAAATCAGCGCTTTATTTCCGAGCTTGCCACGTCATGGGCATGTAAGACGGAAAGACCAAGAAAACCAGAAAGGTTGAAGCCCGTGAGACGACTAGTCAACAAATTTAGTTAGCGTTTGGGACGATTAGGTGTTATACCCTTCTTGTCTCAGGTTTGAAACTTGAAGGTGCTATCTCTTATTGGGGCTAAACACTCAGATCATAGGTTTGCGACTCAATATTTAACAGTTCTTGTAACCGGAGGTATTGGGTCGAAGATTAGATTGGTGATTTTTAGTTGGGCCTTTACGCGCGGTATCCAACCTGCGGTATTGCCTATGCGACAAAATGATATGAGAAACCTTGATAAATAAATAAAAAATCTTCATTTAAGTTGAAATGTAGAAAAACTATTTTTGGTCTAAATTACATTTTAAATATTTAAAAAATAAATTTTTTTCATACGGCGAATATTTATGTCCATGTATACCATATAATAGAAGTATAATTTTACGGTTAAGATTTGATTTTATTGCATTTTACGAGATACATGGTATCACGTTATTTAAATGATATAGTAACATAAATACCGTATGGCAAGATATATATCATTAAATATGTGAAATCTAATAAGAATCATAAAATGATTAATCTTCATTTTCACTTAAAATGAAGAAGATCCTAATCTATACAAGTATAACGTTAGCTGCAATAAAACAAAATATTATCCATCAAATATTCTTTTACATTTCAAGTAAAATTAAGAAGATTTTATTCTCATAGGGCGACTGCGCGACCACCTATCTCTTTCATTGGGAGTAGTCGGTCACTTATCTCTTTTTTTAAAATCATTTTATATATAATAATCAACTCCAACATTTGAAAATTAAATACTTATTTTCTTAAAATATTATTAGAAGATGTGAAAATGATTATTTTATTTTTTAAAAAATAATTATGAAAAGTATATTATATATTGTTTTTTAAAATTTGTGTGTTTTGAGATATGAATCATTTGTTAAAGATTTTAAGAAAATATATATTTTTTACGGTTTTGAAAAAAGTTAACAAAAATTTGAATAATTATATATGTCAATCCTATGTCTATCTTACCAAAATTGATGTGACTTTTAAAATTATAATTGCATTTATGATAAATCATTATTAATTTTTGATTTAATAATAATTTTAAAAGTCACAATAATTTTGATGGACAGGGATTGACACGTATTATTACTCAAAAAGTTTTATTAGTTTTTCCTTTTTAATTTGAACGTTTTCGCTACATTTGACAAAATGATGGATTGAAGTTTTGTAAAACCAAAAAATAAAATCACAATATTCCATAAATTATTTTTTAATAATTTTTTTTTTACTTTTTATATTACATCTAACACTTTTTATTATTATTTAAATAAAAAACTCACTAACTCATATAAAAGTTTTATAATGTTTTATTTTTTTTAATAATCACACCAACTACTTTTTATTACCTTTCAAAAATAAAAATTTTTAAGTTCCAACCCGATCCTTTGCTCAACATTCTGTTGGTGATGTGTGCGTATACGTCAGCGCTACAATTAAAGCTTGGTCCCACACTCGGTGACGTGAGCGAATTCGTCAGCTTTACAGTCAAATCTTTGACTTCGTATCCACAGTTCGTGAAGTTTCAAGATGGTTACGTTCTACCGCTATAAAGAGGGTCGGTCTTGTTCGGCATTGCCAATAAATCGTGGCAGCTCCGAACTGAAAAACAGCGTGCGAGGTCTGAGTGATTTTGTTGAGAAATGGCGGCAAAGGCAACTCGATTCTTTGAGTTGAACACCGGGGCCAAGATACCTTCGGTTGGGCTGGGGACGTGGCAGGCCGACCGCGGTGTTGTCGGCAACGCCGTCACCACCGCCATCGAGGTATTGCTTCTAAAACGATTCCAACCACGTATAACTTCCCGTGTAGCTTCCCTGCAGATGATATAGTGTTAATCATGTGTCAATGGCAGGTCGGATATCGGCATATTGATTGTGCTCAAGCTTATGGCAATGAGGAGGAGGTAATTTAGCATTATAATTTGGAATTGTTATTTTGCGTCTCTTTCACCTTTTTGGCATACCTCATTCCTTTAAAACAGGGCAATCTGAGAAATTTACTTGACCAATTCATTTGCCAGTTGAATATGTCAAAAGCTTTCTTGTGCTGCTCTTCTGTACTTTAGGGAACTAATAGATTGTAATTTGTTTATGGGATTGGGATTCCACGTTACGATAAGAGTATTCGCATACTATAACAAAGTAACTAAAAAGTTACATATTCTAATTTTATAGCAAAAAATGTTCTATATTAGGTTGAACTGCCTCTGTGTTTAGCAAATTTGTTGAGCAATAGTGCTTAATAATTTATAATTTATATTGATAATAAAAGTTAATGTGATTTTCTCTCTTTTTTTAAAATAAGAAAAGTAGATAAAAAAAAAAGAATATTTTAAATAAAAAAAAAAAGTGAATAGCTAAAAATAACGTAAAATGTTGAGTTTGATGGATTTGTTTTGTAAAAGTTAGTAGTTAAAATAGAAAAATGTGTTCTTTAACTAAATTTTAACTAAATATTTAATGAGTCGGATATGAATGCTTTTAGGAGCTGTGAAATTTGGGTAGCTTTGTGTGGCCCGTTCGCATCGAGCAACAGGTGTCTCATCTAACTGGACCGGTAGGTGAGCTTCACATTTCCTCTTGCGGCCAGAAAATTTTGAGCAGCCTAATAACAGATTGTCAGATTCTCGTTCTAGTAAATCCGGATATTGAGTGATTGTACAAACTCTGCCTCCTTAGCATGATTTTTGCAGGAAATTAAAGCTGATTTTTACCGTCTCTTTTATTTTCTTCTTATTTATGTGTCTCCTTAATGTTCATCTACTGTGGTTTTACTTTGTTCATCTAGTGATTTGTAACATGTGTTATTAATATAATTTCTCAAACTAAGACAGCTTTCTCAAGCAACCAAGCATTATTTTTTCTGCGTTTTATAGGAAACTGTAAATTTTATGTCATACCACGCTAAAGGGGAAGCACATTCTGCAGGCATTAGTTGTGTCAATATTTTTATATTATGCCATGTTGTGACCTGATTTCTGGGTTGTGTAGATTGGGTCTGCGTTGAAGAAGCTGTTTAATGATGGTGTAGTAAAGCGTGAGGATTTATGGATCACCTCCAAACTCTGGTTTGTCTAATACTTATATTACTATCGTAAGCATTATGTAATGTAAATTCAATTATGGTTTCCTAGCACAGTTTCATGGCTGTTTTTTGTTGTCTAACTGGAACCATATTTACTTGCAGGTGTACTGATCACGCGCCAGAAGATGTACCAAAGGCATTCGACAAAACTTTGCATGACTTGCAGCATGACTATCTGGATTTGTATCTAGTATGTTTATCACAATTAATTTTTGGTTTCCATGAATTATGGGGAATGATATCACTGCTTCCTTTATACGCATTAGTTGCCTTCCGAGTCCAACTGGGATAAAGCTATATCATGACATGTCAAGTTAAATTCAAAGACAACAACTTTGGAAGACTCGATCACCAGCATTTTTCTTTTGTTTTCATTTATTAAACATCACTTGGTTACCAAGTATGCTAATTTCTCTTGTAGATCCACTGGCCGGTTAGCATGAAGAAGGGATCAGTTGGTTTTAAGCCTGAAAATCTTATCCAACCTGACATACCAAGTACATGGAAAGCAATGGAGGCGCTCTATGATTCTGGAAAGGCTCGAGCTATTGGAGTAAGCAATTTCTCTTCAAAGAAGCTTGGGGATTTGTTGGAGATAGCACGTGTGCCTCCTGCTGTTGACCAAGTGGAGTGCCACCCTTGCTGGCAACAACCGAAACTACACGCATTTTGTAAATCTAAAGGAGTCCACTTATCTGTAAGTATGCACATAAAGTGGTTTATAATTTCCATTTGCTGAATAGCAAAAAAAAAACAGAGAATCTTTGCTACTAAATCATGCAGAATAGAGTAATGGGTCTGTTTCCATTATCTATGGTTTCTGAACAACTCTGTTTTTAGTTACTTAATGATGAACTCTTTCTTAATTCAGGCGTATTCACCATTGGGTTCCCCTGGCACGGGGAGTATCAATAACTTGGTCCTTAAGAATCCAATTCTCAATACAGTTGCAGAGAAATTGGGGAAGAGTCCTGCACAAGTGGCTCTTCGTTGGGGACTGCAAATGGGACACAGTGTGCTGCCTAAGAGCACAAATGAGGCAAGAATCAAGGAAAATTTGGATGTGTTTGACTGGTCTATACCTGAAGATTTGTTTGCCAAGTTCTCTGAAATTGAGCAGGCAAGTAGCTTAGCCATGTTCTTTTATTTGTGCATTGCTCGGTCCATTATACCAAAGTATAAAGAGGGCTTCACTACAATAAAAAATGATTGAAGTTTCGGTCTTTATTCATGCAGGAAAGGCTAATTAAGGGTACTGCATTTGTTCATGAGACCTTCGGTGCCTACAAAACCCTTGAAGAACTCTGGGATGGCGAGCTGTGAGCAAACAACGGATTTTTTAAGCATTGCGGTTTCTCTTGTCTTGTTTGATCGCAAACTACTCTTTTTTTTTTTTTTTTTTTTTCACTGCTTTTCACTTGGGATTGTGTTTGCTTATCGCATACTTGTGATACGAACATGTAAGCTTTGTTTTGGTAAAAGGTTTTTGAGTTTTGAATGGTAATAAGAAGTTATTAAAGTCATATAAAGTAAAAAGAATGTTATAAATTTTTTGAATGAAAATAATTTAGTGAGTTTTTTATTTAAATAGTAATAAAAAATGATTGATATAATATAAAAAGTGGAAAAAAAAAAAGTTAAAAAGTTATTGATGAAATATTAAAACTGAAGTTGATTTTTGGGGGAAAAAAGGGGAGAAAGGTAAAGCCTTCACTAATAAAAAGTTAATATGTCGGTTAAAAACACAAAATATATCTTATCAGCAAAAGTAAACTTATCGACAAATAGATACTTATTCCTTTGAAGAAATTTACCGGATCTATATTTATTATATTTAGTGTATATAAATGATGTGTCAACCTGTAAAAGTATATTAGGAATAGTTGAATAACTTGAATGAGTACTGCTCTAAATGTGAATTTAAATTAGAAAATATATCTATAGGCATATCGTATTCCAATTGTGTTGTTTCATATACTTACAAGTTATAATGCCCCTAGCCCATTAGTGCTAGGTTTGTCATCTACGCAAACGCGCAAAGCATTATGAGAATTGACCAGAATAATTAGCTAAATATGGTAACAAATGCATGATATATAGAATGTGAAACCCTTGGTCAAAATCACTAACATGATAATAATAAAGATCCATAAATATTATATTTTTTTTTACAACTAAAATAAAAATTTTCATGACCATGTTCTCATTTGATTTCCTAACCCCACATTCTGACCTCCTATTCGGTGCTGCTCATAGCTTGAAAACAAAAAGATAAAAGGGTGAGCGAAAAGGCTCAGAAAGCAAAATCTCAAACTATGAAAACGGTTGGATTAAATTCATTTATGACCATGCTCTCATTTGATCTCATAACCCAACATTCCGGCCTCCTATTCTTTGCTCCTCATAGCCTGAAAACAAAAAGATAAAAGGGTGAGCGGAAAGGGTCAATAAGCAAAATCTCCAATCATGAAAACGGTTTGGTTAAATTCATTTTCCTTAAAATTACATAAAGGCATACTCGTTACATCTCAACCACTTATATATGGATATAACTTCGTTTTCTTCAAATACATTTCCGGTAAAAGTCACTTTAAGGTAAATTTACTTCATTTAAACGTATCAGTAATAAATAATCATTCTTTTAGTACGACCCATGTACACAATTCTGAGCCGTGTACTGGTGTTGCATGTGATCTCGAAGGACTCCTCTCGCCCGTGGGCCGTGGCCATGAGGTGAGTGAATTTAGGTCATCTGATTAACCAACATCCGCTCAACGTGGCAATATAACATATTGATGGATTACTATTTTCAAGTAAGCTTCTTTCAGTGATCACTACAAGAATTTTGGTCTTTAGAGTTGTTGTTAAAAGTCTAAATGTCGCAATGAATAACTTTTAGTAATGACAATTCGTTGCTACTAAATCGTCGTTATTGTTTCGTCATAAAAAATTATTCGCGATGACTTTATGTCGTCGTTGATTTTTTCTACCAACAATGATTTTTTATCGATGCAAATAACATTAAATATCATCAATAAAAATATAAAGGCATATCGTTGCTGATAATTAATTATCTTCAATGACTAATAAAGTCTTCGTAGACAACAAATTATCTGAGACGATTCAAGTAGTTGTTGCGAATAACAAATAAAAATTAAGTGAGAAAGTGCATGTACTTATTTGGGACTTTTCCCTTCTCTACCCCACCCCACATGCCACACATTCTCCCTCATTGGCTTCTTCCGCCTTCAACGGTGATCTCCACTCTCACATGTGCACATCATGCGCCACCTAAGTACATATGTATTGCACACACTGCCACCTTTGTCTCGCCTTCTCAGTTCTCCCTTGTAATTGCTCACAGGAACAAAAAAAAAAAAAAATTGCCCATAAATATCACTTTCTTAAATGTGATCTTACAGTTTAGAAAAGAGTAATGTTATAATTTAAACTTTTTTGTTTAACTATATTCAATTTTGTATATTGATTTTTTTTTTAAGAGTTTGCTTGTGTATTTGTAGAATCCATTTTTGTCTACATATTTAAAGTTGGATAAATTTGTACAAAAAAATTAAAAATATAGCATTAGTCTTTTAGAAAAAACTACACTCAAAACATGTCAAAATATAAAACAAAAATCACACCTGATCAACGGATGACTGTTTGACAAAGAGTCAAAATCTTGATCAACGGCCAAGCCGAGCCTTCAGAGAATCAACTCTAGACAATCTTCATGGTCATTCAAATCAACGGTGACGATACAATCTCAACTCTCCCGCCTGCGCGGGTTGTTTGATTTATAAAAGAGTAGTGATTGGCATCAGCCCAGGTTGATGCTACAGTGCATTAGCCTGGGCTGATGCCAATCAGAGAAGGAAAAAAAAAAAAAATACTGTTCACGGGACTCATAAACAGTAAAAATACTGTTCATGTACATGGGCTGATGCACTGTAGCATCAGCCCATGCTATTGTTTATCTTTACCCTTTATAAAAAGGCCCGAGGAGAGGTCTCTTCGTCTTCTAATCACACTCTTTTTGTCTCCCTCATTTCAGCAGCGTGCAATACACGCGCTTCGAGGAAATTTTGAAAATGGCGGACGGAATTCGATTCTTCGAATTGAACACAGGAGCTAAGATCCCCTCGGTTGGGTTCGGCACGTGGCAGGCTGACCCTGACATCGTCGGCGAAGCCGTCGCCACCGCAATCAAGGTGTTCTTCTTCACCTTTATTTCTCGCCGTACGATGATGATGATGATGAAGAATTTTTTTTTGTGCTGTTAGAGTAATGGATAGATTGTTATATAATTTATGAGAAATGAAAGAGTCGCTGGTTTTGATTAATTTAGTGCTTTAAGAAGGAGAGTAACTGGTATATTTTGCTTGTCGATGTGCTATGCCATTCAATAAAAAATTTCCAATGTACCTGTGTAAGGTTCTCCCTACTGTTAGCTTGGGATTAGAAACTGAAATAAAATGTGAACCCGACGGGTTCCTTTGGACTAATTAATTTACTACGAAGGTTATCATATTTATCTACAATTTGATTAAATGTGAAAATCAAATGAAATTTTATCAAGATTTACCGGCGGTTAACGCCATCACTGAGAACCCAAAAAACCGTGCTTCCGGTGAATATTTACGTGCTTCCGGTGAATATTAATGTTCATCTACTGTGGTTTACCTTTCTTTGCTTTTTAGAAGACAGTGAGGTGTTTTTAAGATACTTTCTCAATCAATTAAACGTTCCATTTTTTCATTTTATAGGAACCGGAGATTTTTTTCTATATCATACTATGCTATAAGGGAATCAATCACATACTGCAGGCATTAGTTGTGTTGATGTTTTATATTATGCCATGTTGTTACCTAATTTCTGGGTTGTGTAGATTGGATCCACTTTGAAGAAGCTGTTTAGTGATGGTGTAGTAAAGCGTGAGGACTTATAGATCACCTCCAAACTCTGGTTTGTCTAATACTTATATTTGACATGAAACTGTACTAAACATTCTCTAATGTAAATTCAGATATAGTTACCTAGCATTGTTTCATGACTGTTTTTTATTGTCCAACCGGAACCATATTTACTTGCAGGTGTACTGATTATGCGCCAGAAGATGT
Source organism: Betula pendula (assembly GCA_900184695.1). Classification (NCBI taxonomy): domain Eukaryota; kingdom Viridiplantae; phylum Streptophyta; class Magnoliopsida; order Fagales; family Betulaceae; genus Betula; species Betula pendula. The sequence continues at coordinate 287,585 of FXXK01000440.1, forward strand.
ACCAAAGACATTAGACAAAACTTTGCAGGACTTGCAACTTGACTATTTGGATCTGTGTCTAGTATGTATATCACAATTAAGCTTTTGGCTTTCCATGGATTACAGTGACTGCTATCACTAGTTCCTTGATATACATGAGTTGCCCGAATCCAAACTGGGATAGAGTTATATCTTGACATGCTTCATGCCCTGACCTAGATCAAGTTAAATTCAAAGACAATAACTTTGGGAGTCTCACCAGCATTTTTTCTTTTGTTTTGATTTATTAAACATCACTTGGTTACCAAGTATGCTAATTTCTCTTGTAGGTTCACTGGCCGGTTAGCATGAAGAAGGGATCAGTTGGCGCGCGTTAAGCCTGAAAATCTTACTCAACCTGACATACCAAATACATGGAAAGCAATGGAGGCACTCTATGATTCTGGAAAGGCTCAAGCTATTGGAGTAAGCAATTTCTCTTCAAAGAAGCTTAGGGATCTATTGGAGGTAGCACGTGTGCTTCCTGCTGTTAACCAAGTGGAGTGCCACCCTTCATGGCAGCAGCCGAAACTACATGCATATAAAGTGGTTTATAATTTTCATTTGTTGAATGGGAAAAGAAAGAGAATCTTTGGAAGTAAATCACACAGGATAGAATAATGGGACGAGCTTCGTAAATGAAATTGATGTTTCCAATTATTTGTGATTTTTGAGCAATCCTATTTTTTAGTTAATGTAATTTTTCTTATTTCAGGGGCATTCACCATTTGGTTCCCCTGGTACATGGGAGATCAAGTGCGAGGTCCTTAAGAATCCAATTGTCAATATGGTTGCAGAGAAATTGGGGAAGACTCCTGCACAAGTGGCTGTTCGATGGGGCCTGCAAATGGGTCACAGTTTACTGCCTAAGAGCGCAAATGAGGCAAGAATCAAGGAAAATTTTGATGTGTTTGACTGGTCTATACCTGAAGATTTGTTTGCCAAGTTCTCTGAAATTGAACAGGCAAGTAGCTTAGCCCTATTTTTTTATTTGTGCATTGCTCGGAACATTGTATTCTTTTGAATCTTGTTTCAAGAATGGCCACAACATCCTGTCATTGGTCTTGCAATCCTCTTGTTAAATATCCTATTTGTAAAATATGATGTTTTAAGATGGATTTCTGGGTCATTAGCTACCGTTCAAATTATAATCACTAATTGGTAATTCAATTTGTTTAAGAATATCAGGTACTTAATAGTTTACAACGATTAAAGAGGGCTTCACTACAATTTAAACGATTGGAGTTTTGGTATTTGTTCATGCAGGAGAGGCTAATTAAGGGTACTGGACTTTTTGTTCATGAGACCTTTGGTGCCTACAATACCATTGAAGAACTCTGGGATGGCGAGCTGTGAGCAGACACCGGATTTTCGAAACATTATTGTGATTTCTCTTGTCCTGTTTGATCACAAATTACTTTAATTTTCAATGCTTCTCACCTTGTAGTGACGGTAGTCATGGATTGAGTTGTTTCTGCCTCAGAAATTTAAAGTAAATAACTGTTGCATAGTATTAGTTTGAGAGGAAGTGATATGTGCCTGGTCATGCTGCAGAGGAGTGAACTAACAAGTTCTAGTACCTTCAAACACGCTGGTTGCTACTCTTAAAATGTGAATTTTAATCAGAATATACATCTTAAAATGTTTTACATCGTGCTGTAACGTTTAAATTTAACCTTATTTATCATATTTGAATGGAATTGGATTAATTGCGAATTTCCAGTATATAAGGGTCTGTTTGGGATTGTGATTTTAAAAATAGTAATTTTAAAAAGTGCAATTTAAAAACGTGATTTTTGAAAATGCAATTTAGCATCTCTGTACCTGCAATTTAAAAATTTGCATTTTTAAATCGCAATTTTTTAAAAACGCTATTACCAAACAATTCAATTCTTGCGATTTTGTTTAAAATTGCACTTATTATCTATGAAATCGCAATCTCAAATGCACCTTAAAAAATAAAAACCTTATCATTCAAAGGATGTTTCGAACATCACTAATGTAAATCAATTTCATAATCACAATTTTATGTGATTGTATCTCTTGCTGTAAATGATGGAACCAAAGATCTTGGGCCAATTAGTAGGGGTGAGCACGGGTCGGTTTATGTCGGGTATCGCGGGTATTCGATACCCGCGGGGTGCGGGTTTAAAAGAATTTAACCCACAACCCGCATGTTTCCATTGCAATCTGCCGGGTTTCGGGTTTGCGGGGCGGGGCGGGTATGCATGCGGGTCGGGTTTAAATCTGAATTCTTATTGAGCTTAGGTTTAGTTAATTTTAATTTTTTTTTGTCAAAAAAGTGCTCTAAACTTATTTTTCTAAATAAAGTTTAATTTTTAGCCCAATTTTCAAATATACAATTTTTAGCCCAAATTTTTATTTGTACATGAAATGAAAAAAAAAAACCTAAACCCATTTAAAAAATAGACCTAAAATCACATTCATTAAAATCAATACTCATTTAAATAATAATACTAATAAAATATAATGTTCATAAAAGTGCATCAACTATAAAATATAAAAAGAGCATAAAATCATATTCAATGAATCAATAAATGTACATCAACTATCAAAAGTTCAACAAATGCAAGGAAACATTTAAATTAATATCAAATTCAAAATTCAACAAAAGATTAAAAGATTCATAAATAAAGATACTATAGTCACTAAACAACTAAGCATCCAATTCAACCCATCTAAAGAAATTAAGTTTAGGAATTTAGGTCTGAGGAGAATTGGGGAAATTAGAAAAAAAAAATGTATTTATAGTATTAGTATATCACAAATCGCAGGTCGGGTCGGGTACCCGTGATTTTTTTTTTTTTTTTTTTAAAAAAAAAACCCGCAACCTGACCCGACCTGAGCGGATTTGCAAAAAACCAACCTGAACCTATAATTAAACCCTAAAAATCCAAATTTTTCGGGTTGAGGCGGGTAGGGTCGGGTGGGTATCGTGGGTAGAGTCGGGTTTTGCTCACCTCTACCAATTAGTGTAAATTGAGGGGTAAAATTATCATTTCAATTTTTTTGGATAATTCTATCATTCAATTTACACTAAACTAAATTATTTTTATTTCAAATAAAATAAAAAAATCATTTTTCTAAATAATGTTATATTAACACCTCATTCAAAACATTTAAATGATGTAACATTATTTACATCTTTAAATATAACGACGTTAAATGACGATAAAACGATTTCTCTTTATGTCACTTAATAAATTATGATACTTGTCCGTCGCTAAATAATACTTCAAATCCATTCCTTGCCTAAGGTAAATGAGGGGAAAAAAAAATTGCTTAGGGAAAAAAAAAAATTGGGTTATCCACCCATCTTTTGTATTATTGTTTGTATCTCCTCCCCTTTTCCCTTTAAATTTGCTTAGGAAAAAAAGAAGAGGCCGCTGATACGTCCACGTGGCGGTAAAGGACCCGTGCGCGCCTTATCGTCTTCCTCAATACTCTTTTTGTCCCGCTCTCTCTGTCCGTCTCTACGTCCTTACCAGTTCGTACCAGAGTGCAGTAAACGCGCTTCGAGGAAAGTGAGAAAATGGCGGATGAAATTCGATCCTTCCAGTTGAACACTGGAGCTAAGATCCCTTCGATAGGGCTCGGCACGTGGCAGGCTGACCCTGGCATCGTCGGCGAAGCCGTCGCCTCTGCTATCAAGGTCTTCTTCTTCACATTCTTTATTTCTCATCGTATGATGATGATTTTTTGTGCTTTTAGAGTAATCGATCGCATGTTAAATAATTTATAAGAAATGGAAGAGTTGCCGGTTGATTAATTTAGTGCCTTAAGAACTAGGGTAACTATATATTTGCTTATGCAATATCTCAAATTCTCTGTTTTCTTCCCTTTTCCCTATGAATTATTAAGTTCGAGTCCATCACTCTTTTTTTCTTTTGTTGTTGCTTGTCGATGTAATATGCCATTCAATAAATAAAATTATGGCATAAGGGTTCTGTCTTTTATTAGCTTCGGATTATAAACTGAAAATCAGATAAAATGTGAATCCGATGGGTTGCTTTCGAATAAAACATAAATGGTGACGGAGTTTCAGCTACGGCTTTGACTACCGCTAGAGCCCGACAATATTTCATCTGATTTTCACATTGAATTAAGGTTCTTTTAACTCCAAACTCGCTACATCATGGAGGACATATGGCATTCGTAGGAGACAATTTCAACACTCGAACGGATACCATGGAAAAAGAAAGAAATCACAAGAAAACTAAAGTGCTATGAACCTTATTGACTCTCAGATCGTGTTAAAACCATGTTGGTTGAAAGATCAACAAAGCCAGAAAGGAGGAAAATGGTCTTTTCATATTAGCCAATCCCCTCTTAACATAATCTCGAACCAAATGAAGCATGTGTATGTATCAGCCTTACAATTGAAACTGGGAGATGCTCCTAATGGTTCGATACATCTTACAATTAAAGCTTTGAGATGCTTCTAAAGGTTTGCTGAAGAAGAACTGCACCCACATCCCACTCTTAGACCAATTTCCAGACAGCGTGCGTAACTTTTTATGGTCCATTCCTCGCTTGTGTACCTCTTAGTTTACTGTTATTTCTCATTTTAACACTAAAATAAGGATCAGTCGTTGTTTGGATTTGCTTGGCTTTGCCTATAAATCATGGTAGCTCTAAACGAAGAAGCAGTGTCATGTCTGATTCTTTTGGGAGAAATGGCAAAGGCAATTCAACTCTTTGAGTTGAACATAGGGGCCAAGATCCCTCAGGTTGGTTTGGGGATGTGACAGTCCGACCCTCTGGTATTTTCAGCAATACTGTCAGCGTGGCCATCAAAGTATTGCTTCTAAAACAATTCTGACCATGTATACCTTGCTGTGTTGTGTGAATATAATGTTGGGAAAATACACCATGACCCCTCTGTACTTTAGCGCTTTTGACTTTGAGATCCCAGTTTTTAATCTAATGAATTTTAGATCTGTTATAAATCGAGAGCTCCATTAAGTTATGACTTGAAAATATAATTATGTTACCTCATATTAAAAAAAAAAAAAAAACCACAGCTCCATCGTGCGCCTCTTCGGCCATGGTCATGGGACCCATGGCCATAGAGACCCATGGCCATGGCTATGGAGGTTGGTCCTCCATGACCTCTTTCCCCCATGGCTGTGGAGGTTGACGAGGTGTGGGTTTTTGTTTTTAGTTTTTAAGTCATTTTTGTTATCTATTTGAAAGAAAACCTAACTAAGGTCTCAATTTACAAATGTTTGAAGCACAAATATAAAATTCATCAGATTGGAAATTAGGGTCTTAATGTTAAAAATCACTAAAGCACATGGGGGTTGTTGCATATTTTTCCTATAACGCTTAACTACAAGATAAGTAAATGGAGCATGATTGTTTTGAATGGTAATGCACTTTTGGGTGGTTTTCTTATAATGCATAACAAAAATATTGGTAATTGTTAGAAAGTTTCGTGATTGTAGAGATTTAGGAAATAGGGTTTGGCAGGGCTAGGTTAGGTGGTTAGCGTATAATGATATCTTTTTATTTTTGTTTATAACATCTGTTGAAGCACTGCACAACATGAACCTCTTTTTTCTTTTGTGTCCATGGCAGGTTGGATATCGGCATATTGATTGTGCTAAACTTTATGGCAATGAGAAGGAGGTAATTTTGCATAGCATCAAACATTGTATATCATCTTTCTGGTGTTTAATGTTACTATGGTATGTGAAAGTTAACGCTTGATTTGTTCAGTCATTGCTGAAGACTAGCAATTCCTTTGACCAGCAATTTCCTTGGTATAATTTAGAGTTGTTATTAGAACTCTCTTTCACTTTTTTTGCATGGCTCACTCTTTAAATGTTCCTAGTCACCCCTGAAACAGGGCAATGTAAGAGATTTAGTTGACCCATTTAATAGTCATGTTGAATATGTCTCTTTGACTGAAGACTGTCTGCAGAGTTTTCTTGTACTGCTATTCTGTTTTAGGGAGCTCCTAGATATATAGTAGATACAGATATTGAGTGCTAATATGCATTTGGCGTGTAAGTGATTGTAAAAGTGTAATCTTCGGTGCTTATGTAGCACCAAAAACTTTGATGTATATATCTAGTCTCCTTCTCATAAGTTTCCTAATGAGATGAAGAACAAGAGACAGGAGACAAGATGATCCCAGGAAGTATGCACCATAAAAGCTGGATGAATTAATAAAAGTTCTATGATCCTTAGCTATAAAAATTGGCTGAAGATATCTGAGTACATATTATTGGCTGAAGATATCTGAGTACATAATACTTTGTGCAAGTCTGAGTAGAGTCTTTTAGTGGCATGTCAACGGCCAGCGCACTAGCGCGAAAGCCGTTGCGCATTAGCAACACGCATCTATATTACTTTGTACAAGACACTTGCATCCTTAGCATGACTTTTTTCAGAAAGGCTGATTTTTGTTTTTTCCTTCTCTTTTTTTTTTTATCTTTTCTATGGCATCCGGTGAATATTAAAATTCATCTACTGTGGTTGACCCATGTTTATTTGTGCACAAGATTCTTTCTCAAGTAATGAAACATCTTCTTTTTTTTTTTTCCTTTGATAGGAAGCTGTATTATACTATTGTAAAACGGTAGCATATTCCGTAGACATTTGTTATGTTAATTTTCTGTTTTTGGATCAATGGCCAGAACCTTGCTAAGTGGCTTCACCCTCGTTTGCTATGACAGTTAAAAGTGTGTAGGCATGTTGCGACCTAATTTGCAACCTAATTTCTGGTCTGTGTAGATTGGATCTGCTTTGAGGAAGTTGTTTAATGATAGTGTAGTGAAGCGTGAGGACTTATGGATCACTTCCAAACTCTGGTTTGTTCCCTTTTTGACTTGAAATGGTACTAAGCTTTCTCAAATATAAAATCGATTAGAATTACCTAGCATATGTTCGTGATTGTTTTTCACTGTTTAACTTGAACTATATTTATTTGCAGGAATACTGATCATGCGCCAGAAGATGTACCAAAGGCATTAGACAAAACTTTGCAGGACTTGCAACTTGACTATTTGGATCTGTATCTAGTATGTACTAAGCTTTAACTTTTCTTGAATGTCACTAGTTCCTTTATATACATGCATTTCCTTCCCAATAAAATTAGGATAAAGTTGTATCACCAATATTTTCTTTTGTTCTGATTTATTACCCATCATTCAGTTACTGACTGTACTAATTTATTTTGTAGATCCACTGGCCGGTTAGCATGAAGAAGGGGTCAGTTGGCTTTGAGCCTGAAAATCTTACCCAACCTGACATACCAAGTACATGGAAAGCAATGGAGGCACTCTATGATTCTGGAAAGGCTCGAGCTATTGGAGTAAGCAATTTCTCTTCAAAGAAGCTTGGGGATCTGTTGGAGGTAGCACGAGTGCCTCCTGCTGTTAACCAAGTGGAGTGCCACTCTTCATGGCAGCAGCCAAAATTACATGCATTTTGTAAATCGAAAGGAGTTCACTTATCTGTGAGTATGCAGATCTAAAGTGGTCTATAATTTCTATGTTTTGAAGAGCGAAAGAAACAGAATTTATGCAAAGTAAATCTTGCAGAATAGACTAAAGGGAAGAGCATGATTTCTGAACAACCTACTATTTTCCAGTGACTCAATGATGAACTTTTCTTATTTCAGGGGTATAGACCATTGGGTGCCCCTAGTTCAGGGTATAAGATCGAGGTACTTAAGGATCCAATCCTCAATATGGTTGCGGAGAAATTGGGGAAGACTCCTGCACAAGCAGCTCTTCGTTGGGGGCTACAGATGGGTCACAGTGTACTGCCTAAAAGCACAAATGAAGCAAGGATCAAGGAAAATTTTGATGTTTTTGACTGGTCTATACCTGAAGATTTGTTTGCCAGGTTGTCTGAAATTGAGCAGGCAAGTAGCCTATTCTTCTATGTGTGCATTGCTAGGTCTATGTATTTGTTTGAGTTTTGGTTTGATGGCTACTATTAGACTACAGAACAGCCACGGCATCCTGCCACTGGTCTTTGACATCCTTGTTAAATATGCTCTTTTTAAAAAACAGATGTTTTAAGATGGATTTCTGGATCATTGACTACCCATTAATTTTGTAATCACTTATTCTTGATTCAGTTAGTGAATTTTTTTTTTTTTTTGAAGTCACATAGTGAAGATTAGATACAACTGAATGGTTTCCAAAGTGCACTACTGATGTAAGACAGAATTTACTCATATTTTCAGTAAATTTCAAAATAAAAAATTATAATTTTGGTATTTATTCTCGCAGGAGAGGCGAGGTAAGGGCATTGGATTTGTTCATGAGACGTTTGGTGCCTACAAGACCATTGAAGAACTCTGGGATGGTGAGCTGTGAACGGACATCAGATTTTTGAAACACAAGTATTTCTTGTCCTTTTTTTTCATTTAAAAATTACTTGATTTTCTATGCTTTTTCACTTGGTGGTGACAGTAGTCAGGGATTGCATTGTTCCTCCCTTAGAAAATTGTAGTAAATAAAGAAGCATTTGTTTAGCACGTTAGGTTTAGAAGAGATATGTGCCTGGTAATATAGCAAATGTAAAGGTGAAAAAGTTGTAGAACAGCGTCTGGAGTTTGCTTCATCTTACAGTTAAATCAAGGAAATGCCAATTTTTCTTGTGCTTGGAAATTGATAGTGGTTGAAGTTGTACTAGATCCATCAGCGTTGCCTACTTTTTGCAGACATATAATACAATGAAGTAATGCCCTGTCCACATAACTTAATCCCGTTAATATTATTTAGTAGACTGTTAAATAATTTGGTGATGTAGCAATAAAAATCAAGATAAACACTTACAGAAAAAATGAAAAACTAAAAAATGATTTTCACTGCTCGTATGAAGTCATATAGTAGTGTATTAAATAGTATTACTCAAATTATAATTGTATCCCAATTGTGCTGTTTCATATACTATCTAGGCCTTGATAGCATTACATGAAATGATGAAAAGCATAGAAGGAAGGTTTAGAAACACATAAGGCTGTCACCAATTCTAACGAATGTGACTAACAATTGTTAAGATAACTTTTCTTGAAGATTTTACATTGATCCCAATTAAGAGTACCCTACTTTTCAGTGACTCTAGGAGAAAAGTTTCAAGCACAAGCCACGTACATGCCCTTTTGAGTTTTGACATAGAAGCCACGTACATGCCCTTTTGAGTTTTGACATAGAACGTGAAGTCATTGAAATGGTTTATTAGAAGAAAGATTTTTTTTTCCCCCCATTTCATTTGTAAAATATAACTCAGGAAGTGATGAAAAAATAATTTGTGCAAAAATACTTTGCATAATTATTTTTAATGATCCGAGTTTAGTTAAAAGAGAAAAATTCAACAAACACTTACTATGGCATTATGCAACTTCAACAAAAATCATGGTAAGAATGCTAGTAATAATATTGGTCCAATATCGACATTCAAACAAAGAAATATGGTTGTCATAGTTGGATCATATTTTCTTATCCAAATAATTTACCTAGATAAATTTTATAATTTTGAGCACTTAGGCCCCGTTTGTTTCGACGTAAAATGATTTTCAGAAACCATTTTTCGTATTTTTTGGTGTTTGGTGGGGCGTAAAATAATAGTCAACGAAAATTATTTTCAGTTTGACTGAAAAATCTTCTTTAATTTTTGTAAAATGGTTTTTCCTTTTTAAAACCGTAAACCATTTTCCGAGTTTAAGCTTCACATTCTCAAATTGGTAGACCACAGCTAAAACACCACCAGACCCCGCCGGAACCTGGTCGAAACCAACCCGGGACATTTTCAGGACCTTCCCGGGACTCGCCCAGGACATTTTCGGGACCTGCCCGCGGACATTTTTGGGACCCGCCCGAGACATTTTCAGGACCTGCCCGGGACCCCGTCCGGACGTTTTCGGTACCTCCCCGGACTCCCCAGGACATTTTCGGACCTCCTCGAGACCCGGCCCGGACATTTCAGGACCTCCCCGGGACCCGCCCGGGACATTTTGGGACCCGCCCGGGACATTTTTGGGACCTGCCCGGGACATTTTTGGGACCCGCCCGGACATTTCAGGGACCTGCCGGGACCCGTCCGGGACTTTTTCGTACCTCCCGGGTCGCGCCCAGGACTTTTCGGGACCTCCTCGAGACCCGCCCGGGACATTCTTCAGGACCTTCCCCGGACCCGGCCGAGACATTTTCGGGACCCGCCCGGGACATTTTTCGGGACCTCCCCGGGAACATTTTCAGGACCTTCCCCGGGACTCGCTCGGGACATTTTCGGGACCTCACTGAGACCCGCCCGGGACATTTTTCGGGACTTGCCCGGAGACATTTTCGGGACCTCCTTGGGACTCACCTGGGACATTTTTTAGGACCTGCCCGAGACATTTTCAGGACTTGCCCGAGACATTTTCAGGACTTCCCCGCGGACTCACCCGGGACATTTTCGGGACCTCCCTGGGACTCGCTCGGGACATTTTCAGGACCTCCCCGGGATCCGCCTGGGACATTTTCGCGGACCCGCCCCGGACATTTTCAGGACATGCTTGGGGACGTTTTCAGGACCCTCCTCGGGACATTTTCGGAACCGCTCGGGACACTTTCTGGACCCGCCCGGGACATTTTCGGGACCTGCCCGGAACAGTTTCGGGACCCGTCCGGGACATTTTTGGGATCCACCCGTGACATTTTCGGAACCCGTCCGTGACATTTTTTGGACATGCCCATAACATTTTCGAGACAATTTATATTAATTTTTTTAAATTGTGCATAAAAAAATAATATTTTTTTTGTTAATATGATCGGTTGAAAATATAAAAAAATATTTGTGATTTTCCGTGCGCGCCAAACACCGGAAAATATTTTCAGCGAAAATCATTTTCCTGAAAATTAATTTCCTTGAAACTATTTTCTGACGAAAATCATTTTACGTCGAAACAAACGGGGCCTTAATCTTTTTGATATGCCCATTTGAAATGTTTTATTCTTTTTTTTTTCTTTTTTTTTTTCTTTTTTGATGTAAGACATTAAAACATAGAAAGCGAAAAGTACATTAAGAAGGGTAGAGACCTCAACGATTACTTAAAAATGGAAAAGAACC